>JAJIBD010023829.1:0-130986 GCA_021461705.1 Cryptotis parvus | reverse complement strand
CTGTCTCTTAGGCCCACTGAGGAAAGATATTGACAGCAATATAGTAGAAGTAAGAATTTCAACACACTCCTATCATCACTAGGTACATCAACCAGACAAAAATAGTAAGTAGACAGTAACAAAATCTTAGTAAGATAAATTTAGCAACACATTAAAAAAAGATCATATACTATAATCAAATGGACCTTATCATAGGGATGCAAGGGATGGTTTAAAATAGACAAGTCAATTAATAATATGCCACATTAGTAAAAGGAAAAATATCAATCATATAAATATATGAATAGAAGTGTAAAGACATCCAAAAAAGTGGAACAATCATGGTAAAAACTCAATAAGATATGAATAGAAGAAATTTTTCCAAACAATACTAAAGATCATACAACATAAATTCAGTGAACATCACACTCAATAGTAAAAACTCAATCCTTCCTCTAAGATCAGACACAAGGCTAGAATTACCAAACTACTCAGCTATTCAACATAGTACTAGAATTCCTTACCAGAGCACTTAGAAAGAAATATAAAATTGAAAAGCAAGTAAAACTACATGATATTATACATAGAACATAGTAGGCTCCATTTAAAATGCCTGCAACAATACATCTATATAGTAAAGTGAAAAGTTAAAAACAATTGCTTTCATTTTTTAACATTTAATTTTTCATATTACATAATCTTTCACTTTAAAATTATTATTATTTTTATTTTGCTTTTTGGGTTAAACCTGGTGACACTCAGGGGTTCCTCCCTGGCTCTGCACTCAGGAATCACTCCTGCCGGTGCTCAGGGGACCATATGGGATGCCAGGGATTGAACCCAGGCCTGCGCAGGCAAATACTCCTACCCACTGGGCTATCGCCCAGTCCTAAAATTATTTTTTAATTCAGTCAATTTACAAATTGGATACAGTTACAAATTTGGTCATGATTGGGTTGCAGTCAAGAACTTTTTACCCAGTGTACATTTCCCACCACCAATCCCAGTATCCCTCCCTTCCTCCCCCCATGGCAGGCTCTCTCTCTCTCTCTCTCTCTCTCTCTATATAGATATATATATATATATATATATATATATATCTGTCTCTCTCTCTTTCCCTCTTTCTTTCTCTCTCCCCTCCTCTCCTCCTCTCTTTCTTTCCTCTCCCCCACCCTCCTTTTGGGCATCATGGTTTACAATACAGATACTGAAAGGCAATCAGGTATAACTTTTTTGTTGGGTTTATATATGTAGTGATGAGGCATAAAAGTAAGAATTTTAAAAAATATAATTCACAGTTTTACCATTCCCATCACCTCCTGCTCTCCCTTCCTGCCAAATCAGAGGGACAGTTTAGGTCTACCCCATCCTGAGCCCTAGCAGTCGAAAAACCTCCACACTCCACAATCACTTCTATGCTCAAGACTGGAGTCCACTGCTCCATTGAGTCCCATCCATGAGTGATTCCATTGAAAATCTCAGTTATAATATATTGTGTTCCTGGAGCAATATCTCACACTCTAGTATCCTCATTTGCCAATTGGCACATCAAACTTATTTGATGGAAGTATAAGTCACCAAGTAACAACACAGCAGTGGTTTCTTATACAAAGGGTTTGACGGCTCAGTGGCTCCATCATGAGACTGAAAGTCCTCCTTAACTATCGTCTAAGAAAACAATTCTTGACCATATATAGCAAATTAGTTATAACAAGTAATATAAAATAAATTATTTTCTGTCTTCTTAGGATAGGTGGAAGCAGTGGTTGGAAAATTTGAAATAATTGTGGTCCATAGTTGCAATGGTGGTAAGTTTTGCATTAAATATTGAATATTTCTAAGAAATTAACATGAACATCTTTGTTACAATACTGAGTACAAGCCCACTATATTTAAAAAGTTCAATAAGTAATTCAATAACACAGATGGTCCAATTTGTATGTAACAACTCAGTAAAACAGGATAGCTAGAAGAGAATAAAGGTCTATTGACTGACAGAAAGTATTCTCTAACCATGAGTTTGATAAACATCTTAAGATCCCAGGTTTATAAAGCACTCATAAAAGTTAGTAATAGCAATAACAAAATGAAAAAGAGAAAAATGAGAATTGATCAGATATTTACTGAAGACATACATAGCCAATAGATATATAAAAAGTCTTCATCAATTATAATCAGGGAAAAGCAAATGGCAAAAATAAACCCTATGGAAAAATTTTTGAAGATTTCTCAAAAAAATTAATGTAAAATTTCTATGACCCACATTTTCTACACCTTGACATATAACCCAACAGCACAAAATCCAGTAACATGAAAAATAGTCAAACACCTATATTTATTGAAGCTATACTGATAATAAATATATGCTATAAAGCAGATGACAAAGAATAGCTAAGCACACAAAAATTATGATGCAGGCACACATACACACACTAAAACAGTACTTAGCTAAAAGAATATTTGAAATCCTGCAACTAAATTGAATGGAATTAGAATACACCATGTTGAGTGAACTGAGTAATGGATAGACAAACACAAATGATCTCACTCACATGTGGAATATAAAATCAAAATAGTAAAACAAACAAGCAGTGGTCAATGATAAGAAGAGAAGTGTGTGTCTGACTATGGAACTAAGTTTGTTAAATATGTACGTAGGGGGAGGGGTACTGGACTCCAGTGAGTAAGAGATGTGGAGAATGGAATTCTGAACCTTCCCAAACACATTTTCCTGATACATTAATATTTTAAAGAATATTGCAATCATTGTGCCTAATTTTTTTAAATAATTGAAATTCAATTAGGTGAGAAAAATTAAATTCACATTTAATAAAAATTTTTCTATTAAATAAAAATCATTTTATTTAAATCATTAATTCACTTGTCTTCCTGTTGTTCATTGATTTGCTCAAGCAGGCACCAGTAAGGTCTCCATTCATTGGGAATGAGGTCCATTATTGTTATTGTCTTTGGCATAATGAATACACCATGGGTAGCTTGCCAGGCTCTGCCGTGGCTCTGGGTTCATCCCAGAGGACTAGTCCTTTCATATGTCAGACCATCAACCATCCAGGGGCCCATGGGGCAGAGCCCTGGGTGTAGACAAGCCTGTCTCCTGTCTGCCACCTGCTGACGCAGCTGGCACCTCAGCCACACCTGCAACACCTTTAAGAAATGTAAGTCCTTGCTACTATAGTCATCCTTTTTTATCAATATTTCTAGGATTTATCTTTTATTACTTGTACTGGCATTTTAGGTGACTGGCAGTCTAGTTATGAGAAAATTCAAATCCTCAATAAAGTTGTCAGCTAAGTGATAGTTATTTAGATATACTATATATATGATATATTATATATACATACTAAGGGACTGTATAAGTTGGGCTCTTCTGTGAAAGTAAATTTCAGAATTTGAGTGAATATAGGCTGAAAGTTTTCATCGTAAGAAAAAGAATACTTTCTTTGAAAAATTAAACAAGATCAACAAGCCACTGGCAAGACTTGTAAGGACAGGGAAAGAGAGAACCCAAATAAACAGAATCAGAAATGAAAATGGTGACATCACAACAGAAAAGACAGAAATCCAAAAGATCATCAAAGATTACTTCAGAACCTGTATGCCATGAAACACGAGAACCTAGAAGAAATGGATAAATTCCTGAAGTCCTATAACCTCCCATGATTGAAACAAGAAGACATCCAATACCAGAATAAGCATATCGCCATCGAGGAAATTAAAACAGTAATTAAAAGTCTGCCCAAACACAAAAGTCCAGGTCCAGATGGGTCCTCTAGTGAATTCTACCAAACCTTTAAGGAGGACCTACTGCCTGTCCTGTTCAAGCTCTTCCAGGAAATATAAGAAACAGAAACATTCCCAAACAGCTTCTACGAGGCACATATCACCCTGAAACCCAAAACAGGAAGAGACAACACAAAGAAGAAAAATTACAGACCAATCTCCTTGATGAACACAGATGCTAAGATCTCAACAAAATACTAGCAAACAGAATCCAAAGACTTATCAAAAAGATCATACATCATGACCAAGTAGGATTCATCCTGGGAATGCAAGGATGGTTTAGCATTCGCAAGTCAAATAACATAATACATCATATCAATAAAAGAAAAAATAAAAACTATATGTTTCTATCAATAGATGCAGAGAAAGCATTTGACAAGATCCAGCACCCATTCATGATTAAAACCCTCCAGAAAATGGGAATTGAAGGAACTTTCCTCAAGATAGTTACAGCCATCTACCAAAAGCCCACAGCGAGTATCATTCTCAATGGGGATAAATTGAAAACCTTCCCCTTAAGATCAGGAACACGACAAGGTTGCCCTCTCTCACCTCTTATATTCAATATAGTACTGGAAGTACTAACCATAGCAATCAGAGAAGAAAAGGACATTAAGGGCATCCAGATAGGCAAGGAAGAAATCAAGCTATCATTATTTGCAGATGACATGATATTATACTTAGAGAACCCTAAACACTCAACCCAAAAAACTCTTAGAAACAATAGATGATATGTATAGTAGAGTGGCAGGGTACAAAATCAATACCCAAAAGTGGGTGGTTTTCCTATACACAAATAACGAAAGAGAAGAAAGGGATATTAAGAAATCGATTCCATTCACAATTGTACCACAGAAAATCAAATACCTAGGAATCAGCTTAACCAAGTGTGTAAAGGACCTATACAAAAAGAACTCCAAGACTTTATTTTTCAAGAAATAAAAGAGGACACAAGGAAATGGAGACATATTCCTTGCTCATGGATGGGAGAATTAACATTGTCAAGATGGTAATACTCCCTAGAGCTTTGTACAGATTCAATGAGGTTCCTATAAGGATACCCATGACATTCTTTAAAGAAATTGACCAAACACTCCTGAAATTTGTATGGAATAATAAACCCTCACGGATAGCAAAAGCAATCCTTGGGAAAAAGTAGATGGGAGGCATCACCTTTCCCAACCTCAAACTGTACTACAAAGCAGCAGTAATATAAAAAGCCTGGTACTGGAATATAAACAGACCTGTGGATCTATGGAATAGAGTTGAGTATCCTGACTCCCAGCCTCAAAGACATGATCAGTTAATCTTTGATAAAGGTGCAAAGAGTCCAAACTGGAGTAAGGAAAGCCTCTTTAACAAGCGGTGCTGGGAAAACTGGACAGCTACATGTAAAAAAATGACTTTGGACCTGTGTTGAACACCTTGCACAAAAATCAGATCAAAATGGATTAAATACCTCAATATCAGACCTGAATCCATAAAGTGCATTGAAGAAAATATAGGAAAAAACCTCCACGACATTGAAGCTAAAGACAACTTCAAAGGTGAAACACCATTAACAAAGCAACTAGAAGAAAAGATAAACATATGGGACTACATGAAACTAAAGAGCTTCTGCACCTCAAAAGAAACAGTGACTAAGATACAAAGGCAGTCCACAGAATGGGAAAGAATATTCACCCAATACCCATCTGATAAGGGGTTAATATACATGATATTTCAGGCACTGGTATAGCTATATAAGAAGAAAACAGCCAACCCTATAAAAAATGGGGAGAAGAGATGAACAGAAACTTTGACAAGAAAGAAATTCAAATGGCCAAAAGGCATATGAAAAAATGCTCATCATCACTAATCATCAGAGAGATGCAAATCAAAGCAACAATGAGATATCACCTCACACCACAGAGACTGACCCATATTCAAAAGGGTAAAAGCAACAAGTGCTGGCGTGGATGCGGGGAAAAGGGGACTCTCATACACTGTTGGTGGGAATGTTGACTTGTACAACCTTTCTGGAAAACAATATGGACATTCCTCCAAAGACTAGAAATTGAGCTCCCTTTTGACCCAGCCATACCACTTCTGGGAATATACCCTGGGAAGCCAAAAACAGACAGCGGAAACACAATCCGCACTTTTATTTTCATAGCAGCACTATTCACAATAACCAGAACCTAGAAACAACCAGTATGCCCGAGAACTGATGACTGGATAAAGAAACTGTGGTACATTTACACAATGGAATACTATGCAGCTGTTAGGAAAAATGAAGTTATGAAATGTATCTATAAATGGATGGACATGGAAAGGATCATGTTGAGTGAAATTAGTCAGAAGGAAAGAGACATAGAATGACTGCATTTATTTGCATGACATAAATATATCAGGTGGTCTTACCAAAAGTGGAAATTACCGTAAATGTGAGGGAGTCAGAGGTTAGGTAAGACAGAGAAGGGAACATGTGTGAATAAATGTCGAAAGGTCTGATACCAACATAGAACTGAGCAAAAATATAGGAAAAAAAATATAGGCAAAAAAATGCACACGATGGCTTCCAAGTGTATATAGTGCAACCCACAATATACTCCCTTCCTACAGAAGGAAGGGAGAGAGAGGGAGAAAGAAAGGAGATAAAGAACCTGCCATTTAGGGGGCGGAGCGATAGCCCAGCGGGTAGGGCTTTTGCCTTGCACGCGCTGGCCCATGCCGGCCAGGGTTCGATCCCCGGCATCCCATATGGTCCCCCAAGCACCGCCAGGATTAATTCCTGAGTGCAGAGCCAGGAGTAACCCCCTGAGCATTGCCGGGTAACCCAAAAAGCAAAAAAAAAAAAAAAAAAAAAGAACCTGCCATTTAGGCAGGCTATGGGAGGGGGAGGGAATTGGGGACATTGGTGGTGGGATATGGGCACTGGTGGAGGGCGGGTGCTGGAACACTATGTGACTGAAACCTCCAAACATGAACAACGTTGTAATTGTATATTTCATGGTGGTATAATAAAATGTTTAATTAAAAAAAGAAAAAGAACACTTAAAATCCTATAAGCACTGAAAATCATGTTGCTTTTAGTTTTTTTGTATGTGCTAGTCTATTATTAGATATACCAATAGCTTCATACACTAACTTTGACATATGGTAAATTACATTTTAAATTTCCAAAAGAAAAATGTGTGAATTGTCTGCTGTATGAAGCTAGGTGCCCCTGTAAACCTTCATTCATCCTCTGTAAAATAGAAGGAATTGGCGTTCCTATGAGAGAGAGGATGGTAAAATCTGCCACATTTCATGTTAACTACTCTTTTAATTGAAAAATATTACTCTTGTTTCCTTTCTTTATAAATCCTTATTGAATTATTTCTAGCAGATTTGTGTGCATACCAGCATGATTCCCTATAAATAATGTAATGTCTTGTAATGTCTTTCTTGTAATGTCTCATTTCCATTACAAGACTGTATGATACAATGATACTAAATACTCATAACTTCAAAAACTGTTAGTTTACGGTACTTCAGGTTAATTAAATTATGTTACAATGAGTGTCCTAGTAAAAGCACACTTTTGAATTTATCAACTAGTTAAAAGTCTAATTTCCTCTTCAATAAATATGTACTAGATTGTCCAGATAAGCTTTCAAATTGTTCTTATAAAAGTCTCCATCTCTTTTCCACCTCACTGTATCTTTGTCTTCCTTTATTTCAAACTCTTGAGCCTGGTTGTGTGAATACTACTAAGAGAGAACTGTGTCTACCTCTAGCTCCAAGAAACTTGACACCTAATCCTACTGTTTATAGAAAAAAATTATTTTAACTCAAATAAGCACACGAGAAGGGTATTTTTACAGGGGGATAGAGATCAGAGATAGACATTAGATGCTTCTGGAAGAGAGGCTGTCCAGTTTCTACCTCAGGATGATGATTTTGGATCTGGAAAGATATTGTTGCAGCCACAAGAGCCCATTAGCAACCCAGAGAGAGCCTTCAGTTGTTCACTATTATCAACTAGTTGCCATAGTAACCAGTGGCTGCTGTTGCTGAGTTGTTGGTAGATCCAGGGAGGATTTCTAGCTTCAAACATTTTTCAAAATAAATTTTTCAAAAATATTTTATTATACCACCATGAGATATACAGTTACAACAATGTTGATGTTTGGGTTTTGGTCATTCAGTGTTCCAGCACCCATCCTTCCACTAGTGCCCATTTACCACGACCAAGTTCCCGATTCCCTTTCCCCTCCCTTAGCCTTCCCTATGGCAGGTTCTTGATCTCTTTTGTATCTTTCTCTCTCTCTCTTTCTCTCTTCATTATCTTACACATTATGGTTTTCAATATATACATTTAGAGTTTAAATGTGTATATTTTTGCTTTCATGCAATGTTCAGTTCTAGGCTGGTATTATCACTTTCGACAATCATTAGTACACTGTTTTCTTTCTCTGTCTTACCTAACCTCTGACACCCAAACATTTGTGGTAGATTCCACCTTTGACAAGATCTTTTGATCCATGTTTTGCCTGACCTTGGATATTGGTATCATAATATCTATATATATATGCATATATATTTATGTCATTCAAATAAATGCAGTCATTCTATATGTCTTTTTTTTCTGGCTAAGTTCACTTAACATGATCTTCTTCATGTCCATCCATTTATAGGAAAATTTCATAACTTCATTTTTCTTAAAAGCTGCATAATATACCATTGTGTAGATGTACCAAAGTTTCTTTATCCAGTCATCAGTTCTCGGGCACTCTGGTTCTTTCTAGATTCTGGCTATTGTGAATACTGGTGCTATGAAAATAAAAGTGAAGATGGTGTTTCTGCTGTGTGTTTTGGTTTCCCGGGGTATATTCCCAGGAGTGGTATGACTGGGTCAAATGGGAGCTCAAATTCTAGTCTTTGGAGGAATGTCCATATTGTTTTCCAAATAGGCTGTACTAGTCGACATTCCCACCAGCAATGGAAGAGAGTCCCTTTCTCCCCACATCCACACCAGCATGTGCTGTACTTGCACTTTTGGATATGTGCCTATCTCTGTGGTGTGAGATGATATCTCATTGTTGTTTTGATTTGCATCTCTCTGATGATTAGTGATGATGCACATTTTTTCATATGCCTTTTTGCCATTTGAATTTCTCCCTTGTTGAAGTTTCTGTTCATTTTTCCCTCATTTTTGATAGGGTTGTTTTTTTTTCTGTTGTAAAGTTCTACCAGTGCTTGATGTATCCCGAATATTAACCACTTATTGGATGGTTATTGGGTGAATATTCTTTCCCATTCTGTGAACTGTCTTTGTATCTTGGTCACTGTTTCTTTTGAGGTGATGAAGCTTTTTAGTTTCATGTAGTCCCATATCTTTGCTTCCAATTGCTTTGTTTGTAGTGTTACATCTTTGAATATTCCTTTAGCTTCAATGTCGTGGAGGGTTTTTCCTATATTTTCTTCAATGCACTTTATGGATTCAGGTCTTATATTTAGATATTTAATCCATTTTGTCCAAAAATAAAAAAAATTAACAATTAATATGGCAGCAGTGACAACTGTGGTCGTTTATATTAAGAAGAAAAAACAGACAAAAAAAGTTGTTGTGGTCTCTGAGACCATCTCAGGTACTAGGCACTGCCCGTAACTGAACACTGGGTGATCACATAGGATCAGAAAAATTGGGGCTTTGAAGAGGTAAAGATCTGACTTTTAGTTCTTGTCAAAAATATTTCGCTTCTCTAAATTAAAATTTCTTTTTGCATTAAGCTTGGAGAAATGCTGAGATGAATACTGACACTTGACATTTTACCCTCTAGCTTTAATTACTGTTAGTCACAACTGCTGTTCATTACTATCACTAATATTTGTCCACTACTATAGTTTCTGGTATTGACATTGTCTTATTCTCCACCAATTAGACATATTTGCAACTAACGCCTCTACTTCACAGTGGTAATTCTTTATCCCACAATATCATTTTTCAATCATGTTCCATGCATTTTTGCATTTCAAATCACACAAATCAGTCAGTTCATTGCCAATACTCTAATTTTTTCTACCTTGAATGCAAAGATTGTTATAAGCCTTTTATAAGACTACCCTACTGTCACCAAACTCTAATTCATCCTGCACACACAGCTAAAGTGTGTTGCGCTATGCAAATCTCATTCCATCCTTGTTTTATCCTTACTATACTCCAGTGTTCCTCACTGCACTTAGAAAACAGTTGAAAAATCAAAATCAAATCACAGGGCCCAAGATTCATGAAAAGCACACCTTTGAAAATTTTTTTTCCCAAATAGCTTGTCTGATTACAGTCACATTGGGCCAGTTGACCACTTCACCTTCCTACCTTCATTTTAGACCTACTGATACATAGGGTCATACATGAACAAAGATTAACTTGGAGGGAAAGTGGTGCTTTCCCAGAGAACTCCAAAAGAGACGAATGAATGACCGCAAGTCAACCAGAGTGAGAACTAGCTCTGTGTATGGCCTCTGAGTTCATCTTTTGATGGTCTCCAAGAGAACTTGTGTAAACTGGTTTATGGCACATAAGTACTAGATTCAGCACAAGACATCTTAGAGCTGCTGAAATGGTGCAAAGCTGGTAAGGAGCTTGCTTAAACTGCTGAGAGTCACTCCAAAGTTCAGGGATAGGAGTAAATCCCTGAAACATCGCCAGCTTGGTGTCAAAACATTTTTAAAAGGAATATAAGACACTACTTAAAAACATGTTTCCTTTCTTTGTAAAATATTGAGATAACACTGTATTTTAATGATGCATTTTAAAATGATATGCCTGAAACAATTCAATTATAAACTGAATTTTATATCATGTCGTCTTAATTTTAAAAAAAAAGAAAGAAAAAAAAGAAAGAAAAAGATTCTAGACTCATTCTGTGGCCATTATAATAAATTAGCATTGTACAGTAATGTGATTGCCCACTTGATGAGAGCTATGGGAACTAAGAAATTATCTGTCCAGTGATTCTAAGAAAATTCTATATTTTTCCAATACAAATTAACATAAGGGGCAGTAATGACTATCAGAATCAAGAACCAAAAGGGAACACACAGAGATTCCCAACGGGCTCCTTAGTGAGTCCTACTCAGAGGGTACTTTTACTTCCTCTTTCTCCATAGAAGCTCAAGTTGCTTGACACCATGGCCCCTCATGACTCTTTGCCAGGGATACAGACTGCTTGCCCTCAAGCTGCTTGTTATACTACACCCTACAGGTGTTTGCTCAGTATAAGATACATATCATCTGTCTAAGGAATGCCTTTTCTTCAATATCAAATCACATTGTTTCCTTAGTGCCAATTCAAAAATAATTTTACATGTTGGCAGGTTATAAAATTTACTATTTTGTCTGCCTCATTTTATGTTATTGATTCTCATGCTTTTTAAAAATGCATTTTTGAAACTCAGAATGTAGCCCAGGGTCTGAAAACTGATCATCAATAAATGAGACTCATTTATTTTGGTTACTCTTTTCACAAGAGATGCTTTCATCCTGAAAAGCTAACAGTCCCATTAGACTAACATTACATGAAAATGGAATATATTACCATCTATTCTGTGGGTAACTAATCATGGCCAACAGTGTTTTATAGTCCAAAAGCATGGTAAAACAATTTTTAAGGGACCATTGGAAATTTCCTCAATAAATAAATCAGCTGCAAAATATTTATGCAAGATCTCTAGTGAACTGTTTGACAAAGCATTTGTCTCACATGCAAAATAAATACATTTAGGTATATTAAAGGTGAAAACAAAAAACAAAACAAATATTACTAAAGCTAAGTATTTAGGAAAGTTCGGATTATGGTTTATGCTTTACAGTTCTACCAGGCCTGGGACTAAGTGCACAGTGGAATATTTTTCATGAGTTGGAGAGGTAAAAAGTTACTTGCCTTCTGGTAGCACTCCACAAGAAGAAAACAGCCAACCCCATCAAAAAATGGGGAGAAGAAATGAACAGAAGCTTCCAAAAAGAAGAAATTCAATGGCCAAAAGGCATATGAAAAAGTGCTCTTCATCTTTATCATCAGGGAGATGCAAATCAAAACAACAATGAGATACCATCTCACCACAGAGACTGGCACACATCCAAAACAGCAAGAACAACCCGTGCTGGCGTGGATGCGGGAAAAAGGGACTCTCATCCACTGCTGGTGGGAGTACCGACTGGTCCAGCCCTTTTTGGAAAACAATATGGGCATTCCTCCAAAAGCTAGATATTGAGCTCCCATTTGATCCAGCAATGGCACTCCTGGGAATATACCCTAGAGACCGAAAAACACATAGCAGAAACACTATCTGTACTTCTTTATTCATCTCTGCGCTATTCACTATAGCTAGAATCTGGAAACAACCTAAATGGCCGAGAACAGAGGACTGGCTAAAGAAACTGTGGTTCATCTACACTATGGAATACTATGCGGCTGTCAGAAAAGATGAAATTATGAAATTTACCTGCAAATGGATGGACATGGAGACTATCATGCTGAGTGAAATTAGTCAGAAGGAAAAGGACAGATATAGAATGACTGCATTCATTAATAGGATATAAATAGATACCAGTGTTGTACTAAATATGGGAAATGGTAATGGCAGATTAAAACTCACCACTGAATATACACAAAGAGACTTAAGTGATAAACTCTAAATATCTGCAGGGCTAGCCACAATGTGTAAAATAAGAGGGAGAGAGATGCAGAGACAGAGAGAGAGAGAGAGAGAAAGAGAGGAAACTGGGGTACCTGCTATTAAGGAGGCCTGGGGGGGGAGGGAGGGGGTACATTGGTGGTGGAAATGGGGCACTGGTGGAGGGATGGGTGCTGGAATACTGTATTACCAAGAACCAATTATGAACACCTTTGTAATTGTATGTTTCACGGTGGTATAATAAAAAAATTTTAAAAAAAGTTACTTGCCTTGCAATGTAGTTGACACTGGTTAGACTCTTAACACTGCATCTATTTCTCTGAGTACTGGCAGGAGTGATTACTGGGTACAGTACCCACGAGTAAACTCTAAGCACAGGAAGGAGGAAGCCCTGAGCATAACCGATGTGTACCTTAAACATATATATATATATATATATATATATAAATATATAACATGTAAACCAATGTATAGTATATATTGGTTTAAGGACCACATCCATATATATGGATATAATATATATAATATGTAATATATATTATATGATTCTAGAACAAATAGTAGTGTGGAAACTAACAGAGATTTTGTTTTAATGAGAAACTTTTGTTTGTCACATCAGAAAGAAGCAAAAACAGTGAAGAAAATCACTCACTTTCTCTCTTACCCTAAATAAATAGAGAAAAAGGGCAGCTTTGTTCTGAAAATGACAAACATAATGGATAAAAGAGTCGCCATTGGTAATATTGATCATGATTACAGAAAATTAAATTTTAGAGTGGTTTTCTTTCAAGACCTGCATATTTCAAATAAAAGGAAAAAAAGAGTAATGTAAATTCTTCCCAGAGGAGACAGAAAATCCCTACAGGAAGCTATCTTCTTGCGAGTTACCAATAACCACTTTTCCTTGAGAAATCACCTTCTGCCTTGACTTCTTTCTCCTGAGTGAAGTTCTCCCCAAGACTACAGAAGGTTTATAAACAAAACAAATGGTGGGTTAAGTATAATTCTAATTCTCATTGATGTCAACAGAACTAAAATTTGGTTTGCAGAAAGACGAATGAGTCCCTTCTGAAGACCTCATGGAGACGCTCACTGTGCTGGAAGTGGTGATGGTGTTGGCAGTGTTGTGATGATGATGATGGTGGTTTCTAGTAGACTCAGGAATAAGTGAAATATTCAGTCCAGTATTTGGATAGACTTATTTTAATATTTTCAGCCCAGTATGGTTTATTACAAATACATTTGGATAAAAGTCATGTTGTGGAGGAACTATGCTTCTTTCATTGGGAATGATTACATTGTCAAAATTGTCAAGCCTAAAAGTCAAGTTTATGGCATAAAAAAACAGGAAGAACACAGACTGGAGCCAAAGTATGTGGGTAGGAAACTAGCCTTGCACCAGTTGACTGGGATTCCATCTCTGGGGTCTCCTAAGCTCCTAGGAGTGATCCGTTAATGCGGATCTGGGAGTCAGTCTTGAGTGTCTCCATCAGGTAGTCTGGTGGCAGCACTTCTCCCCCAAAAAAAAAAAAACAAGTAACAACAAAAAATTGTGAGCTTTAGGACAAGATAAATAGTACACTAGAAAGGCTGCTTACCTTTCACACAGCCAACCCACCTTCCATCCCTGGCACCCCATCTTGTCCTCTGAGGACTGCCAGGAGGTGATCCCTGAGCACTGCCGCATGTGGCTCTAAAACAAAACTATTTAGGAAGAACCTAGCCACGCCTAGCTCCAGTAGAAAGAATACAAAAACAGTGAAGTGATAAGTGATTAGATTTTCCTTCGTTTCAGAGTACAGAATGCTTTTCTTCTGGACAGAGCAAATACGTCTTTAAATATCTGCCTGATGAAAAGAAGGGCAGAGAATTCGGGTGTATTTTCTTGGAACAGGGTATGTTCCTCCTAGGCTTTCTCTGGTTGAAGTGGGAATTTCAAAAAGGAGGGACAGAGAAAATGTAAGGGGATGGGAGAATCCTGGAATGTCAGTGGAAGGATAATCCTGGGGTAACCAACCACGCGCGCAGCAGGTACAGCAGTGTGTGATACTCACTCCTCTGCTTTTTCCACCTAACCAAAACATGCCCTTCATTGTTACAAGAGTTCATTAGTTAAAAACTGGCAACAGGTCTAGCCCTTTATGTTCTGAATTTCTTTGAAATACCTATTCGATCTTAGTTTTAGTGAACTATTTAATGACCATCAGAATTTCAAGTATTCCTACTTTAGACAAATTACACTGAGTATGAAGAGGACCCCTGTCCAGCTCAAATAAATCCTCCATGGAGGACTTCCACTGAAGGACAAGGCTCCACCAAACGTTCAGAAAATCTATTCTCAGTACATGTCACCTTGGCCTATCGGACAAAGGTTAACCAAGGTCTTTACAGTTTGCAATATAAACTGACCAGAACCTTCATTACAGAAGAATAGCATCACCCAGCTTTAGGTTCTTCTCCATAAAAGCCTCTATATTTGATGACAGGATAGATGAAGACTTATGTGAAAGATGAAGAGGATGACTTTGACACCCATCTCCTCTATCCCATTCAGTAGCTCTGGAAAAGCAACCCTCGTTCTGTCCTATTTTCCTCTGAATTTATGTTAAATGATCTCTATAGATGGAATTGAATTAACTAGCTTTTATTTTCCTTTTAATCTCTTTTGTGTTACTCGTTAGTCCCACCAGTCGGATAAGAACTTAGATGGGCAACAAAGAGCATTCTTTCCAATGGCACAGTAGTGTGGAGGATTTTGGCCTGTGAGAGGAATAGGCCAATTTCTCTCATTTGAGTCTTTTGAGAGACTTGGTATTTATCACTATTGTCCCCATGATATAGTAAGGTGTACTCATGTCAGGTGGTATGGCAGAATTATCATAGGCAGTGTCGGAAATTACTGAGAAATAGATGCACTCAAGAAAAATGGATGTCATGGAACATTAGGAGAAATCTTTATGTACATAACTTAATTTGAATTACATAGTTAAAAGCTGAGTCTACAGACAAAACAATCCTGTAAGAAAGAAATCCAACCTACCGCAACCAGATTTATAGATGGGCCTGTCAAGGTGACAGGCTGAAGCATAGGAGTGAACCTGGGGACACTGGTGGAGGGAAATTAATACTGATGGTGGGATTGGTGCTAAAAATCGTATACCGAAAATTCAGCTAAGAATAACTATGTAAATAATTGTGCCTTAATATATTTTTTAAAAATATGAAGCACATTTTAATAGAGAATATAATAAGCATTTTTAAGAAGTTGAGATCTTTAAAATGATAGGTTATTTTAATGTTCTCAAAGGGATATGAAATGTTGTTCTTATGGTTGTTAAGTATGATGTTTTTCCTTTCTTAAAAAAAATCTGTTAATACCTTTATCTTGACTTCAGTTCAAGCATAGTTCTATAGACTATACAGTACTGCGTTTTGAAGTAAGAAGATAGCACAATGGGTAGGACACTTGCTTGCACATGGCTTACCCAGGTACTCTTTATGGTCAGCGTTCCTTATGAACCCTGAGCACTTCCAGGAGGGATATTTTAATGCAGACCCACTGAGACTTGAGCACAGCAAGGTGTGGCTCAAAAACCAAATGAGAAAAAGAGAAAATATACTGAGTTTTTTCCCTTTCATCACTTTATCTCCCCACTGCCCTCTGGCTGTCATTGTGTCTAAGTAGCTGTCATCTCATTGAAAATATTGACATTGTCCAATATCTAATGTTTTTTCTGCTTTTTTAAAAAAGTTAAAAATTATTGAATTACAGTCTAACAAAGTTATTCATAAATGCATGGCATGTGCACAATGTTCCAACACTAATCCTTTCACCAATGTCAACTTCTTTCCACCAATGTCCCTGCTTTCCATCCTGCCATCCAATCTGTCTCTGCTGACACTTTTTGATTTTTTCCTCTTTTTTGGTTTTTCTTTTAGGCACTGCCATTTATCCTACTGTTACTGATAGGGTGCTACGGATGTCACTTTAGTTTCTTTCAGGCAATCAGGTCTGGTCCAGTGATCACTTAACTCTATCACTGTCCTTGTGGTCCCTTCCCAGACCATAATGCTTCTGATTGGTGTTTTGGAACCATACCTGAATGTGCTAAAGGCATATTCCTGGCTAGTGCTCAGGGTTCACTCCTGCCAGATCTCTGGGTACCATTTATGGTGCCATGTTGTACCATATGTTCAAACAGGACTGAACCCCTGTTAACCATATGCCATTCCTATTTGGACTCTCTCTCCAATCCTAGGCACAATTATTAAAAATGGTTGTGAAGCTGTCTTCCAAATGATGTTGCTATACAAGTGAAAAAAACTTCTAAGTTCGAATACTTCATTGTGTTGTCTGACTTCTTGACACACATTATAAACTAGAAACTGATTTGTCCTGATAGTTGTATTTTTCCCATCTGGTAATAAAATTATCATTTATGTCTAATTTTTTTTTAATTTTAAATAGCTTATTTTTTAACTAAAATACACTTACCTAATATATAACACAGATATAAATACATATACTAAGGTCAAAATATTTCATGATTTCAATAACCCTGCGATTTTCCCATGTATGATACAAAGCACATATTCATATATATCACAAGAAAGTCCAATATATATTTAGTCCAGGGCACTGGATTAAACTCACTAACAAATGTGGAAATTTGTTGCAATTTCTACATATGTATAATAAGCAGTACTTTGATCTTCACTGATTGACAGTAAGGTGCAAGCTTTATGAGGGAGCTAAATTATATAAGAAACTTCAATGATGCTATAGTGAAATTTTATGTCCTTGTATCAATGAAGAAAATACAGGGAAGCAGTAGACTAACTTCCCAAGAACTATCTAGAGAATCAACAAATTCCAAAATGGTGTTGAGAAAGAATTCTAATGCAATTATTAAATCAGAGAGTTAAAAGTATTCTTGAGGGGGGGGACATATCACCTGATTCAACGACATTCCTTAAGTACATAAGCCAGGACCACATTGACTCTTTTTCTGCCTAAGGCAGTTAACTAAATTAGACTATTTAAAACAAGGAAGGTTTTACTTATGTCTAAGCCAAAATTCTCCTTCTATTCCTCTGTAAATTTGTCAGTTTGCTCTAGCGGACAATGATGAATAAGAGCTGCTCAATGACTCAGATTAATATTCATTAATGTAATAAGATGTTTTCGAGTAATTTTCCCCCCCATTTAGACTTTTCTCTCTTTGAGATACATTACAAATTTGCTTCAGAGCTTTCCATGGGATCTAATGCTCACTTTGTTTTTTTTTTATATATTTTTTAAGTATTTTATTATACCACCATGAGATATACAAATAAAAAGATATACAATTAAAAAGTTCATGTTTGGGTTTTGGTCATACAGTGTTCCAGCACCCGTCCCTCCACCAGTGCCCATCTCCCACCACCAACGTCCCCGGTTCCCTCCCCCTCCCCAGCCCTGCTCCATGGCAGGTTCTTGATTTCTTTTCATTTCTCTCTCTTTCTCTTTTCCTTCCCCTTCAGACTATGGATTACAGAACATATATTAAAAGGTTGTCATGTGTATCCCCCTGCCTCTATTTAATGCTCAGTTCCAGGTTGGCACTAGTACCCTCGACAATTATTAGCACCCTGTTCCATTTTCTGTCTTACCTAACCTCTGACTCCCACACGTTTGGGATAATTTCCACTTTTGACAAGACCTCCTGATATATGTTTCACTTGACCTTGGATATTGGTATCATAATATGTACATATATATTTATGCCATGCAAATAAATGCAGTCATTCTGTATCTGTCTCTCTCCTTCTGGCTAATTTCACTCAACATAATCTTCTCCATGTCCATCCATTTATAGGCAAATTTTATAACTTCATTTTTCCTAACAGCTGCATAGTATTCCATTGTGTAGATGTACCAGAGCTTCTTTATCCAGTCATCGATTTTTGGGCACTCTGGTTGCTTCCAGATTCTGGCTATTGTGAATAATGCTGCTATGAACATAAAAGTAGGGATGGTGTTTCCGCTGCGTATTTTTGGTTTCCCAGAGTAGATTCCCAGGAGTGGTATGGCTGGCTCACTTTGAATACCATTGCTAACTAACACATATTCACTGTTAATTAATTGACATCTTTCTCTTCTAGGTTTCAGGTTCTAGGTTTTAGATAATTTCTACTTATAATTTCTAGTCATGATAATGTTAAATGGTCTACAAAACTTTTCACTTCTAGATGAATTCTGCAATTTCCTCTGTAAACACCAATGACATTTCAATTTTTTAATTGATAGGTAATTTAGTATAATATCTCCTTCTCCTGCAGTCTTGAACTATCTCATGCCCATATTCACACAATTTGTTTCTCTATCTATGAGTGAATTTTCCACATTTCACGATCACGATCACGATCTTCCTGTTGATCATCTATTTGCTAGAGCGGGCACCAGTATATCTCCATATGTCCTGTCTCATGCCAGTAGAGCCAGAGGCATCGGCTTGCTACAGGAACATAAAGAGCCTCAAACCATTATATTAGGTCATGGGGAATGACCTAATATAAGTGTTACTGGAATTTGGTATATCAAATACTACACGAGAAGCTTGCCAGGCTTGCCGAGCGGGGAGGCAAACTCTTTTAAACACCTCCAAATAAAACATTTATTGATGAACCGCGCGCGGCCGCTTGCGGCCGTGCGAGCCGGGCTGTGATGAGCTGGTCTGCTGGGTGGAGTTCTGACGAGACGGAAGTCCAGAAGTGGAAAATGGCGGCGCCCGTGGAGTGAGGAGGGGTGATCTGGCTTGTTGTGAGCTTCTGCCGAGGTGGTGGGCCAGGGCTAGAACCTGCCATGCCTCCCGACTGCCTCAGGAACGGCTGTGCACAGGGAGAGCAAGGAACAGCTCTGCCCCATGTGTGAGAGGTCTGGACCAGCATTTCAATTTTTTAATTGATAGGTAATTTAGTATAACATCTCCTTCCCCTGCAATCTTGAACTATCTCATGCCCATATTCACACAATTTGTTTCTCTATCTATGAGTGAATTTTCCACATTTATTCTTACTAAACTTTATCTTATTTCATCTTACCTCATTTAATTTTTCAAGATCCTCATGAAATATATCACTTGTATCACTTGTCTTCCCGATGTTCAATGATTTGCTCGAGTGGGCACCAGTAATGTATCAACTCATTGGGAATGAGGTTCACAATTGTTACTTTTTGGCATAGTGAATACACCACAGATAGTTTGTCAGGCTCTGTCCTGGCTCTGGGTTCATCCCAGGGGGCCCAGTATTTTTCTATGTTAGACCATCAACCATCCAGGACCCAAAGGGCAGAGCCCTGGGTGTAGGCAAGCCTGTCTCCTGTCTGCCACCTGCCGATGCAGCTGGGCACCACAGCCACACCTTTAATACCTCAAAGGGGTAGGTGGCAGCTCATGAAATATAACAATGTTTTTAGTCAATAATCACCCCTACTAAATAAAGAGTAATCTGCATATTTAATAAGCTCACTCCCTGTTTCATACTTTAAATCAACACTGAAAATGATGATTAGAATCAGGTTCCATTGACTTATGGAAAAACTTTATTCAATATACCCGCCAAGTCTGACATTGAACCCTTGATCATTACCTCATGTAGAACCAACTAACAAGCTATAATACAATAATACAAAAGATTACCACATGAAACAATCGCCTGGATAAAATATGGCATATTTTCAAATGAAGAATCAATAGTAATTTGTGCTTTTTTTTCCTATAAGGGCTTTTAAAGAGCTCAGAACATTAATTTCATTATCACTTTATGCAGAGTGGAAAGAATAGCTAGTGAGAAAGAAGTGACCAGAAAGAACAGTAGGTCTAATATAATAGCCTATTTGAATACCCAATTACTCAGAAGTAATTGAAGACCCCATTACTATCAAAGTAAAGACACCAGTCATTGTATTAATGAAGATTCTGGTTAATGAAAACATCTGTATCCTTCAATATACAGAGCAGGGACCATATTCTACTGATAACTCAAAATTGTCCAAATACAGATGATGTCTTCTTCTTTTCTCCTTAGTATGTCTTAGTAGGTCTATAGATTTTTTTAAATTAGGATTTCTCAGGAAAATAATTTTCTATTTCCTGTTAGAGAGTATATTTCTTCTCAGGAGCTCAAACTAAAATTTTATATAAAATCAATATCTGATGCTAATAGTCAAGTCTTTCTTAAAGCTTCTTGGATTATAAATGCTCAAACTGTTTGGAAAATGGGCCTTCACCTTTTCTCTATGGAGCAGAACATTTTAATCATTCTGCACCATATTTCTGAGAAAATGAAAATTTGATATAAAAAATCCAGTTCACTGCTAATTTTATTCTTTACATTCTTATGAATAAAGCTACAAGAGTATGCCACCCACACGGCAAGCCTGGCAAGCTGCTCGTGTCATATTTGATATGCCAAATACCAGTAACATTTATATTAGGTCATTCCTATGACCTAATATAATGGTTTGAGACTCTTTATGTTCCTGGAGCAAGCAGATGCCTTTGGGTTCTACTATCATGAGACAGGACATATGGAAATATTACTGTTGCCCGCTCTAGCAAATAGATGATGAACGGAAGATAGTGATAGTGATAGTGACATTCTTATGACTTGCCATATTTTTGTACTCTCTGTAAATTCTAAAACCTTTTGTTTAGCATGAACGTTTAACAAAAAGAAACTCTAGTAAGGGGTGTGAGTAGTTTGGGTGCATGTAGCTGTGGAAGAGAAAGCCATTAAATATAAACTGAACATCTTTTGACACCATGAGCTTGTAGAGGAACATGAGGTCTAATGGGGTCGAATAGATATTTGTGAAGAGTGGATGTCAGCACACCAAGATTGTTGACATGATGGAAAGGCAGATCTACCTAAATGAAAAGAGGAAAAAAATAACCAGAAAAACAAGCATATCTTCAGTTCCATTTTTTAATCTAGAAATTTGAGACAAATGGGACTTGCCAGGGATGGAATTTAGGGCTTCATATTAGTCTGGAATTTCTTTAAAATATCTATGTGAATATATTTTTTCAAATTTCAATAACATGTCTAATTTGTGATCAATTAAATATATAATATATGTACATATATGTACATACACTGAAAACACACTGCAGAATATTTTCAGAGTGAGGAAATAAGTAGTTCACATTTTAATTGAAGTTTCACTATATTTTATTTGTATTGCAATATAATACTTTATATTAGTTGTATATCATTAAAAACAAACACGTTTAAATTACATTAAGTTCACAATTAAAAACTTTATCATTAATGGATACAGTGATAGCACTGTTAAAAGGAAAATTCATAGCTCTGCAAGCATGCATCAGGAAAGAATAAAGGGCCATCATAAACAGTCTGACCTCACAACTTAAGATCTTAGGAAGGGACCAGCAAAAAGAGCCCGATCAAGGCAGGAAAAGAAATAATAAAACATAGAGCAGAAATCAATGAGATGGAATCAAAAATAATCTGAAAGGTCAATGAACACAAGATTTGGTTTCTTTGAAAAAATAAACAAGATTGAAAAACCATTTGAGTTGCTTGTAAAGAAAGGGACAAGAGAAACCAGATAAATAGAATGAGAAATGAAAAGGGGGCTATCACAAGAAAAACCACAGAAATCAAATCATCAGAGATTAGTTTGAGAGTCTGTATGCCACAAAACAAGAGAATCTAGAAGAAATGGACAAATTCCTGAATTCATACAATCTCCCAAGGCGGTAGCAAGAAGATTTGGAATACCTGAACTAATCTATCACCATCGAGGAAATTGACTTAATAATCAAAAGCCTACCCAAACACAAAAGGCCAGGTTCAGACAGATTCACCAGTGAATTCTTCCAAACCTTTAAAGAGGACCTACTGCCTGTCCTTTTCAAGTTCTTCAAGGAATTGAAGAACAAGTAAAACTTCCAAAGAATTTCTGTGAGGCACACATCACCAAGATATCCAAATCAGAAACAACACACACAAAAATGAAAACCACAGAAAATCTCCCTGATGAACACAGATGCTAAGATCTTCAGCAAAATACCAGCAAATAGAATCCAATGTCATATTGGATTCCTCCTGGAAATTCAAGGATGGTTCAACATACACAAGTCAATCAACATAATACATCACATCAATAAGAGGAAAAATAAAAACCACATGATTACATCAATAGATGCAGAGAAAGAATTTGACAAGAAAATATACATTTATGATAAAAACTCTCCAAATAATGAGAATTGAATGAACTTTCCTCAAAGTAGTTCAAGCTATGTACTCCAAACTCACAGCGAGCATCATTCTCAATGGGGATAAACTGAAAGCTTTCTCACTATATCAGGGACAAGACAAGATTGCCCACTATCTCTTGATCACTTGAATCTTGTTATTCATCTTTTGCTCGGCGGGTGCCAGTAACATTTCCATTGGACCCTATCACGTGCCAATGTAGCCCAATGGCATCTGGTTGATTAAGGGATATGAAGAGCCTCAAACCGTTCCTTCAGGGTCTTAACAAGGAAGTCTGACCATATTGTAGGTGGGCGGCCACGTGATCTTTTGACATCCCGTGGGATCCAGTTGGTAACGGCTCTAGTTCAGTGGTTGTCTCCAAATCGCATTACATGTACAGCCCATCTGATTTTCGATGGCTTGTTTGCCTTTCTTACTGCTGCCGTATTAAGGGCTCTTTTGGGGTCAGGAAAATAAACATTTCTGTTACTGAATTTGGCATATCGAACACGCATCGGACAGCTTCCCAGGTTCTGCCATGTGGGCACTATATTCTCATTACTTTGTGGGGTTCTCTCAGAGGGGTGGGTAGAATATTTACGGTAATTTGGAGGTAAATCTCGTGGCCGCTGCATGGCTAGCGCGCGGGAAAGCTGGTTTCTGCTCTGCTGGGTGTACCTGTGTCTTAGGCTCAAGCATTCCTGGGCTTGAAATACTCCCCTCTGAAGGGTGGGTCTCTGCAGGGTGGATCCTTGTATGTTGGGTTTCTGACAAACTGGCCTGGAGACTGGATTAATCTGCAATCTGTGGGCTGGGCTGGGACTGGATTAGTCTGCTGGGTGGAGATCTTACCAGCTGCAGAGTGTGGATTGTGAAGATGGCTGCCAGCAAGGAGTGGGGGGTTTCTCTGGGCTCCTCCAAGGTTCCATCAGGATGGTGGACTCGGGTTGGAGTTGCTCTCGTGTTCCATGGCATGCAGGGGGTACAACGGGGAAAGCTGGTTTCTCCTCTGCCGGGTGTACCTGTGTCCACTGTCACAACTTCCATTCAATATAGTACTGGAAGTACTAGCTATAGCAATCAAGGAAGGACATTAAGAGCATCCAGATAGTAAAAGAAGACATCAAGCTGTCACTATTTGCAGATGACATGATATTATACAAAGAGAACCCTAAACTCTCTACCAAAAGAAAACAGCTCCTAGAAACAATAGATTCCTATAGTAGAGTCTGGGTACAAATTCAATACCTAAAAGTCACTGGCTTTCTTATACGCAAATAATGAAAGAGAAGAAAGGGATGTTAAAGAAATCAATCGATTCCCAATTTCACCACAGAAAATGAAATACCTAGGAATCAGTTTGACTAAGAATATAAAGGATCTGTACAAAAAACCTACAAAACATTGCTTCAAGAAACAAAAGAGGATCTTAGGTAATGGACACACATACCTGCTTATGGATTGGGAGAATTAACATTATCCAAATGTTAATACTCCCTAGAACTTTATACAGAATCAATACAGTCCCCATAAGGATACCTATAACACTCTTCAAAGAAATTGATGAAATACTCCTTAAATTTGTATGGAATAATAAGCCCCCACAAATAACTAATGCAACCCTTGGAAAAAAGATAGGAGGTATCACTTTTCCAACTTTAAACTCTACTACAAAGCAGTTGTAATTAAAATGGCATGGAATTGGTGTAGAGACAGACCTGTAGTCCTATGTAATATAACTGAATTTCCTGACACACTCTCTCCAATATATGATCACTTACTCTTTGATAAAGGAGCAAAAAATATTAAGTTGAGCAAAGAAAGCCTTTTCAATGGGTGGTGCTGTAAAAACTGGGGAGCTACATTTCAAAAATGAATTTACACCTTCAACACCATGCACAAAATGGATCAAAGATATCAACATCAAATATGAATCTATAAGGTACATAGAAGAAAACAAAGAAAAAAATGTTTTATGACATCAAATCTAAGGCATCTTCAAAGACAAAACACCACTGACAAAGCAAATGAAAGCAAAGATAAACAAATGGAATTATAGAAAACTGAAAAGCTTCTGCAGCTAAAAAGAAACAATGACCAAGGTAAAAAGACAGTCCACAGAGTAGGAAAAATTTTCACTCAATACCCATCTGCTAAAGGGTCAATATCCAGGATATATCAGGCACTGGTAGAACTTTATAAGAAGAAAACAGCCAACCCCATCAAAAAATGGGGAGAAGAAATGAGCATAAACTTCCAAAAAAGAAGAAATTTGAATGGTCAAAAATTGTATGAAAAAGTGCTCTTCACTTATCATCAGAAAGATGCAAATCAAAACAACAATGAAGTATCATCACACACCACAGAGACTGGCATACATCCAAAAGAGCAAGAACAATCACTGATGGCATGTATGCTGTGAGAAAAGGACTCTTAGTCATTGTTGATGGGAGTGCCAACTGGTCTAGTCCATTTGGAAAACAATATGGTCATTACTCCAAACACTACATTGAGATTCCATTTGACCCAGTAATACCACTCCTAGGAATATACCCTGGAGACACAAAAACACACAGAAGAAACACTATCTGCATTTCAATGTTCATCTCAACACCATTTACAATAGCCAGAATCTAGAAACAACATGAATGCCAAGAACTAGAGAAACTATGGTACATCTACACAATTAAATACTAAGCAGCTATCAGAAAGGACAAATTCATGAAATTTACATGCAAATGGATGGACATGGAGATTATGATGCTGAATAAAATTAGTCAGAAGATAAGGACAGGTATAGAATGACTGCATTTATTAGTGGTATATAAATATTTACTAGTGTTCTACTAATTGTGGGAAATGTTAATGCCACACTAGAACTGAATATTGAATATATATATATATAAAGGAATATACATGATAACCCTTAAATATCTGGATGGCAAATCACAACATGTCTGTGAGAGAGGAGAGAGAGAGAGAGAAGAGAGAGAGATAAGAAGAGAAATGGTACCTGCTGTAGAGGCAGACTCGGGGACGGGGAGAGAATTTGGGGACTTTGGTGGTGGGAACAGGGCACTGGTGGAGGGACAGGTGCTGGAAAAGTGTATGACTGAAACTTAATTATGAACATCTTTTTAATTGTATATTGCACGGTGGTATAATAAAAAATTAATTTTATCATTTGCCAAATAATTGATCCTTTACTAATATCCCCCAATCTGGTCTCTTCTCTTCTAGCAGTCAAATTTTTAAAGATGAAAAACTAAGATACAAAATGGCTGACAAAATTGCTGAATTATTTAGCAGCAGGAAAGAGACTAAAACATCTAACGTAAGTACCAGTTTGCTACTGTGCTTTTTTGCCAAATTCCCTGCTGAGCTGTACTCTGGCTCCATCCCACACCTTCAATTAATTTCAGAGGTGTGTTCAATACTCAATCCATCTCCTCTAGACACATTAAATATGCTAACAACAACGAAACAAATTCTAATCACAAGGATAGGATTTCTAACACATTCCTATACTTATGTAGACAAATCTTTAAAAAAGTTTTCCTTTTATGAAAGGATGTAAACCAATAAGAAATCTGAGACAAGAAATTTTATTTTTCTGTGTGGGGGTTGGGTCACATCTCCCGGAAGCTCAGGTCTATTCCTGGTTTTCCCCTTTGTTGGCCAGTCCCATGGATCCTAACTGGGGTCATCCTCATACAAAGCAAGTGTCTTACCTCTGTACCTTCTCAACTGTCCCAGGAATTCATATTCTTGAATAGGTGTTTATGATTACAAGACTAAGGTTAGAAGGAAAGCTAGGAGATTTACTTGTTTAGATTGATCTAATGATTCAGAATAAAGTCATTTTAGGGCTTGAGGGGAATCTTTTTTTGTAAAATTTTGTTTTGAAGGCCTTAGTATCAACAGAGTCTAAAGCAAAGATAATATAAAAGTGATCTTAGGAGTCACAAATAAAATGGGAAGCACCATTAATTTAAAGTTCATGTGGGTTTGGCTTCAAAAGGAGGACATATATTTGACAATTTTTTTTTCAAAAAAGAAAGACTTAACCCTGTTTATGACATGAAGATAACATGTCTATAAAATATCCATCACTGTGATTCTTGGAGTGACAAGACAAGCTGTTTTAGCACTGAGCATTATAGAGGAAAGAGATATTAGGAGCTTTGGTCTGTATAGTCTGTGTACTTAACAGCTAAGCTGATCATATTTGGTACAAAGTATAAAAGCAGCATGAATCAGGCCTCATTCACTTCAGCCACCATGATATTGGCTGCTCCAAACACAGGGACAATTCCCTGCAGAGAACCATGAAATAGCGACAGGAGAAAACTAAGACAGCAGACTGCTTTGATGCCCCTCTCTCATCCTGGTATAGCAAGACAAAGAAGTAGTTTTCAGATTTCCTTCTTTTTTTTTTTTTTGGAAGATAAAAGTCATGGAGTTCCCTAGACTCAGTCTAGATTCTAAAAAAGTTATTGAAAAATGAAACATTTTAATCCTTCATTCATATTCACTTATGACAAACAATGCAATCAGTAATGTAGTACATAATGTAATTGCTGATAGAGACACTATCAAGCACATGCATTTTAACAAGGGAGGTGATATAAGAATACTGCTTAACACTAGATACTCAGCGCATTCATGAGATACAAAGGAGTTAAAATGGAAGGACTTTGATCTAGTTTGTGCTACAACTGGGCATGACTAAACTGAACATGTTGGTTCATGGAGAACTGTGAGAGGGAATCGAAGTCAGTCAAAAAAGAAAGTCTGTTGACCAACAGCTATTCTGGTCATGATTTAGAGTCAGTCGTATGACAACTAAGTCACAGTGAGACAATGGAGGGAATCTTGCCCCAACCCTTAAATTCAGGTCAATCTGCCAACAGCCTGTTTTGTCGTTCACCTTCAGGACCTTAGAGGATAGGATTAAGTGTCAGGTCAAGAAGACAAAACCCAAGAGAGAAACTTTGACGCAGTGATGTGGCAGTTATGTCAGAAACAATTTGCAGTGAAGTCTAAGATCTAGTTGAAACTCATGGAATTGTCATTAAAATGGTTAAAAGAACCATATCTGTGCCACAAAAATACTTGGCAGGAGGAAGAGCATTCCAAAGGATGTAACAATCTTCCACAAAACACAGAGAAAAGTGGAAGAAAGTATGAAGAGGGCTTTTGTCTTGCTGCTGACATTAGTCTCCCCACCCCCACTACAATGTGTTTTCCACTGAAGTTTTATGGTTGAATTCTCTTTTGGTCTCAAGGAAAATAAGGCTTAAAATAAAGATGGAAAATTTCAAGATCAGTCAGATAACAAGTAGTAGATAATCTGCATGTGAATTATTTTTATCCATGTTTCGATGACACTGGTTAACTTAAAACAACTGGAATGAGTTAGTAAAATATAGTTCAGGGATTAGAGTGATTATTCAGGGTATAGGGAATTTGTCTTTTCTGTGACTGACCCATTTAGAATTTGGCATCCCATCTCCTCCCCAAACCAATCAGGGCTAATCCCTGGCATCACAGATGGTCCCTTGAGCCTGTCAGGAGTAAATCTGCCAGGAGTAGCTCCTGAGCACAGAACCAGGAGTAATCAGGTGAGCACTGCCACGTGTGGCCAAAAAAATAGTTCAGTCATACATTGTTTTCTCTTCAAATGTTCCTTATTTTTAAATAACCTGCACTGACTTTTGTGCTTTACCTAATTTATTTATTTATTTATTGAAACTGAACTCAATTAAGGGAGATGACATTGTGTACTGGTTCAGACCTTTGCCTTAGTTTTGGACTCTTCAAAGATAAAAATTCTACATCCCTCATGGTTTTCTCATGAGAATTAAAGTATATTTATGCAAAACATTCAGCAAAGTCTCTGTCAGGTAGAAAGCATGAGATAACGTTAACTGTGCCTAGGAAAACGGATGATGCCAGAAGACAGAGTAGTTCTGGAATAATTCAAAAAAGAGGGAATGATGTGCAGATTTCACAGAGGTGTGGACTGGCCATCAAGATTTGGCTTCATAGGAATGTAAACAAATTGAAAATTGATTTACAAGGCATTTTAATGCTAGAAGAAGAAAACTTGAGTAGGCATTTTGGAGGACAGATATTCTTGTGTGGGAAGAAAATGGATTGGACTTTTAGAGATTTGAGCTCAGTGATTTTTTGAGGAAAAATAAGTCAATCAGTATACAGGGAAAGTCAGCACGTTCATCAATTAATAGAAATAGACTTAGAAAAAAGTGAATAGGCCATAGGAAAGGAACTATAGTTCTATCCTGCATCATTTTGAAAATAGTTTATTGATCAAATAATGTAATTCACCACCCAAGCTGAAGAAGAAACATACTTAAGCATAACAATCAATGGGAATACATTTGCAAAAACATAATAACCGTTCATGATATAAAAATTAGAAAACTAAAACTAGGAAAAATAATCCAGCATGTCTACAAAAAACATATAAATAACATGATACCAACAATAAAAGGAACACTGAATGTTTTTTGTTAGATGGGTCAAACGTACACCAACACTTTTTCTTAGCTTACACATTACTGAGGATCTAGCAGCACAGAAGAGGCAAGGAAAAGAAATAAATGCATATAGCTAAAGAAATACAAAGCTTCAATTTTGTTCATAGTATGATAATTTACATAGAAACCCCCAGAGAATCCTCACCAAACTTCAGCAGTCTTAGAATGCACAGCACAGTCACAGATACAATGAAGAAAAAGATACATAGCATCTATTTTATATAATAGCAATGAATGTGTGAAAGTCAAAACTAAAATTTGAGGGTCAGAGCAATAGTACAGAGACAAAGGTGCGTGCTTGCATGTGTCCGATCCAGTTAGATTTCTACTATTATTTAAATGTTCCTAGAACATCTCAAAAGTGAGCCTGGAGGCAAGAATAAGCCCTGAGCCCAGTCAGAGTAAATCCTGAGAAACTCCAGCTATAGCCCAAATTTTTTTTAAAAAAATCCAATAAAATGCAATTTAAAGTTACTGGGGCAGAAGACACTTAGAGATGAATCTAAGATGTACAAGACTTAGATATCACAATCATAAAATGATGCTGAAAAGAAATCAAAGGCCTATATAAATGGAAACACACTATTTTTGCAATTTGTTAGATTCAAAATAGTGAACAAATTGGATTTTATCCAAAACTTTATGTAGATTAATCACATCATTAAGAAATGCTGGAAGCTTTTTTTTTTTTTTTTTTGTCACACCTGGCAATCAATACTCCTGGCTCTGCACTCAGGAATTACTCTTGGTGCTCAGGAGACCATTTGGGATGCTGGGTATCAAACCCGGGTTGGCCAAGTGCAAGGCAAACACCCTATCCAAAGGAGTATTGCTCTGGCCCCAATGCTGGAAGCTTTTTTGCAGATCTACACAAGATGACTCTCAAGTTTATGCTGCAAGTTAAATGGCTAAGATAATTCTCTTAAATAACTATATGTGAGCAGAATCTTTCTACTTGACATCAGTTATATGTAAAATATATAGGTTTACTTGACTTCAGTTATAGTATTTAAAATATCCTGATAATGTTACTGGTGCCCACTCGAGCAAATCAATGAATAACAGGATGTCAAGTGATCAAGTGATCAAGTGATATTGGTAGACGTCTAAAGTACGTAAAGGTGAAAAAGGGCAATAATTGGGGAATAACTGCAACTTTTTTATCTCTATAGAATTACTGGAAAGCTGAACATTTGTCAGGACAGGACAGTCAGAACCAGAACCAGAATAGAAACAGAAACAGAATGGGGGTCAGGAATGCATGCACCTGTGTGCTGGCTCAGTTTGAACCCTAACACTGCAAGGTGTGGTCCCCTTGACCTGAGCACAGCGAGGGTACCCAGAGGTTCTGAAATAACAGAGCAAGACAATGCTCTAACACAAGTATTGAAGTGGGTGTGCAGAATATTAGGAATGACTCTTAGACTCCCTCACACTGCTTTGGAGGCCCCCCATCTCTGTCACAAAACAAACTCACAGTATGGCCAACTGAAATTTACTCACAATAGCTCTCACACAGTTCAATGAAGGAAAAGCACATTTTCAGCAAAAGGCTGCTCGGACATTTGAATATCCATGTTAATCCTGGTTTTGGCAACATACTACCATGAAATAAGATGCAGCCATTAGAGGATGCTAAGTAAAGTAGATAGGGGCATCGCTGATAGCAACTACATCTTCTGTATAATTTCTCCAAAAAACTTTTATAAATATTAACATAACTTACTGGTGTATGACAGGTTATGTATTAGGAAGCTTTTTTCCTTCAAAACTTTGAGTACTTTCCTATTTCTTAAAATAGCCATATACTGTTTATAATAAAAAAGAAAATACCTTAAAGTGAAACAAAAATAATGCTTTCTATTGATGACTCAAGGCTAAAAGTAATTAACATGAAGGATGGTGGACATGAACTGCAGGCATGGAGACACAGCTTTTCTACACACCTGCATCTGAAGAGCCAAGTAATCAGGAGGAGCGCAAAATTCCCCAGGTTACTCACTGTTCTATATCTATTTATCTAATAATCAATAAACCTTATTTTTCTCTTCAAATATTTTTAAATAAACAAACTTACATAATATTCCCTCGTTCTCCAGAAATGTATAAGTTTGCGAAATTTTCAAGCCAAATTTTCTGTTGTTTTAAAACTAACTAGCTCCTGAAAAAAGAATATACTAGATTGGGTTTATAGTCAGCCTAGACATGGCTGAATCAATGTCTTGAATATATGTGTTCTGAAACGCTAATCCGTTTCTATACACGCCTTTCTCACCCACTCTCCCACCTCTCCACAATGAAGCACTTTTCTACAAGGTATCACTCCTACTCCTGTGTCCAGGAAAGTGCCCAACTTTCTTAACAAACCAAATTAGCCCTTTAGAATTTGGTCTGACCTTACTCCTCAAGCTCATTTTCCCCCACTTTCCTATCACTCACTTCAATCCAGATAGAAGATGAGCTTATTTTGTTTAGGCACTCTGCTTCACCTTTCTGGACTATTCGTTGTACCCAAGTAAGCCACCTCTCAGTCTGTTGAAATTTATCCTTTAAGATTCAACTCTAAGATCTTGAATATCCTCAGAGAAATACCCAGGTTATTTATTTCCTCTTTTTCATTTCCAAGGCACTGGGGAAAATATCCCCTATCGAGATGTTTATTTCATAAGACATTTATAGCTTTTGGTCAATAGAATTTGCATTTCTTTTTTGGTCAATAGAATTTGCATTTCTTTCTCAATCAGATTGTGAATCAGCAGTAATATCATAATTTTTTAGAGACTAAGGGTTTAAATATCTAAATCGAGAGGCTGGAGCCATCATGTAGAGGGTAGGGCATTTGCCCTTGAATGTGGCTGACCCAGATTCAATCCCAGACATCCTATATGTTCCCCCAAGTACTGCCATGAGTAATTCCTGAGTGAAGGGCCAGGAGTAACTTCTGAGCATTACTGTATATGACCTAAAAATCAAATATAAATACATAAAATATGTACATCTAAAATGAATAAATAATGTTAATATTTTAGTAGTTTTAAATAGCTAGACATGACTCTGATTCCATAAATGGGATTTTGAAGACCTTTTTCAGTATCAATTTGCTAAGGATAAACACATTTCTAATGATATCTGCTATTAATATTCTATCACTAGCTCTGATGACATATTCCTAGCCTCAGATAACTTAAATTTGCTGTGCAAAACTGAGGAAAATCAGTAATCCATATCTTTTTTTCTTTACCAAGTGTACACAAATGTGTATGAAAGACTATTATGGGTATGTGAGGGCAAAAGTAGCATCCTTCAATGATAGAATATGGATTACTCTTATGGATATGCTTGGGAATATATAAAGAATGAATATATTTGGGCTGGAGTGATAATACAGAATGTAGGGCATTTGACTTGCACACAGCCAACCCAGGTTCTATCCCCCACATCCCCTATGGTCTCCTGAGCACCGCCAGGAGTAATTACTGAGTACAGAGCCAGGAATAATTCATGAGTTCACCAAGTATGATCCAAAAAGCAAAAAAAAATGTATTATACATAAAAACATGATTAGGTGGTAGGGATCCAAAAATTGAAAAGATCAAGTTTCAGGACCAAAGACCTACCTAGTTGACCCTAAAATTCTCTTATTTTACTTTTTTGAGATCTGGGGGTCATACATAGCAGTACTAAAGATTTCCTTTGGTACTGTGTTTAGCGATCACTCTTGACAATTTTCAGGGTACCCTCTGCAGTGCTGGGACTCAAACCAGGCTCAGCAGAGTGCAAGATACTGCTATGACTTTCTTCACATCTATATTCCTTTTAACTATAAAGTAAGTAGTTTATAGAAATTGCATCAAGACAAAGACTAAGGGATTCAGGGCTGATAATGTTATTACCAGCTTAGTGCTTTCTCTGAAAATACCTTCAAAACTCCATATACCTCATTCTACCAGTCACTTTTTTTTGGTTTTGGGGCCACACCTGGGAGTGCTCAAGGCTTATTTCTGACTCTGTGTTCAGAGATAACTCTTGGCAGTACTTGGTTCTATGTAGAATGCTGGAATAGAACAGAGGTTGGCCAAGCTCAAGATTAGCATCCTACACTCTGTACTATTCAAGCCCCACTAATGCCACTTTTAACCTGGGTACCAACAGGAAAAAAATCTGCATTCCAGTTGTTTGAAAATAATTATCTACATGTTGTTAACTTCCAGTAACAGTGCAAAACCCAAATTTTATACAATCCAGCAGAACTTGAAATTTTCTTTTGAATATGAAGCTGTTTATTTTGATTCTACTACGTCCAGTAACATTGAAGTCTATTATAACGAAAAACATCAAATAATTGTGATTATGAGTTGCCCCTACCACTGAGAGGATATGAAATTAAACTTGTGAATTATCTTATTTCCAGGAAAATTTATTAACATTTGTACCAATTTCAAGGCAATATGTATCTAAATTTAAAAAAAAATCAGATTTATAAAATGCATTCAGCTGCCCCCAAATAAATTTATTGATTTTCCCTTACAAAATCATGACAATATCAGTCAGTCATTGAAATATATTTAAAAAAGCTAATTTTCTTTTCTATGGATATCCTTCAACCTACCTCTACCCCGCCTTGTACTGTGAAATGATTCTGAAATTCATAATGAAGATGTTGTTTGTATATGTGCTAATAAACAAAATGAGGTTGGAAAAAGAAATTATTATAGTTTTTGTCATTACTATAAAATATTTAAAAATTTAACATCAGATGTTATTTGTTGCCCTGGCCACAGCTGCTCAGAGTCTCTGCATCTTGCCTAGAGTTACTTCCTGAAGGCCACATTGTAGATAAGAGCAGGAAAATGGTTTGGATCTGTGACTCTATGTGGCAGGTATCTTACATTTATTCTATGTTAGCTGGTATAAGTATTTCCTGTCATTCTTCACAGACCCCCTTGTGGGACTGGAATATATTACCAGAGTTTCTCTGGCCCTGGGGGATCCTCTTTTTGGATATAACATAGGCATAATTAAATCAGAAAGAAATGCTGTTTGCCTCCTGGCAAGCGAGCATGGCTCTCAGTAAATTCTAAAGGCTAGTACCCTGAACAACTCTGAAGCTATGGATCTTGTGAAGTTTGGAGAAATACATACCTAGCTGTAGAAAATCCAAGGTTCAGATCCATGCCTTTTGTACTAAATCTGAAACACCATTCATCTCAGATGCCCCTCCTCCATTTCTGCAGAGGGGCCTGCAGAGAAACTTCAAAGGCAGATCTTGCCTAGGGCAAATTAACATTTCAATAGCCTACACTAGATGAGATTGGGGAAGAAATCAGACAGAATTGATCCTGCCTGAGACCCATTGTTGTGGGCCTGGTGGGGGGGCAAGGGAAGTAAAAGTAGCCTCCTTTTGCCTTTCCCCTCTGTTTATCTCTCTGGCAGCTGCACTCTCTGGCGGTCCTGCTCTTTGTCTACTCTCCGCCCGTATGCATGTAGTAGCAGCTGGTTATCTTGGCTTAAGGATTCTGGCCTAAATACGTGGCCTGGGTCCAGCTAGGAACTCAAGTTTGGGAGCTCTGATACGGGATTGTATACCAGAACCTCGTGAGTAAAAGCTTTCTGAAACTTTGCTGGATTCGAAAGTCTTTGTCTTTACCTCTGGCCATCCCATCCCCAGGGACAGAGGGGGATCCTGCCCTGCTCCCCTATATTGTTGGGACACAGCTATTCCCCAGCACAAAGCTGAGCAGTGAAGTGGTTTCTGATAGTTACTGGAAAAAGTTTTTATCTTTCATAAGAAAAAATAGAGTTAGAAATTTCTAAGAAAGATGACATTATTTACAAATGGTGCTTTGCATGGTTCTAAGAAACATTATAAGCAATTATGTTGACTAACATAGCTGAGGCATGAAATTAGAAGATATCTTTATGTTTGAAAAGAGAATACATCTTCTTACAAACTTATTTGGCTAATTTCTACCTTTCTAAATTAGCCCACTGGTAAGATCAGAAGGAAGGATAGATTTATCATACCCACAATTTATTTTTAATAATGCAAGTCGGAATTAGAAGGGAATACTCTTTTAAAAAAACTTGAATGCTCTCTTGTTTTTTATTGTATAATTATACTTGGGGAAAAATGATATGAAAATTATGATCCTTTTTCCATTAGCTTTTACTATCCGAGTAAATCTATGGGTATACTAAATGTGGGAAATGGTAATGGCAGATTAAGACTCACCATGAATATACACAAAGAGACTTAAGTGATAAACTCTAAATACCTGAGGGCTAGCCACTGTGTAAATAAGAGGCAGAGAGTGCAGAGAGAGAGAGAGAGAGAGAGAAAGAGAGGAAACTGGGGATACCTGCTATTAAGGCAGCTGGGGGTGGGCGGGGGGTGGGGTACTTGGTGGTGGAAATGGGGCCTGGTGGAGGGATGGGTGCTGGTATACTGTATTACCAAGAACCTATTATGATCACCTTTGTAGTTGTATGTTTCACTGTGGTATAATAAAAAATAAAAAAATAAATAACGGGAAAAAAAAACGCATTAGATGTTTTCTCTTCCATTGCTATTAGATGAAGTGCAACAGAAACTAAAAAAGTAGAAACTGACAAAGTTGTAATTACTAAGTATATAATTTAGATAAATACTCAAATCTTGAGGTCCACAATCTCGGTGAAGCAGTGAATCTAGCAAACCAATTGTTGGAGCCACTAGTCAACAATGATCCACAGTACATGGTAAAGTCTTGGACTGAGATTAGTTGAGGTGGGTTAGACTTGAACACTTACATTATTGACTTGTGCATTTAACTTTTCAATGTGGTAGGTAGATAAGTACGGGGAGTTGTCAATGTACTTTTGGAGTAATAATAGAATCTTAAGCAGAGATTCCCTAGTCCAATGGCATGAGGTAACCCAAGAGCATGAAGACCACGAATCTTCGACAAGCAAATAATGTGCGCTTTGGAGAAGAGAAAACTGAGGCACCATCCAGATGCAGAAATCCAAGGACCCCACTAGAAAAAGGGACCCCTCAGGAAAAGAAAAGCTACAGAAGAATCAATGAGATCATGAGGAAACCATCAGCAGTACAAGACTTTCCCTTTATGTATGAAAAACTCCAGGAAAACCCGTTTTGAAGAACTGCGCAGGAAGTCATTCCAGGCCTTCTCTTTGAGCCTGTGTTCTCCCTTAACATATGTCCTTGCTGCTTGTCTCTATCTTTTCTTGCTTAGTTCTATTCTGGAGAAGCCTGCATTTACCCTCCATCTAGTACATGGCTTTCTCTCCCTTCACATCTAAGTCATTAAAAAATTTCTTGATTCACCATTTATCCTACTAGTGAAACACTTGTCAGTGAGGCAAAGACCCATAATGCCTGTGCCGGGCCTAGGACCTAGGCCAGGCATTTCCCAGCGCTGGAGGCAGAGGTGATAATAAGCAGAGAGGTGGTAAATCTTCTCTTACCTACCTCTCCTAGCTCCCCCACTTTATTGAGCCATCAGTAATACAAGTTTCCGCTACTTTATATGCGAAATGGAAATTATAATATCTGGAATATTATAATTAAATGAATGGAGAAATAATATGTTTTATACACTTAAAATTATTCTCAGTAAAATTATTCATAAATTTAATGATTTTTAATTAATCTACCAATTATTTAAAATTTCTCCTCCCATCCTTACTCCCCACCTCTCCTCCTCCTTCCTTCTCTCTTCTTCCCATCCTGACCGCCCACCTCTCCTCCTCCTTCCTTCTCTCTTCTTCCCATCCTGACTCCCCACCTCCTCCTCCTCCTTCCTTCTCTCTTCTTCCCATCCTGACTCCCCCACCTCTCCTCCTCCTTCCTTCTCTCTCTTCTTCCCATCCTGACTCCCCACCTCTCTCCTGCTTCCTTCTCTTTTCTTCTCTTGCTGTCATCTTTTACATTTATTTTTACACAGAGATTCCCCCCCCCCCCAGCCTCCACTGTACCCTGACTTGAGTGGTTCCAGAAAATGGGGTACTTTAGAAATACTCTACAGAAGTTCAGGCCTGGAGGAGTAGGGGTTTGCTGGCATATTGGCAATTCTGTGTGGTTTGTGCTTCTGGGAGCCAGCATGACTCTTCCTGGGAGCTGGGATGAGCTGAGCATGAGCAAACGTGAAGCCAGTTATCAAACTGGCTCTGCATGCACAGCACTGTTTCAACCCTTGCTCCTTCCCTATTTATTTATTTTAAAATACTTTAAAGTTGCATATTAACTACATATGACTCAATTGTAATAATTTACAAATAATTCATCAAGTATTATTACTAAGTGTATGGTCTGGAAAGATAATGCAGGTGCTTGTTTTACCAGTGGCAGGTCCTGCTCTCATCTCAGACACAGCACATGATTCCTTGAGTACTTCGGGAGTGATCCCTGAGTATAGAGCAGAAGTAAGCCCTGATACAAAACAAAAGTGTGAATACAAAACAAAAAAAAATAAAAAGAAAGGAAGGAAGGAAGAAAGGAAGGAGTATGGAAGGAAGGATGGAAGGAAGGAAGGGAGGAAGGGAGGAAGGAGGTGAGTAAAGGAGGGTGTGAAGGAGTGAGGAAGGAAGGGAGTGAGGAAGGAAGGAAGGGAGGGAGGTAGGGAGGTAGAAAGGAAGGGAGGAAGGAAAGAAGGTAGGGAGTGAGGGAAAATGAAGGAAGGGAGGGAGGAAAGAAGGAAGGAAGGAAGGAAGGAAGGAAGGAGGGAGGGAGGAAAGAAAGAAGGAAGGAAGGAAGGAGGGAGGGAGGAAAGAAAGGAAGGAAGGAAGGAAGGAAGGAAGGAAGGAAGGAAGGAAGGAAGGAAGGAAGGAAGGAAGGAAGGAAGGAGTGAGGGAGGAAAAAAAGAAGCAAGGGAGGAAGGAAGGAAAGAAGGAAGGAAGGAAGGAAAGAAGGAAGGAAGGAAGGAAGAAGAAAGAAAGGAAGAAAGGAAGGAAGGGGAGGAAGGGAGGGAGGGAAGGAGGGAGGAAGGGAGGGAGGGAGGGAGGGAAGGAGAGAGGAAGGAAGAAGGAAGGAGTATATTAAGCATAGGCTACCAAGAGATAATTCAGAAGGCCACCTGGGCAGACTTTTTATAGGAGATGCTGGTTTGACCTGAGCATCACACCTGGAGTGTGGCAGCTTCCTGCACATGCCCATAAAAGAGCATGAGTACAGCTGCATATGGCCCGAACATAAACATAGCAGCAGCAACTCCTAATAGAGGATATAGACAGGTAAAATGATTTTAGGTGACTTTTTTTATTTTGCTGGCATTTTGGCCACTGTTGACTATTCTCAGGGTTTATAAGCAAATATCGCTCTCAGTGCTCAGGACTCACTCGTAGTGATGTGCTGGACAATATAATCACCCCCTGCTTTGTTATATCTACTGCCCCCAACTATTCAAGTTATTAAATTCTTTTTGTTGTTTTTTGGGGGCCATACTAATATTGCTTTAGCTTATTCCTGGCTCTGTACTCAGATATTTAACTCTCTGATTTCTCAAGGAATTGTGCTGTGTCTGTATCAAATCAGGATCAGCTCAGGGACTATAGGTAGGGCTTGCAATCAACTCTTTATCTGCTGAGTGCAATGCTAGGGCCTTACTTGTTTATTGACTCTCAGCCATTTTTACTTTTTTTGCTGCCAAACTGTATCACTGTATAACTGTCTTCCCGTTCATCATCGATTTGCTCGAGCGGGTACCAGTAACATCTCCATATGACCTGTCTCATGCTAGTAGAGTCCAAGGGTATCTGCTTGCTGCAGGAACATAAAGAGCCTCAAACCATTCCATCAGGTCATGGGAATGAGGTCTATAATTTTTACTGGTATTTGGCATATCAAATACGACACGGGAAGCTTGCCAGGCTCTGCTGTGTGGGTGGCATACTCTTGTAGTCACCTCTAAATCCAGCATTTATCAAGCAGTCATGCAAGACAGGCTGTCTCTTCTTCTGGGTGGAGAGGGTTTTTTTCTTATGAGAGGAAAGTCGGATGAGAAAAATGGCAGCCCTCATGGAGTCGGGGGATCGTCTGGCTTGTAGTGAGGCTCTGTGGGGGTGGCGGGCCAGGACTAGAACCTGCCATCCCTCCCAGGTGCCTCGTGAGCGGCTGGGCACAGGGAGAGCTGGTAGCAGCTCTGCCCCATGTCTGGAGTCTCTTGCTGCCAAACTAACAAAATGTATTTTATTATAACTTAGAGTAATGTGGTTACAATGGCTGGGTGTTGCAACTGTGCATGAACTGAAATCCCGTCATTAACAGGTCCATTGCATTGCATATAGATAGATGACAGATAGATAGATGATAGAGATAGAGATAGACAGACAGACAGACAGACAGACAGACAGACAGACAGACAGACAGACAGACAGACAGACAGAGAAGTAGAGAGAAGTAGATAAGAAGAAGTAGATAGTAGATAGATAGATAGAAGAGATAGAAGATGTGATAGAAGTAGAGGGATAGTAGATAGATAGATAGATAGATAGATAGATAGATAGACAAACAATCACTAGTATGATCACTAAGAGTACTGTAAATCATGGCAAACAGAATTTTCTAATAAAATATTAAAGTCAAATAAAATACACCATCATTAGTAATCGTATACTAACAGCAAGTTGGAAAAATAGCAGAAATAATGTTATTTCTAGTCAAACTATAATGAAGAGTCAAATGATACATGATTTGAGCACTTTATAGCTATTTCTCTCTTCTTTCTTCGAAACTCTCATGCATATCAGACATCAAAATCTGTTTTCTCAATTGATTTTTAATTGAATCACCATGAGATATACCATTACAAGCTGCTCATGACTAGGTTTCAGTCATACAGTGTTTCAACACCCATTCCTCCATCAGTACAAATTTCCCAACATCAATGTCCTCAGTTTTCCTTCCCACTGAACTTCCCTTGCTCTGAGGCTGATACTTCTCTCTCTCTCTTTCTCTCTCTCCCTCTACCTCCCTCTCTCTCGCTTTTACTCATTGTCAGTTTGTAATACTGACATGCATATCCCTTTACCTACTTTCAATACTCAGTTCTGGTCTATCATTACTATTTCCAATTATTATTTTCAAGCTATTATCATTGTCCCTTCTATATCTCAACTACTCTCCTCCCTTTCTAAGACACACACAATTGTGGCAGATTCTAGAACTAACCCCCTAGGCCCTGTTTCACCTGGCCTTAGATATTAGTCTCAGAGTAGTTTTTTATATCCCACAAATGAATGTAGTCAATCTATATCTGTTCCTCTCCTTCTGACTAAGCATTTAACTAAGCATGATAATATCCATGTCGATCCATTTATAGATAAGTTTCATGACTTAATTTTTCCTAACAGCTCCATTTTATTTTATTGTGTAGATGCATCATAGTTTTTACCCAGTCATCTGTTCTCAGGCAATCAGTTAGTTTCCAGGTTCTGGCTATTGTGAAAAGTGAATACTGCAACAATGAACATAAAATTGCGGATGGTGTTTGTTTTGTGTGTTTTGAGTCGCCAGGGTATATTCCCAGGAATAATATGGCTGGGTCAAATGGGAGTTCAATTTCTAGTTTTTTGAGAAATGTATATATTGTTTTCCAAAAAGGATAGATTAATCAGCGTTACTACCAGCAATGAATGAGAGTTCTTTTCTCCCTGCATCCTCACTAGCACTGGTTGTTATTTTCTTGTTTTTTTTGGTTGTGTGCAAGTCTCTGTGTTGTGAGATGATATATCATTGTTGTTTTGATTTTCATAACCATTGATGACTAGTGATAAAGAGCATTTTTTCAAATGCCTTTTTGTTCATTGAAGTTAATCTTTGAGGAAATTTCTGTTCATTTTTTCTCCCAATTTTGTATGGGGTTGGTTTTTTCCTTGTAAAGTTTTACCAATGCCTTATATATTTTGGAGATTAATGCCTTATCAAATAGGAATTGGGTAACTATTTTTTCCAATCTGTGGACTTGTATTTTCCTTGGTTATTGTTTCTTTTGAGATGGAGAAGATTCTTAGTGTCATGTAGTCCTATTTGTTTATTTTTGCTTCCACGTGCTTGGTCAGTGGTGGTTTATCTTTGAAGTGCCTTATCTTCAGTGTTATGAAGGGTATTGCCTACATTTTATTCTATACCTTATGGATTCAGGTCTCATGTTGAGGCCTTGAATCAATTTTATCTGTCTCTTGTTCATGGTTTTAGATAAAGGTTTGGTTTCCATTTTTTTACTTGTAGCTGTCAGTTTTCTTTCTTTCTTTTTTTTTTTTTGCACGGGTGGGGTGGATGTCATACCTGGCAATGCTCAGATATTACTCCTGGCTCTGAACTCAGAAATTACTCCTGACAGTGCTCAGGGGACCATATGGGATGCTAGGGATTGACCCCGGTCTGCCTTGTGCAAGGCAAAAGCCCTACCCACTGTACTATTGCTCCAGTTCTGTTGTCCAGTTTTCCAAGCACTCTTTGTTAAAGAGACATTCCTTGTTTCATCTCCTATTTCTTGCACCCTTATAAAATTAAGTGATCATGTACTTGAGGGTGTGTGTCAGGATAGTTAGTTCTATTACATGGAATAGAATTGTCTTTATTCCAATATCATGCTGTTTTAATTACTACCTCTTTGTAGTACAGCTTAAAGTTGGGGGAAGGCGATGCTTGTCATCATTTTCCCAAGGATTGCTCTAGCTATTTATGGGGGTTTATTGTTCCATCCAAATTGCTGGAGTGTTTGATCAATTTCTTTGAAAAAAGTCATGGGTATCTTTATAAGGACTAGATACATTGAATCTGTTTAATGCTTTGTGGAGTATTGCCATTTTGACAAAGTTAAGTATCCCAATTCATGAGCTGGGACTGAGACTCCGTTTCTTCATATATTCTTTATTTCTTAAAGCATCATTCTGTAGTTTTCTTTATACAGGTCATTAACATACTTAGTTAAGCTGATTCCAAGGTACTTGGTTTTCTGGAGGCACTGTTGTGAATGGGACTTTTTAATATCAATTTTGTCTCTTTCTATATTTGTATGTAGGAAAGTCATGGACTTTTTAGTATTTATTTTGCAACCAGACACTCTACTATACAAATCTATTGTTTCTAGGAGCTTCTTTTGGTAGAGACACTAGGGTTCTCTAAGTATAGTATCATTTCATCTGCAGATACTGAGAGCTTGACTTCTTTCCTATCTGGATGCCCTTAATATCTTTTTCTTCCCCAACTGCTATGGTAAGTAATTCCAGTACTAAACTGAATAGATATAGTGAGAGTGGGCAGTCTTGTATCTTCGGGGAAGGCTTTTAGTTTTTCCCCATTGAGAATAATTGCCTTGAAAAGGCTTTCATTTCATTGATTCTTTTCACTATATCCGACCACTCACTTTGGGCCCAGAGGGGTTCATCTGACCAGTCTGTTGCTGTAAATCAAAGGGATGTTCTTTTGTATGAAATTTCCTTTTTGAACTTGCTGTTTGTAGTATTGTGTCTATATCTTTGGCATTCATTGTTCTGATTAAGATATGTGTTAGAGTCTTTTTATAAGGGGCTCTTTTAGATAGTATCTTTCTGCTTCTTGGATCTGGATGCTGGAATCCTCTTGCTCTAGGAACTTATCAGCAGTGATGTCTTTTAATTCCTGCTTCATTGGGTTGCCTCTCTGTCCCTCAGGAACTCCGATCATTCTTATGCTATTCCTATTGATTCATCCCAATGTTCTTTTGCCTGCTGCTGAGCTATTTGTGATCTTTTTCAATCTGTTGTTGCCTGAGTGCTTTCAATAGTTCACCTTCTACCTCACTGATTCTGTATTCAGCTATTGTCATTCTACTATTGCGGGAACCCATTGAGTTTTCCATTTCATCTACTAATATTGTTTTTATTTTGACACTTCTATTTGCAGTTTTCTTATATCTGCTCTCATTTCCTCTTGAATTTTATTGGCTCTTTGTCATGTTGTCCTGTATTTTTTTGTATGTCCATACCACTGTTTCTTTGAACTTGCTTAACATCCCTCACCATTTCGTCTTTGAATTCTTTATCAGAGAGATTATGTAAGTGGGTGGTCCCTTGTTGGGGTGTCGGGGTTCTTTTCTTTATCCACTCCTTGTGTGGAGACCTGTGTTGTTTCCCCATGATGCTGTGGTAGTCTGGAAGTCATGCCTCTCACTGTGGTTCTACCTGGGAGGAAGGACCACACATTGGTGCAGGTCCTGAGATCACAGTTCCAGTCCCATTGGTGGTTTTCAAACATCTAAGAAGTATAGATGTGTCCTCTTGCCTTGGTGCTTTATCTGGGCACCTAGCGTTGAGCAGAAATCTTTCTCTTCACTGTTAATTACCCTGCCACGCAAGTCCTTAGAATATTCTTGCATGTTTATTATGAGTTGCAGTGTGTTGTAGAAATGTGGATCTCAGGTATACTTGGAGAGAAAAGTTCCTCCCTTGCATCAATGACAACCTCCCTTCCCACAAGTCTCCCTTAACTATATTTTTTACTTACTGCATAATGGGACAGATTGAAAGACAATTCTATTAGTGTCAATTTTAAAATATAAAAATTGAAAGTTTTCTTATCCTACCCAGCAAATGTGCTGAGCTACAAAAAAAATTGTATTTTTTTAGAAATGTTGAACCAATTTAAAATATTTCAATATATTTTACATTATAGAATCATAATTTTACTAAAAGAAGTTCTATATTTATTATCACATACCATATACTTATTTAAATGGATTTGATCAGCTTTCATGAATTCTATGGCTACTGCAATCAATGTATACTTACTGAATGGAACTTTCAATGCGGGTTATAGTGAGAAAAGCAGCAAGATTTGCTGTATAAGACGAGATGACAATCAACGCAAACAGCCACCAAGCCCCCATCATCATTCTGGTAGCCAGAGTTGTATATGGGACCTCCCCACCTATGGAAAGAAAGCAAACAAATCAAGGAACTTTAGTATCATTTATTGGCCATCATTGCTCATAAATCTTAATGACATTTATTTTTAGATATAATAATTTATATACATACACATATATACATACATACAAACATACATATATACATATACACATATATATATATATATATATTTAGATGGTATGACACCAGCATAAATCTCTATATTTTACTCAAGGTAATCTCACCAAAAATAATTTCTGACTCCTTTATACTAAATATACTGAAGCTTGTCTCATCTTAGACTTGCAGTTTTCTGAATCTTTGTTGGAATATACATCAGAGCTACTCAAATGGTTTACTTGGCTAACATTCTAGGAATTGTCACAGCTAAGTCTGATGCTTTAAAAATGATTTTAAAACACATATTTTAGAAAAATAAAAATTAGATAGATAACCATCAGGCAAAATTTTTCAATACATGTCCACCACTCTCAGAGAATAATACCTAATATTCCCTTCCAAGAAGTACTAGGTTCTCTATGATCTGATTTCAGGAGAATTCAATGATTTTATCTCTCTCTACTCTCTCAATGGGGTTCTTTAAATTTTTTCTTATGGACTATGCTGATTTATGTTCCATGACTTTTGCAATTTTATGTACTTGCCCTGCGCTCTACTTGCTCTAACATGAAAATTATTTTTTCCATTCAATTCATTCAAATTTTTGCTCAGATGATAATTCTTCACATTTATATTATGTTTTATATAAATTGCTCCCAACAGTATACATTCCCAATCTTTTTACAACCATAACTTATCATTTGAAGGGGGCGGAGCGATAGCACAGTGGGTAGGGCATTTGACTTGCACCCAGCCGACCTGGATTCGATCTCTGGCACCCCATGTGGTCCCCCCAAGAACCTCCGGGAGTGATTCCTAAGTACAGAGCCAGGAGTAACCCTGAGCATTGCCGGGTGTGACCCAAATAAAGCAAAAAAAAAACTTATCATTTGAATGCTTTGGTTTATTTTCCTTAATATATAGCTTCTATCATAGAACTAGAACTAGAACAAGTTTCATTTGATATTTAACATGGATAAATTCTGTTTACTATTAAATATTGAAGTTCTTCTAAAAAATAGATTTATGCTAAGAATAAAGAGAAATACATGAGATTGAAGACTGCCTTTGCTTAGGTAAGTAAAAGATATAACAAGATTCCATTCACTAGATACTATGAGGCAGATTCTATTCCAAAAATGAATTCTACTTGGATAATTTCCTTAAATGTTTAGTGTTGTGCATTTATACCCTTTGGTTCTATTTTGTACTCAATGCTTTTATTATTTGCTTATTTTCATTTTATATTACCATGTTTTATAATACTGTTACTAATAGAGATTTATGCATAAAACATTTAGCACCACACCCACAATAAGACTATCTACTCTGTCCACAATGCCAATATAATCATTATCATAAGTTATTTGTTTGCTGTGACAAAGATTGGACCCACATGCCCAAATATGCAAAGCACAAGTGGTCTACCACATAGTATGATCTAAGAGCTAATAGGCGATAAGTATATTTTAATTGAGAAGGTTATTATATATAAATGCATAAAAGCATGAAAATCAATGATATACTCATCTAGTCTAAGAATTTAAGAAAAAAAATCACTGAGTTAAACCTAAAGAACATGGCATCAAGAAACTAAAAGTGCTTATAGTAACAATAGAATTATGCAGAATTACATTGTTCTTTTCTAGCTCTTATAGAGCTCTCCTTTCTGAGTTTAATTATTTCTTTGCCTTGTCTATCCATATGAATGAAAATAGTTCCCTTATTACTAATGTATATTATACTAATCATTGTTATCTTCTCAAAACTCCTTCCAGGTCATAGTGAAGATCTTTTTAGTGAGTTACCCTTCAAGTCCCAAGACAAAATGCACCATTTATTTCCCATATTATGGTATGTTTGACCTCAGAAAACAGCAGAAAAAAATATGAGACTGTGGAATTTAATTGATTGCATGTCTGAGTATTTATAATGGCAGGAAATAAATTATTGACAATACATCCACATGGTTATATAATGATTATTAAAATTTACCACCAAGATTAATGTGGAGAAGTATACTTGTGAAAAACAAGAAATGGTTGCGGCACTAAGCGTTATTTTCAATACTGCGAATACAAATAGTTATATACAAAGAATAAAGGAGAAATTGAAGGCAATGCACACCTCAATTCATAAATACTGTGAGATTTACATAAATAAACTGTAATTGTTGATGACAGCTTTGAAGGAATCACTTACATTATGTAGCTATGTTAGAGACGTTTAAGACAACACTAAACTTCTTGGTAGAGGAAGTAATATTTAACCCACATGAATTCTTTTGTTATATAAGGGAGAACAGTAATGAGAAATATTCTGCAAACTTCTTTGATGTTGAAAACAAATTCCATATCTTCAAAAGCAATAAGTCTTCAGTATCATTGTATCACTGTCTTCCCGTTGTTCATCGATTTGCTCGAGCGGGGCCCAGTAACATCTCCATATGTCCTGTCTCATGCTAGTAGAGGCCGAGGGCATCTGCTTGCTCCAGGAACATAAAGAGCCTCAATCCATTCCGGAATGAGGTCTATAATTGTTACTGGTATTTGGCATATCAAATACGACACGGGTAGCTTGCCAGGCTCTGCTGTGCAGGTAGCATACTCGTGCAGTCATCTCTAAGTCCAGCATTTAATGATGAACCACGCGACCGCTTGAGGCCCCTAAGCCGGACTGTTATAGGCTGGTTTGCTGGGTGGAGTTCTGACGAGAGAGAAGTCCGGATGTGGAAAATGGAGGCCCTTATGGAGTGGGGGTTCGTCTGGCTTGTTGCAAGGCTCTGCTGGGCTGGCGGGCCAGGGCTAGAACCTGCCATCTCTCCTGGGCTCCTTGTGAGCTGCTGGGCACAGGGAGAGCAAGTAGCAGCTCTGCCCCATGTCTGTCTCTGGATCAGCATACCTGGGCCAGATTAAAAAAGACTGCAGCAGGGTGGATTTCGATGAGCCGGACTGTGATAGGCTGGTCTGCTGGGTGGAGTTTATATAATAATCATTATATAAATCACCTACATTACCATTCATTGCCTCCAGCTTTTGATAGTGAAGTCATAGAAGTATAAATTTGATATAAATCACATATCAGATTTATATTAGTGATGATATAGCATAGTATTAAGGGAAATAAATTGTCACGCATGAAACTGATATAGGATTTGATATTGGGATACTGGTAGTAGTTGGTTATATTGTCTGAAGGATGAATCAGTAATGAATGGATTTCTAAGTAAACCATTTGCTCCTTCTACAGTATATCTGAGAGATTTAAGGAGTTGGAAATTACTAAATGAATCTGTGCTGAATACTCAGTTCAGCTCTCTTCAATACATTAAAGACACTCTCTATAAAGGAATTTTGTCTAGCCTTTTTGGACAACAGTATAGGCATTTTTCAAAAAGCTAGAAATTGAGCTTCCATATGACTCAGCAAGAAAATTTCTGAAAATTTACCCCAGAGCCTCAAATACAGCATAAAAGCCATCTGCACTTGTATTTTTTATTGTAGTACTACTCACAGTAGCCACAATCTGGAAACAACCTTTGCTCCCAAGAACAGATGACTGGTTAAAGAAACTATGGAGGTCCAGTGGTCGCACCAGACTCAGCAGCCATGATCCAAAGACTCCTCTATCATCGTTTTGCTCAAGCGGACCCAGTACTCCATATGTCCTGTTTCATGCTAGAGAGCCCAAGGGCATCAGCTTGCTCCAGGAACAGAAGGAGCCTCAATCCATTCAGAATGAGGTCAAATTGTTACGGTATTTGGCATACCAATACAACACGGGTAGCTGCCAGGCTCTGCCGCAGGTACATACTCTGGAAGTCCAGCATTTATTGATGAACAGGCGGCCACTAGTGGCCGGTGAGGGGTATATAGGTGTCTCTGGGTGGTGTTCGACAAGAGAGAGTCCAGATGGGAAAATGAAGGCCCTCATGGAGTGGGCGGGGGCGCGGCTGTTGGAAGGCTCTGCTGGAGTTGCGGGCCAGGGCGAACCCGCCACCCTCCTGGGCCGTTGCGGCTGGGCACAGGGAGAGCAAGTAGCAGCTCTGCCCCATGTCTGTCTCGAACAGCATACCTGGGCCGGATTAAAAAGACTGCAGCAGGATGGATCGAGCCGGGGTCTGTGGTGGAGTTCGGCAGAGAAGCGGATGTGGAAAATGGAGGCCCTCAGTAGTGGGAGGTTGTCTGGCTGTTGCAAGGCTCTGTTGGAGGGCGGGCCAGGGCTAGAACCCGCCCTCCCCCGGGCGCCTGTAGCGGCGGGCACAGGGAGAGAAGGCTCTGCCCCATGTCTGTCTCGGATCAGCATACCTGGGCGGATTAAAAAGAATGCAGCAGGGTGGATAATGATGAGCCGGGCTAGATAGGCTGTTCTGCTGGGTGGAGTTCGCGAGAGAGAAGTCTGGATGTGGAAATGGAGGCCCTCATGGAGGGGGGTTGGATTGTTGCAAGACTGCTGGAGTGGCGGGCAAGGGCTAGACCCCGCCATCCCTCCTGGGGCCTTGTGGCGGCTGGGCACAGGGAGAGCAAGTAGCACCTCTGCCCCATGTCTGTCTCTGGATCAGCATACCTGGGCCGGATTAAAAAAACTGCAGCAGGGTGGATCTCGATGAGCCGGGCTATGGTAGGCTGTTTTGCTGGGTGGAGTCGCGCGAGAGAAGTCGGATGTGGAATGGAGGCCCGGGGGGAGGGTGTCTGGCTTCAGGCTCGTGAGTGGCGGCCAGGGCTATACCCCGCCATCCCTCCGGGCGCCTGGCGGCTGGGCACGGGAGACAAGTAGCACCTCGCCCTATACATGGGACTCCCTATAAATCCCCAAAAGACCATGATTCAATAATTCAGTTTCAATCCCTGCAATTCCTGGGACCATGCAACATATCAAACTGAAGAATACTATTAAACCAATATAGCATTACTTTATTTTTTCCTTTTTGGGTCACACCCGGCATAGTTCAGGGGTTACTCCTGCATTGTTGCTCAGGAATTACTCCTGGTGGATCTCAGGGGACCATATGGAATGCCAGGGATTGAAGCCTGGTTGGCCACATGCAAGGCAAATGCCCTACCACTGTGCTATTGCTCTGGTCCCTTGCATTACATTTTAGAGATGTAAGTATAAGACATTCAATAACAATTCAATAACAATGTATAGCCACAATGCCTACTCTATAACAACATATCATATCAATAAATTTTTATACAAAGGGCTCAGTGGCCCAATTGTTCTATTGGGAGACTTATTAATAATCCTTATTAATCTTTTAATAAAAAATTTCTCTGCCATACATCAACAGACTATGAACAACAAACAATACAAAATTAATGACTGAGTATATGCTTAGGACAGGCGTAAGCAGTCCTAAGCATATAAGAGATTAATAAGAGATTAATTAAATATCTTTCCCAAAAAATTGAATAGAAGTCCACTCTGTTTAATAAGTTTATAAGTGAAACAATAACAGAGATTGCCCAACTTGCATGTAACAACACAGTAAGAAGATCATAACTTTAGCAACACCATTCTGAGATATATTTTCTAATAAGCAATATAATTAGTGCCTGCTAAGGGAGCAGGCATGGGGATGGGGTGAGTGGGAAACAAGAGGTTTTGGTGGTGGCAAGGGCACATTGGTGCTGGGAATGGTGTTGGAATATCGAATGACTGAAACAACTGTACTTTGAGCAACTTCATAAGTCAAGGTGTTAACAAAATTAATTAATAAATTAACTATGATACATCCACACAACGAAATACTATGAAAGTGTTAGGAAAAATAAAGTCATTAAATTTGCTTATAAATGGATGTATATGGAGAGTATACTGCTGAGTGAAATAAGTCAGAAGGAAAGAGAGAGACATAGAAATATTGTACTCATGTGTCATGTGTAAATAAATATATGAAGGATATTGTACAGGATAGTAGATATAAGGGTCAGAGAGTTGGGTCATGGTTGGAAGTCTGCGTCATCACTATAAGAGAGTTAGAATGATCTTAATTAGAATGATAAGAACTTTGTACTGAAAGTAGGTAAAAGAACAAACATGATAATCTTTAGCACTGTATTGCGTACTATAATGCCCAAAGGAAAAGAGAGAAAGGGAGATAGAAGGAAAGTGTCTGCCATAAATACAGGTCAGGAGAGAAGGGGGCAGCATGAGGGAAAAGGGTAACACTGGTGGTGGGAAATGTACACTGTTGGAGGGATGGGTGTTGGAACACTGTATGGCTAAAATCTGATGATAAACAGTCTTGTGATTGTATCTTAGATTCAGCAAAAAAGATAAAAATAATGAAAGAAAAAGAAGAAAGAAAGAAAGAAAGAAAGAAAGGAAGGAAGGAAGGAAGGAAGGAAGGAAGGAAGGAAGGAAGGAAGGAAGGAAGAAAGAAAGAAAGAAAGAAAGAAAGAAAGAAAGAAAGAAAGAAAGAAAGAAAGAAAGAAAGAAAGAAAGAAAGAAAGAAAGAAAGAGAGAAAGAAAGAAAGAGAGAAAGAAAGAGAGAGAGAAAGAAAAAGAAAGAGAAAAGAAAGAGAGAAAGAAAGAGAAAAGAAAGAGAAAGAAAGAGAGAAAGAAAGAGAGAGAAAGAGAGAAAGAGAGAAGAGAGAAAGAGAGAAGGAAGGAAGGAAGGAAGGAAGGAAGGAAGGAAGGAAGGAAGGAAGGAAGGAAGGAAGGAAGGAAGGAAGGAAGGAAGGAAGGAAGGAAGGAAGGAAGGAAGGAAGGAAGGAAGGAAGGAAGGAAGGAAGGAAGGAAGGAAGGAAGGAAGGAAGGAAGGAAGGAAGGAAGGAAGGAAGGAAGGAAGGAAGGAAGGAAGGAAGGAAGGAAGGAAGGAAGGAAGGAAGGAAGGAAGGAAATTCATGAGAGGTGAAAGCAAGCAGCTATATGTTCTCATCCTTGGTAAGACATTATTGGAGGAGACATCGGGAAATTGGATTTTCTTGAAAATACAAATGAGGGCTGAGGCTAATAGAGGAAAAAAGAAATGTTTTAATTTTTTGGAAACCAGATGTGACTACCCATTAATGGATATTTATGATTGGCAATCGGAGTCTATTGATTTTCAGAAGTTTTTCAATTACTTACCTGAAGTCTTTGAAGTAGAACTACACAGGTAGCCTACCTTGGTACTTTTTATAACATATGGAAGAAATACTTTTAGATATTAGGGCAGAAACATCAATTGCTAAATGCCAAATTGAAGATTTTTACATAGTTCCTAAAAATTATTCCTATTGATACATACTCTAACTTATTCAAGAGACCTATGTTTTGAAATTTAGTATGGAAGTAATACCATATACTGCATTGATATAAACATATTTACCTATAAAGAGATGTTATTTTAAATGTTTCTGAATACTTTACATGGATAAAAATATTTGAATACATCTTATAACATTATTTACTAGACAAGGTAATAAGTAATATTATTTTTATATAATAAAATTTTTTGTAAATGTTTTTTGTTATGGTTAATTTGGGCCGTACCCAGCTATACTCAGGGCTTACTCAGGAATAATTCATGATTTGCTCTGGGGACCATATGGTGATACATGGGATCAAATCCAAGTCTAGAGCATATAACGCAAGTGATTATACTGCTCCAACCCCAAAGTTTTGATCTCTTGATCACTTGACATCCCGTTATTCATTGCCAGTAACATTTCCTTTTTACACTATCACGTGCCAGTGTAGCCAATGAAATCTGGTTGCTTCAGGAATACTAAGAGCCTCAAACTTTTCATTCAGTGTCTTGACAAAGAAGTCTGACCAACTTGTAGGTGTGCAGCTACGTGCTCTTATGAGTCCTGTGGGATCCAGTTGGTAACATTCTAGTCCAGCGGTCATCTCCAAATCGCATTACATGTCCAGCCCCTCTGACTTTTGATGCCTTGGCAAACCAGACAGTGTCCCTGACTCTGGATGCTAGACTGAGGTCAGAACTCCGGATTCCTTCTCTCACTTTCGTGAGGCATGATATTCCAAGCATGGCTCTTTCAATTCCTCTTTGGGAGACCCGAATAGCATTCTCATCCTATTTTCGTAGGGCTCAGGTCTCAGAGGTGTATGTTTGTGCCCGAGCCACAGTTTTTTTTCTCCTTTTAGCTATTTCTTTGATGCTCTTGAAGGCATTCCATGCCACTCTTCCTCCTGCGCAGCTCAGGTTTTAGGTTGTTCATCATGATGAGTTCTCAACCTAGGTACACATAACTGCTGAATTCAGAGATGTTTGTTCCATTACTGGTGCCTGCTGTTCCATTGAGAGTGAATGGAGCCTCTGGAACTAGTTCGTTTTTCATGAACATAGTTTTGTTGAGATTCAGCTGTAGACCTATCTTTCACATTCTTGGTCAAAGTTAGCCAGCATTTGTGCCACTTGGCTAATGTTAGGTGTTATTAGAACGATGTCATCAGCAATTCCTTCCCATTCTAATTGTTGCATGATGTTCTCGAGGGTGGTCCTGAAGAGTTTTGGTGAACTGGTATCACCCTGATAAACCCCTTTTTTGACATCAATGATCACTTTCTTGTAGAAAGGTCAGATCCTTTCTACAAGGGAGGTGGTGAATCCGTAATACAGCTCACGAAGGTTCTTGATTCATTGGGTTTGAACACCCTGTTTTGATTACTGTTTTGGTCTCAACAGAATCAAAGACTTTTTTTAAATCAATGAACGTGATACAGAGCGGCATATTGAACTCCCTACAAACCTCAATGAGCTTGGTTACTGTGTGGATATGGTTGATTGTGCTAAATCCTTTTCGAAAGCCTGCTTGTTTGCATGGTTGTCTTTCTTTAATCTTCTGCTAATCCTGTTCAGGATGTCTCAAGTGAACACCTTGTAGATGAAGGGTGATAGTTGTAATGTCGTGGATGTCTCCCTTCTTGAACAGTCAAACTGTCTTGCTGGTTTTCCATTGGGAGGGCACCTAGCATTCAGACAAGTCACTTGTGAAGAGCCGTGCCAGTTTATTGATGTGTACTGAGAAATGAGAAATTGTACGTGGAACTGGAGGAGTTCTATAAAGAAGATCACACCTACAAGATCATAGTCAGTGATTTTTATGCCAAGATAGGACTGAGAAGATCAGCCAAAGAACTCCACATTGGGACCTGTGGCCAGAATGGAACGGATAGGGTGAGAGACTATCTGCGTTCTTCATGTCTACCAAGACCATTCATGGGAATTCACAGTTCCAGAAGGCAGAATCGAAATGTTGGACATGGGAATCTCCTGGTGGACACAATAAAATTTACCACATCATATTCAATTCATGGTTTTGCCTGACCGATGTCGCCGTTGTCCCAAAATTCCAAACAGGGTCGGACCACTGTCTCCTTCGTACAAAATTCTACTTCACACAATGGGGGAGAAAAGGCTGCAAAGTTTAAGAAGAGAACTTCCAGAATGACCACCAACTGGGAACTCTTTGGCACCATTACGGCAACGTGGGAAGATGCCTTCATTGATGACATCAATGAAGAATAAAACCAACCTATTCAGCACCTCCATGATTTTGCGAAGAAAGCCCAGCAAGAGAAAAATACAAAAGGACGACTGTCTTCAAAAACTCTGGAGCTCATTTGCTAACATGGCAAGGTGCAAACCTCAGGCGACCAAATGCTAACATCCAAGCTTGCAAAGCGGTGCAGAGAAGTGATAAAGGAAGACCTCAAAGAGAGAATAGCAGAAATGCTGGAATATGCAGCAGAAGCCGGATAAAGCACTCGCAACACCCGCCTGTCCTTCGCCAACTATAAGGCCAAGATGACTGCACTCCAACGTCCTGATGGATCTCTCATCTTCCAGAAAGGCAATGGAGAAAATTATCTATGGCTTTTACTCGTATCTCTTTGATAGCCACGTCCAGCTGCCACATACCAAATTCTGCAGGATGGATATGTTGTTCCAAATGTTCTCCTTTCTGAAATCTGATATGTCATGTCATTGGTAAAGAAGCAAACAGCACCTGGCCCAGACAAAGTCAGACCCGAACACCTGAAGAATCTGCCAATGGTAGTTCTCAATACACTGGCTCCTCTCCAAAGTTTTGACATGACAACATATTGTTCTGATGTAGTTACTTGCAGATACACCAAATAGTCCAGAAGGCATTAGATTATGTTATCAGAACAGCATTTCTCGTACATAGAAAGACATTAGCTTAATATTTATATTTTCATGGTAGTAATAATACAAGAACATGTAATTGGAAACAGGAATTTCTTCCTTCCTACTTTTTTTGCTTGCTTTATTTTTTTTTTTTTTGGTCACAGCCAGTGTTCTCAGGGCTCTCTCCTGGCTCTGTGCTCTGGGATCACTACTGGCAGTGCTCAGGGGACTATACTGACTGCTAGGAATAAAATCATGATTGGCTGCATGCAGTGCAAAGCCCATCCGGTCCCTCCTTTCACTTTCATCATTATTTATACACATCTGTTTCAAAATGTTTGTCAGTGAATTATAAAATATAATGCTTTTCATTTTTCTTAACAAGTTTAATGTCTATAACTGCTTTCTATAAATTCTCATACAAAACAAAAATGTTCTTTTGGTATCACTGTATCACTGTATCACTGTCTTCCCGTGGTTCATCGATTTGCTCGAGCGGGTACCAGTAACATCCCCATACATCCGGTCATGTGCTAGTTTAGCCCAAGGGCATCCGCTCGCTTCAGGAGCACAAAGAGACTAAAATCATTCCTTCAGGTCATGGTAATGAAGTCTATAATAGTTACTGGTTTTTGGCATATCAAATATGACACGGGTAGCTTGCCAGGCTCTGCCATGTGGGTGGTATACTCTCAGTAGTAGGCTCTCGCCTCATGCACTTACTGATCGTGCAGCCACAAGCGGCCATAGGTCAACAAAATGGAATGATTTTGTAATCTTCAAAGTGATAAAATGAGTGTGCATTATATTCAGAATGCTGACATATGGGCTACTGTCTTCTCACCAAAATACATGGCTTTATTTTTCTGAATGCAAGAAATGGGGAAAAAATGGACTAGAGAAGAGTTCATTTTCTTTCCTTCCAGACCAAGAAAGTGTCTTGAAAAAGAACAAGTTTTGGGAATGGATTTAACACCCTGGAAGCTCCGTCCCTCAGCTGCTTCATACAACTGACGTGAAACAGGAGGTCATCAAGAAAGACCGAGACAAATATAAATAAGTATTTTCAACTTTTCTTTTGAATCCTAGAAATACTCCAGCAGCAACTGATGTTGGTTAATATGATGGGGGTGGGGGGACACTGTGGCATGGGGATGGTGTGGTGCCAGAATGTGTTAGACACGAAACCTTATCATTAATGGTATTTAAACCACAGAGCCTAAAACTGAAAAGAAAATTTAAATAAAGTAACCTTGAAATAAATGTAAAATCTGACCAGTCCCACATTACTCCTACCCTATCATTCTACATCCTTTTTGTCCACAACCAGATCTTATGTGAACTACATAATGCCCCAATTTCATTGCTTCTCTCCTTTCCCTGGTATAACATATTCACAGCTTCAACACAACCCCTTTATTTTAGTTTTCCTCAGCAGAAGCCCCAGAACACAGAGCTATCAAGATCACCTTGGCTACAGAACACATGCATGCACGCACACACACACAGCTTTTGGCCTTAACACTAGCCCAGTGTGCTTCCAAAGCCTCAAACCTGTCTTCCAGGACTTTTCTCCATGGGCTTCCCTTCGAGTAAAGCTGCTGGAAACCTCAGTACAAATGGTGGGTTTGAGCCACCATGCTCTGGTTCTTTTGGTAATTTTTTAAATTATGCTATTTTATTGCTAGGACTTCAATGGAAGGATGAAGATCTGATAAATATTAAAATATGAAGACATAGACTTCAGAGCTTTAAAACAGAGAGTTGTTTGTTTTTATTTTTATCACTGTCTGTATCACTGTCTTCCCATTGTTCATTGATTTGCTTGAGTGGGCAATAGTAACATCTCCATTAGTCCTGTCACAAGCAAATGCAACCCAAGGGCATCTACTTGCTCCAGGGACAGGAGGAGCCCGAAACTATTCTTCAGGTTATGGAACTGAGGTCCATAATAGTTACTATTCTTTGGCATAAAAAGTAAATAAAACACAGTAGCTTGCCAGGCTTTACAGTGTAGGTGGTATAGTCTCAGTAGAAGGCTCTCAACCCTAGCATTTACTGATGAAATTTAAAGGGGGAGGATCAGGTTTTCTCTTGGATGGAGCTCTGAGGAACTATGGAGCCTGGATGTTGAGAATGACTAACTGCATGATGTGTGGTTTGCTCTGGCTTTTTGCCAGGCTTACTGGTATCAGTTAAAACATGTCTATAACCATTTACTATGTATAAATGTGAAAGAAATTGGGAAGAATCTTATGCAAAATTCAGTATCCTATAAAAAATATCACGCGGACGCTTTGCGGCCACGCCAAGGGACATGTGGGTCTGGCATGGGTGGGTCTCTCTTTTCTGGGGCAACTGGAATGGAGGCAGAGGAAAGGGCAGGGCCCAAAACTCCACTCCAAGTCCAGCCAGCATGGTCTCCCCGCTCATGAGAGCATACCCTTGGAGCAATGTTGGAATCAGCCAGGGGATGGCTAAGCCCCCTTACTGGGAGGTCAGCTCCATGGGTTGCTTCCACATGGGGCTGGCCGAGCAGCGTAGCTGTGGGTCTGAAGTGAATGGGTCTGGATCTCTTCCGGGGTTGAAATTTAGCTGAGTCTGGCATGGGTGGGTCTCTCTCTTCAGGGGAACTGGCATGGAGGTGGAGGAAAGGGCAGGGCCCAAAATTCCACTCTGAGTCTGGCCAGCATGATCTCTCCCCCACTCATGAGAGCAAACAAACTCTTGGAGCAATGTTGAACTTGGCCAGGGGATGGCCGAGCCCCTTACTGGGAGGTCAGCTCCATGGGTTGCTTCCACATGGGACTGGCCAAGCAGCACAGCTATGGGTCTGAAGTGGATGGGTCTGGATCCATTTTATTTTTATATTTTTTTAAATTTTTTACCACACCACCATGATATACAATTACAAAGATGTTCATGTTTGGGTTTCAGTCATACAGTGTTCCAACACCCATCCCTTCACCAGTGCACATTTCCCACCACCAATGTCCCCTGATTTCCCCTCCTCCCTTTCTGTGTCTGCCTCCATGACAGGCACTTTGCCATGGAATCTCTCTCTCTCTCTCTCTCTCTCGTCTGTATGTCTTCGTTCTCTCTGTCTCTCTCTGTCTCTCTGTTTCTCTTTCTCTCTGTCTCTCAGTGTCCCTCCTACTCTTACATATTGTGACTTATAATACATACATACATACAGAGGTTATCATATATATATATATATAAACCCTTAGCCTATTATTCAATAAGAACTGTTTATTTCTGATTAACTGAATTCCATATTTCCAATGAATAGATTTAAAGATGTTAAATTAAAATAATTATTATAAAATAGAATGTCTTATTATGGTACCACATAAGCCTCATATACTAATTTACCTAAATTGTAACTTATTAAAATGAAATTGAATTGTAGTACACACAAAAAGTAATGTTATTTCACTTTTTTATTTTTATTTTTAATTAAATATTTTATTATACCACTGTGAGATTTATAATTGCAACATTGTTCATGTTTAGAGATTTTGGTCACATAGTGTTCCAGCACCCCGCCCTCCACCAGTGCCCATTTCCCACCACCAATGTCCCCAATTCCCTCCCCCTCCCATAGCCTGCCTAAATGGCAGGTTCTTTATCTCTTTTCTCTCTCCCTCTCTCTCTTTTCCTTCTCTTATACATTGTGGGTTGGCCTACATACAGTTATAGGCCATCATGCTCATTTTTTGCCTGTATTTAATACTCAGTTCTAGGTTAGTATTAGCCCTTTTGACATTTATTCAAATATGTTCTCTTTTCTGTCTTACATTACCTCTGACTCTCACACATTTGTGGTAATTTCACTTTTGGTAAGACCTACTGATCCACATTTCGCCTGACATTGGATTTTGGTGTCATAATATGTATATACATATTAATGTCATGCAAATAAATGCAGTCATTCTATACCTCTCTCTTTCCTTCTGACTAATTTCACTCAACATGATCCTTTCCATGTCCATCCATTTATAGGCAAATTTCATAACTCATTTTTCCTAACAGCTGCATAGTATTACATTGCGTAGATGTACCAAAGTTTCTTTATTCAGTCATCAGTTCTTGGGCATACTGGTTGTTTCCAGGTTCTGGCTATTGTGAATAGTGCTGCTATGAAAATAAAAGTGCGGATTGTGTTTCCGCTGTGTGTTTTTGGCTTACCAGGGTATATTCCCAGGAGTGGTATGGCTGGGTCAAAAGGGACCTCAATTTCTAGTCTTTGGAGGAATGTCCATATTGTTTTCCAAAAATGGCTGTACCAGTTGACATTTCCACTAACAGTGTTTGAGTATCCCCTTTCTCTGCATCCAAGCCAGCACTTGTTGTTCTTGCTCTTTTGAATATGTGCCAGTCTCTGTGGTGTGAAATGATATCTCATTGTTGTTTTGATTTGCATCTCTCTGATGATTAATGATTGTTGCAGGACTCCTCTAAGAGCCCTTTCTCTACCCTGTGGAGGTATTTCCTGGCAGGTCTTGGCTCAAAACATTAGCATATAAAAAGACATTGGGTGAGGTGCTGGAAGAAATCACCTGAAGGCATTTAACCCTGCCAGGAGAAGTTTACATTTGGCTTGCAGCTCCTCCCAGCTCTGCTGGGAGGCTTTGTATTTTCATTTCTAGATAGCCCAGCCCAGAATGGGCTGGGCTGGGAAGTTTTGGGCGGATTTTGAGCTATAAAATAAGCTGCAAGAAAGAAGCTCACTCTCTTTTTACTTTTTGCCTTTTTCCCTTGGTGTTTTGCCTCTCTCCTTCATTCTCTGTTGGGCCTTAACACGTGGTGGCAGCCATCTTAGCCTGCACCTGGCTGGGGCCTAGCTGGGAACGCAGAGTCTGGAGGCTTTCTCTGCTCTTGGATTGTATATTGGAACCTGTAATAGTAAAGCCCTTTTAAAACTGCATCAGGTTCCTGAGTTTTCATCCATTCCTCGCCGGCTTCGGAGGGAGAAGGGAACTTGCTTCCCGGCACTGTTGGGGGACCCTGGCGGAGCTCCCCGACAAATGATGATGAGCATTTTTTTCATATGTCTTTTGGCCATTCAAATTTCTTCCTTGCTGAAGTTTCTGTTCATTTCTTCTCCCCATTTCTTGATGGGTTGTTTGTTTTCCTCTGTAAAGTTCTACAGTGCCTGATATATCCTGGATATTAACCCCTTATCAAATGGGTATTGGCACAAAGAGATTTAAGTGATAAACTCTAAATATCTGCAGGGCTAGCCACAATGTGTAAAATAAGAGGGAGAGAGATGCAGAGACAGAGAGAGAGAGAGAGAGAGAGAGAGAGAGAGAGAGGAAACTGGGGTACCTGCTATTAAGGCGGCCTGGGGGCGGGGGAGGGGGAAATGGGGCACTGGTGGAGGGATGGGTGCTGGAATACTGTATTACCAAGAACCAATTATGAACACCTTTGTAATTGTATGTTTCACGGTGGTATAATAAAAAAATTTTTTAAAAAAGATGGGTATTGGGTGAGTATTCTTTCCCATTCTGTGGACTCTCTTTGTATCTTGGTCAATGTTTCTTCTTACTTTCACAATGTTTTCATTGCTGCAACTGTTATAACATTTGCACTGCTTCTAATAAATTATGGAATAAAAGATAACTTTTCAAAGTCAATTTTCCTATCTGATGTTCCTAAATAAAACACTTGGATTTTTCATAATCTAACTGAAAAGGATATTCCAGCTTCCTTGTTTATGAGGTAAACAATACCATAGTTTTACAGTCAGACTTCAAGCATGGTCAAGAAGCCTTAGATCAAGAGTCTTGAACAGAAGGTGCATTACACGAAACACTAGCATACCAGTATATAATAAATGTAAGAATACAAAGAGGACTTACCACAGAGTGATTGATTTCCTTATCTCTAACCAGAAGCAATAATATAAGAAGCATTTGCTGTAAATACTTTCTTTAGGTTTCATTTAACATGGGTCTTTTTTCTGCACTAACTGCTTTAAATTTAATTCTACTGGATAAATGGTATATTATAAATGAATTGAATAAATCTTTTGAAAGCAACTTGTAGTAGATTAAGTTTACTAGCTCAATCAAATTTTTTAGAAAACTCATTTGAAAATTCTATTTATGATGTGACTAGTTGCTACCTAAATCATCTTTTGATATTACAAAATGGTATTAAAATTAGATGATGTTTTCTTCTTTTTTATTTTTTAAAATATTTTATTATACCACCATGAGATATACAGTTACAAAGATGTTCATAAGATGTTAATATTTGGGGTTTCGGTCATACAATGTTCCAGCTCCCATCCCTCCACCAGTGCCCATTTCCCACCACCAATGTCCCCGATTCCCTCCCCCCTACCCAGCCTGCTTCTGTGAAAGGTTCTTAAATTCATTCTCTTTCTCTCTCTTTCTCTTTTCCTTCCCTTCCACATTGTGTCATGTGTATCTATTTGCCTGTATTTAATGTTCAGTTCTAGGTTGGTATCAGCTTTTTTTGACAATTATTATCACACTGTTCCATTCTCTGTCTTACATATCCTCTGGCTCCCCATACATTTGTGATCATTTCCACCTTTGACAAGACCTCCTGTTCCATGCTTCGCCTGACATTGGATTTAAGTATCATAATATCTACACACACATATATACAGATATATATATATACATATATACATAAATATATATACATAAATATATATATATATATTTATGTCATGCAAATAAATGGTAGCTCTATAACTGTCTCTCTTTCTGGCTAATTTCACTCAACATGATCCTCTCCACGTCCATTCATTTATAGGCTAATTTCATAACTTCATTTTTCCTAACAGTTGCATAGTATTCCATTGTGTAGACCCCCACTCCATGAGGGCCTCCATTTTCCACATCCGGACTTCTCTCTCGTTAGACCTCAACCCAGCAGACCAGCCTATCGGTGCCCGGCTCATCGAGTTCCACCCTGCAGCAGTCTTTCTTAAATCTGGCTCAGGTATGCCGATCCAGAGACTCCCAGACATGGGGCAGAGCTGCTACTGACTCTCCCTAGGACCAGCTGCTCACGAGGCACCCGGGAGGGATGGTGGGTTCTAGTTCTGGCCCACCACCCCAGTAGAGCCTCGCAACAAGCCAGACGACCCCCCCCCCCACTCCATGAGGGCCTCCATTTTCCACATCCGGACTTCTCTCTCTTCAGACCTCAACCCAGCAGACCAGCCTATCAGCGCCTGGCTCGCACAGCCACAAGCGGCCGCGGGGTTCATCAATAAATGCTGGACTTAGAGATGCCTACAAGAGTATGCTACCTGCATGGCAGAGCCTGGCAAGCTACCCGTGTTATATTTGATATATATGCCAAATACCAGTAACAATTATAGACTCATTCCGAATGGATTGAGGCTCTTTAGGTTCCTGGAGCAAGCAGATGCTTTGGGCTCTACTAGCATGAGAAAGGACATATGGAGATGTTACTGGGGCCCCGCTCGAGCAAATCGATGATGAGCGGGAAGACAGTGATACAGTGATACAGATGTACCAAAGTTTCTATATCCAGTCATCGATTCTCGGACATTCTGGTTATTTCCAGATTCTGGCTATTGTGAATAATATTGCTTTGAACATAAAAATAGGGATGGTGATTTGCTGCATATTTTTTGGCTTCCCATAGTATATTCCCAGGAGTGGTATGGGTGGGTCAAATAGGAGCTCAATGTCTAGTCTTTGGAGGAATGTTCATGTTGTTTTCCAGAAAGGCTCTACTCGTCGGCATTCCCACCAACAATGGATGAGAGTCCCTTTTTCCCCGCATCCCCAACAGCATTTGTTGTTTTTGCTCTTCTGATAATGTGTCAGTCTCTGTGGTGTGAGATGATATCTCATTGTTGTTTTGATTTGCATCTCTCTGTTGACTAATGATGATGAGCATTTTTTTCATATGTGTTTTGGCCTTTCAAAATTCTTCCTTGTTGAAGATTCTGTTCATTTCTTCCCATTTTTTTGATGGGGTTGGCTGTTTTCTTTTTTGGAACGTCTACCAGTGCTTGATATATCCTGGATATTAACCCCTTATCAGATGGGTATTGGGCGAATATTCTTTCCCATTCTGTGGACTGTCTTTGTATCTTGGTCATTGTTTCTTTTGAGGTGCACAAGCTTTTTAGCTTTATGAAGTCCCATGTGATAATCTTTTAGTTGTTTTGCTAGAGGTGTTTCTTCTTTAAAGATGTCCTTAGCTTCAATGTCATGGAGGGTGTTTCCTATGTTTTCTTCAATGTACTTTATGGATTCAGGTCTGATTTGAGATCTTTAATCCATTTTGATCTGATTTTTGTACATTGTGTTAGAAAGAGGTCCAAGTTCATTTTTATACATATAGCTGCCCAGTTTTCCCAGCACTACTTGTTGAAGAGTCTTTCCTTGCTCCATTTCATAGTTTTTGCTCCTTTATCGAAGATTATTTGTTCATGTATTTAAGTTTGGTTGTCAGGATACTGAACTCAATTCCATAGGTCCACAGGTCTGTTTTTATTTCAATACCATGCTGTTTTAATTATCACTGCTTTGTAGTAGAGTTTGAAGTTGGGAAAGGTGATGCTTCCCACCTTCTTTTTCCGAAGGATTGCTTTAGTTATCTGTGGGGGTTTATTATTCCATCAAATTTCAGAAGTGTTCGGTCAATTTCTTTGAAGAATATCACCACACCATCGGGCCGCTATTTTCCACATCCGGACTTTCCTCTCGTCAGAACTCCACCCAGCGACAGCCTATAGGCGGCCATGCGGTTCATCTATAAATGCTATATTTAGAGGAGACTACAAGGGTATGCCACCTGCATGGAAAGCCTGGCAAGCTGCCCTGTTTTATTTGATATGCAAAATACCAGTTACAATTATATTAGTTCATTCCCATGACCTAATATAACGGTTTGAGTCTCTTTATGTTCCTGGAGCCAATACATGCCCTTGGGCTCTACTAGCATGAGACAGGACATAGGGAGATATTACTGGTGCCCGCTCTAGCAAATAGATGATCAACGGGAGGCATTGAATCTGTATAAAGCTCTAGGAAGTATTACCATTTTGACCACGTTGATTCTCCCGATCCATGAGCAGGATCCATGAGCAGGACACAAGGTTATGTTTCCATAACCTTTATGGAAACATAACCTTGTGTCCTCTTCTATTTCTTTAAGTAATGTTTTGTAGTCCTCTTTGTAGAGGTCCTTTACATTCTCCATCAAACTGATTTCTAGGTATTTAATTTTCAGTGGCACAATTATGAATGGGATCATTTTCTTTATGAATCTTTCCTCTCTTTCATTATTTGTATATAGGAAAGCCACTGAGTCTTGGGTATTGATTTTGTACCCTGCTACTCTGCTATAAGTATCTATTGTTTCTAGGAGGTTTTTTTAATCATATTTTTAAAAAATTTTTTATTATACCACCATGAGACATACAATTACAAAGGTGATCATAATTGGTTCTTGGTAATACAGTATACCAGCACCCCTCCCTCCACCAGTGCCTCGTTTCCACCACCAATGAACCCCACCCCCTCCCGCCCCCCCCCAGGCTGCCTCAATAGCAGGTACCCCAGTTTCCTCTCTTTCTCTCTCTGTCTCTCTCTGTTTCTCTGCATCTCTCTCCCTCTTGTTTTACACTTTGTGGTTAGCCCTGCAGATATTTAGAGTTTATCACTTAAGTGTCTTTGTGTACATTCAATGGTGAGTTTTAATCTGCCATTACCATTTCCCACATATAATAAAACACTGGTATCTATTTATATCCTATTAATGAATGCAGTCATTCTATATCTGTCCTTTCCCTTCTGACGAATTTCACTCAGCATTATAGTCTCCATGTCCATCCATTTGCAGGTAAATTTCATAATTTCATCTTTTCTGACAGCTGTATAGTATTCCATAGTGTAGATGAACCACAGTTTCTTTAGCCAGTCCTATGTTCTCGGGCATTTAGGTTATTTCCAGATTCTACCTATAGTGAATAGCGCAGACATGAATAAAGAAGTACAGATAGTGTTTCTGCTATGTGTTTTTTTGTCTCTCGGGAATATTCCCAAGAGTGCTATTGCTGGATCAAATGGGAGCTCAATATCTAGTTTTCGGAGGAATGCCCATATTGTTTTAAAAAAGGCCTGGACCAGTCGGCACTCCCACCAACAGAGGATGAGAGTCCCCTTTTCCCCACATCCATGCCAGCTCGGGTTGTTCTTGCTGTTTTGGATGTGTGCCAGTCTCTGTGGTGTGAGATGGTACCTCATTGTTGTTTTTTTTTAAATTTTTTTTTTTTTTACAATTACAAAGATATAAAATTAAAAAGTTCATATTAGGGTTTTGGTCATATAGTGTTCCAGCACCCATCCCGCCACCAGTGCCCATCTCCCACCACCAACGTCCCCGTTCCCTCCTCCCTCCCCCAGCCCTCCTCCATGGCAGGTTCTTTATTTCTTTTCGTTTCTCTCTCTTTCTCTTTTCCTTTCCCTCCAGACTATGGATTACAGAACATACATTAAAGGGTTGTCATGTGTATCTTTTTGCCTCTATTTAATGCTCAGTTCTAGGTTGGCATTAGTACCCTCGACAATTGTTAGCACATTGTTCCATTTTCTGTCTTACCTAGCCTCTGACTCCCACAGGTTTGTGATAATTTCCACCTTTGACAAGACCTCCTGTTATATGTTTCGCTTGACCTTGGATATTGGTATCATAATATGTACATATATATTTATGTTATGCAGATAAATGCAGTCATTCTGTATCTGTCTCTCTCCTTCTGGCTAATTTCGCTCAACATAATCTTCTCCATGTCCATCCATTTATAGGCAAATTTTATAACTTCATTTTTTCCTAACAGCTGCATAGTACTCCATTGTGTAGATGTACCAAAGCTTTTTATCCAGTCATCGATTTTCGGGCAGTCTGGTTGCTTCCAGATTCTGGCTATTGTGAATAATGCTGCTCTGAACATAAAAGTAGGGATGGTGTTTCCGCTGCGCATTTTTGGTTTCCCAGAGTGGATTCCCAGGAGTGGTATGGCTGGGTTAAATGGGAGTTCAATTTCTAGTCTTTGGAGGAATGTCCATATTGTTTTCCAAAAAGGCTGTACCAGCCGGCATTCCCACCAACAATGGATGAGTGTCCCCTTTTCCCCACATCCACGCCAGCATTTGTTGTTCTTGCTCTTCGTATCTCCCTGATGATTAAAGATGAAGAGCACTTTTTAATATGCCTTTTGGCCATTCGAATTTCTTCTTTTTGGAAGCTTCTGTTCATTTCTTCTCCCCATTTTTTGATGGAGTTAGCTGTTTTTTTCTTGTGGAGTGCTACCAATGCCTGATATATCCTGGATATTAACCCCTTGTCATATGGGTGTTGGGTGAATATCCTTTCCCACTCTGTGCATTGTGTTTGTATCTTGGTTACCATTTCTTTTGAGGTGCAGAAGCTTTTCAATGTTATATGATCCCATTTGTTTATCTTTGCTTCCATTTGCTTGGTCAGTGGTGTGTCGTCTTTAAAGATACTTTTAGTTTCCTAGAGCGTTTCTCCTATGTTTTCTTCGATGTACCTTAAAGAGTCATGTCTGATGTTGAGATCTATAATCTATTTTGATCTAACTTTTGTGCATGGCGTTAGAAGGAGATCTAAGTTCATTTTTACATGCAGCTGCCCAGTTTTCCCAGCACCATTTGTTGAAGAGGCTTTCTTTGCTCCACTTAATTTTTTTTTGCTCCTTTATCGAAGATTAAGTTGTTGTATATTTGAGAGTGTGTTTCAGGATATTCAGTTCTGTTCCACAGGTTTACGGGTCTGTCTCTATACCAATACCACACTGTCGTAATGACAACTGCTCTGTAGTAGAGCTTGAGGTTGGGGAAAGTGATACCTCCCATCTTCTTTTTCCCAAGGATTGCTTTAGCTATTCGTGGGGGTTTATTATTCCATACAAATTTCAGGAGTGTTTGTTCAATTTCTTTGAAGAACATCATGGGTATCTTTATAGGGACCACATTGAATCTGCATAAAGCTCTAGGGAGTATTACCATTTTGATAATGTTAATCCTTCCAATCCATGAGCAAGGAATGTGTCTCCATTTCCTCAGGTCTTCTTTTATTTCCTGAAGTAACGTTTTGTAATTTTCTTTGTAGAGATCCTTTACATTCTTTGTCAAGCTTATTCCTAGGTATTTGATTTTCTGCGGCACAATTGTGAATGGGATAGTTTCTTTAATGTCCCTTTCTTCTCTTTTGCTGTTTGCATATAGGAAGGCCATTGACTTTTGGGTATTGATTTTGTACCCTGCCACTCTACTATAGGAACGTATTATTTCTAGGAGCCTCTTGGTAGAGAGTTTCGGGTTTCCAGGTATAATATCATGTCATCTGCAAATAGTGACAACTTGGCTTCTTCCCTTCCTATCCGGATGCCCTTAATGTCTTTTTTCTTCCCTGATTGCTATGGCAAGTACTTCCAATACTATATTGAATAGAAGTGGTGAGAGTGGGCAGCCTTGTCTTGTCCCTGATCTTAAGGGGAAGGCTTTCCATTTTTCCCCCATTGAGAATGATGCTCACTGTGGGCTTGTAGTAGATAGCCTGGATTATCTTGAGGAAGGTTCCTTCAATCCCCATTTTATGGAGAGCTTTTATCATGAACGGGTGTTGAATCTTGTCAAATGCCTTGTCTGCATCTATTGATATGATCATATGGTTTTTATTTTTTCTTTTTGTTGACATGATGTATTATATTGATAGACTTGGCGGATATTGAACCATCCTTGCATTCCCGGGATGAATTCCATTTGGTCATGGTGTATAATCTTTTTGATGACTCTTTGGATTCTATTTGCTAGTATTTTGTTGAACATCTTAGCATCTGTATGCATCAGGGAGATTGGTCTGTCGTTTTCCTCTTTTATAACATCTCTGTCTGCTTTGGGTATCAGGGTGATATGTGCCTCGTAAAAGCTATTTGGGAGTGTTTCTGTTTCTTTAATTTGCCGGAAGAGCTTAAAAAGAATTGGGAGTAGGTCCTCTTTAAAGGTTTTGTAGAATTCACTGGTGAATCCATCTGGACCTGGGCTTTTGTGTTTGGGGAGACTTTTGATTACCGATTCTATTTCCTCGATGGAGATAGGTTTGTTGAGGTATTTGAAATCTTCTTGTTGCAGACTTGGAAGCTATAGGAATTCAGGAATTTGTCCATTTTTTATAGGTTCTCATGTTTCCTGGGTGGAGTTCTGATGAGGGAGGAAGTCCGGATGTGGAAAATGGCGGCCCTCATGGAGTGGGGGTGTCATCTGGCTTGTTGAGAGACTCTGCTGGTGTGGCAGGCCAGGGCCAGCACCCGCCATCCCTCCCAGGCTCCTCGTGAGTGGCTAGGCACAGGGAGAACAAGTAGCAGCTCTGTCCTATGTCTGTTCTTGTTGATATAACAAGAGTTCATAAAGCAGTATTGAAGTCTTTGACTACTATTGTGTTGCTGCCAATGTCTTCTTCTAAGTCTTAACAGTTATTTTAAGTATTTTGCTGGTTCCTCGTTGGGTGCATATATGTTTAATAGTGTAATTTCTTCCTGGTACATATCCCTTGATTATTAAGAAATGGCCTTCATTGTCCCTTCTAACCTTTTTTAGCCTGAAGTCTATGTTGTCAGATACTAGTATGGCCACATCAGCCTTTTTGGAAGAGTTGTTTGCATGGATTATTGTCTTCTAGTCTTTGACTTTGAGTCAGTGTTTGTTCTGCTTTTTCAGATATGTTTCTTGTAGGCAGCAGAATGTTGGATTCAGTGTTTTAATCCATTTTGCCACTCTGTGTCTCTTTATTGGTGTATTTAGGCCATTGACCTTGAGAGAGATTATTGTCATGGGATTTTGTGCCTTTTTTTTTAAACAAGTTTGTTGCACTTTTTAGGTTTTGTCTTAACTTACAGCAGCTCCTTCTGTCCTTTTTAAAGTTTGTTTTGATTCTACGAAGTTCTTAAGCTGTTGCTTCTCCATGAAGTTGTGTATCTTTCCTTAAAATATGATTGTGAGTCTGGCTGGGTAGAGAATTCTTGATGAGGCCTTCATTTCATTGATTCTTTTCAAGATATCCCACCATTGTCTTCGGGCTTGGAGTGTTTCTCTGAAAAATCTGCTGAAGTCTTAGGGATTTTTCTTTGTATGTGATTTCATTCTTTAATCTTGCTGCTTTCAGTATGCTATATCTATCTATGGTTCTTGTTATTTTGATTAGGATATGTCTTGGAGTACTCTTATTTGTGTTTCTTTTAGATGGTACCCTTCAGCCTCCTGAATCTGAGAGCAAGCACTCTTTAGTTTTGGGAATTTCTCAGAAATGATTGCTTTGATAGTTGCTTCTTCATCAGGGTTTTCTTCTTATCCCTCTGGGACTCCAATGATCCTTATGTTATTTCTTTTTTGCTTCATGTTTTCTGCTTTTAGCAGCTTTTATACATAGTTTTCTAAATGTTTGCATATAATCATAGAACAAATAGCTATTTTTTAAAATTTCTAACTGTCCACAGAATTACATCTAATGGTATAAACGGTTAAGACGGTTTAACGGTATAAATGGTATAAACGGTTAAGAAAGCTACTATAGCACAAAGGGCTATGTAGAAGAATCTGTGGTCACACTTCATCCTTGAAATATATGACATTTTAATGCACAGCAAAAGTGCATTAAAATGCATTTGCTTACCTTTTTTTGTTTCGTTTTCCAGTATCTAATGAAAGGATCTTTGAAAGTTGAAAAAATATGTTTCATCACTTGTACAGGTTCCACATTTACAACTTGGCAAACACACCCATTTTTACATTTTTACCCATTTTTACCTCTAGCGTTTATATATATATATATACATATATATATATATATATATGTGTGTGTGTGTATGTATATAGCAAAATTTTAGTAAAAGTTAAATGTAAATACACTTTAATATCTATATTAAAGGTCAAAACATGTAAGATTCAATTTAAAAAGGGATAAGATATTCAATAAAGCTATCCGACTTTCATCAAATTTGGTTCGAGACAAAGTTTTAAACTCTATTATAAGCTACCAGTTCAGTTTTTATTTCTACCATACTGACTACATCTAATCTGCAGTTATCTATTTGTTCTGCCTGGTGATGCTCAGGATTTCCTACTGGCTCAGTACTCAGGAATCACTCCTGGCAGTGGTCAGGGGATCATATGGGGATGTTGGGAATGCAACCTGGGATGGACACTTGCCAGGCAAGGATCCAACAAATTGTATTATTGCTCCAGCTCTGTTTTTTATTATTAAAATATCTGATTATATTTTAAGTGTTTTCTTCATTTTTTAAATTTTTTTAAATTTTTAAATTTTTGTTTTATTATACCACAGTGAGACATACAATTACAGAGGTGTTCATAATTGATTCTTGGTAATACAATATTCCAGCACCCATCCCTCTGCCAGTGCCCCATTGCCACCATCAATGTACCCACACCCCCTCCCACCGACCCCAGACTGCCTCAATAAAGGTATCCCTTTTCTCTCTTTCTCTCTCTGTCTCTCTCCCTGTCTCTGTCTCTGCATCTCTCTCTCCCTCTTCTTTTACACATTGTGGCTAGCCCTGAGACATTTAGGGTTTATCATGTAAGTCTCTTTGTGTATATTCATTCAATGGTGAGGTCTAGTCTGACATTACCATTTCTCACACTAAGTTCTATATCTGTCCTTTTCCTTCTGACTAATTTCACTCAGCATGATAGTCTCAATGCCCATCCATTTGCAGGTAAATTTCATAATTCCATCTTTTCTGACAGCTGCATAGTATTTCATTGTGTAGATGTATCACAGTTTCTTTAGCCAGTGCTCTGTTCTCGGGCACTTAGACTATTTCCAGATTGTAGCTTTTATGAATATCTCCGCAATGAATAAGAAGTACAGATAGTGTTTCTGCTATGTGTTTTTGGTCTCCAGTGTATATTCCCAGCAGTGGTATTACTGGATCAAATGGGAGCTCAATATCTAGTTTTTGGATGAATGTCCATATTGTTTTACAAAAGGGCTGGACCAATCGGCACTCTCACCAACAGTTTATGAGAGACCATTTTCCCCACAACCATGCCACCACTGGTTGTTCTTGCTGTTTTGGATGTGTGCCAGTCTCTGTGATGTGAGATCATACCTCTTTGTTGTTTTGATTTGCATCTCCTGATCCTTAATGATGAAGAGCACTTTTTCATATGTCTTTTGGCCATGGCCATTCAAATTTCTTATTTTGGGAAGCTTCTGTTCATTTCTTCTCCCCATTTTTTGATGGGGCTGGCTGTTTTATCTTGTGAAGTGCTACCAGTACCTGCTATATCCTGGATATATACCACTCCTGATATATATATCCTGATATATCCCTTGTATATACCCCAGCTGCGCTGCTCGGGGGGCCCCACATGGAAGCAACCCATGGAGCTGACCTCCAAGTAGGGGGTTAGGTCATCCCCTGGCCAAGTCCAACATTGCTCCAAGAGTTTGCTCTCATGTGCAGGGGAAAGTCCACACTGGCTGGACTTGGAGTGGAGTTTTGGGCTCTGCTCTTTCTTCTACCTCCATGCCAGTTGCCCCAGAAGACAGAGACCCACCCACTCCAGACTCAGCTAATTTGCAACCCCGGAAGAGATCCAGACCCATCCACTTCAAACCCACAGCTGCGCTGCTTGGCCGCCCGCATGTGGAAGTAACCCATAGAGCTGACCTCCCGGTAAGGGGCTTGGCCAGCCTTGGCCGAGTCCAACATTTCTCCACGGGTTTGCTCTCATGTGCAGGGGAGAGACCACGCTGACTGGAATCGGAGTGGAGTTTTGGGTCCTGCCCCTTTCCTCCGCCTCCATGCCAGTCGCCCCGGAAGAGAGAGACCCACCCATGCCAGACCCACAGCTCCCTTGGTGTGAGGCCACTTCACGGCCCCACGATATTCTTAGAGAATGCTGATTTTAGGATAAGATCCTAAAATCCTTCCCAAGATCTTTCACATTTATACATTATATACAGTTCTAGACAGGTTCTAACTGATACCAGTAAGCCTAGCAAGAAGCCAGAGCAAACCACACATCATGCAGTCAGTCATTCTCAACATCCAGACTCCATAGTTTCTCAGAGCTCCATCTAAAAGAGAACCTGATCTTTCCCTTTGAGTTTCATCAGTAAATGCTCAAGATGAGAGCCTTCTACTGAGACTATACCACCTACATGGCAGAGCCTGGCAAGCTACCCATGTTTAATTTACTTGTTATGCCAAAAACTAGTAACAATTATGAACCTCAGTTCCATTACCTGAAAAATGGTTTGGGGCTCTTCCTGTCCCTGGAGCAAGCAGACACCCTTGGGTTACACTTGCTTGTGACAGAACTTATGGAGATATTACTAGTGCCCACTCGAAGCAAATCGAAGAACAATGGTAAGACAGTGACACAGTGATACAGTGATACCCCTTGCCAGATGGGTATTGGGTGAATATTCTTTCCCACTCTGTGGATTGTCTTTGTATCTTGGTTACCATTTCTTTTGAGGTGCAAAAGCTTTTCAATTTTATATAATCCCATTTGTTTATCTTTGCTTCCATTTGCTTGGTCAGTGGTGTTTTATCTTTGAAAATGCTTTTAGTTTTGATATTGTGGAGCGTTTTTTCCTATGTTTTTCTTTGATGTATCTTATACATTCATGTCTGATATTGAGATCTATAATCCATTTTGACCTGACTTTTGTGCATGACATTAGAAGGAGGTCTTCCCAAACACAAAAGCCAAGGTCCAGATGGATTCACCAATGAATACTACCAAATATTTTAAGGGACCTACTCTCAATCCTTTTCCATCTCTTGCGGGAAATTGAAGAAACAGAAACACTCCCAAATAGCTTCTACAAGGCACATATCTCCCTGATACCCAAAGAAGACAGAGATGTCACAAAAAGGAAAACTACAGGCCAATCTCCCTGATGAGCACAGATGCTAAGATCTTCAATCTTCATATTTTTAATACATCTCTTATATTTCAAAAAAGACTGTTGGAAGAAAGAGTATATGCATATTATCTACTTTCTCTCTTATATATATATACATATATAGAGAATTTTATATATATAATTTATATATGGCATATTTATACATATTTATTTAAATATATTCAAATTCCATTTGGGAGTCTTCAAAATATTATTTTCTTATTTTTGTTGTACTTTTCTTGCTAGTGAATTCACTAAGGTCTGGCATTGGAGCAGAGTGAAAGGTGACCCCAAAGAAATGTTCTCTGAATGACTATTCATTTTTCAAACGCATGAAGCAAAGCTATAGTTGAACCCAGCATGCCAGTCTCTAGCTATGTATTAGCTTTTAATATCCCAAATAATATAGCAAGGCCCAAGCCACACTAAAAATCTACTATAAATCCTGCCACCATGATCATACCCATTTTTCAGGGGCTCAAGCAATTGTGTCAGAGGAAATTTACCCATTTCCAATCTAGAAGACCAAAAGTTCAAAAGTAAATGATATTGTCAATGGCAATCAGGAGTGATATACATCTCAAATTGAAGTTTGAAATTGCATCTCACATTTCTAAGACTTGTTCCTAAAAGAAACCAATGTATAGAAAAGGCATTGTTTCCACAAAGTCTGTGTTCTTGCAGTTTTAATAAGAGAGGAGCAAATCTCAATTCACTCAGAGTTCAGATGCCCTCTGATGTGACGGATTGATTGATTGATTGATTTATATGTTTTCGGGGGGATGCCTGGTGATGCTCAGGGGTTTCTTCTGACACTGAACTCAGGAATTACTCCTGGTAGTGCTTGTGACCACATGGGATGCTGAAGATTGAACCCAGGTCTGTTGATGCAAGGAAAATGCACTATCCACTGTATTATCACTCCCTTTCACCCAAGAGGTGTGGTAAATACCATTGAAAATTAGATTTAGATAAAAATTCATTTGAAATTTGATAAAGGAAAAGATTATTTAAAATTGCTTGCTCACTCCTTCAAAAGCAACATCAACCTTCCATATTTTGAAGTCTCTCTTTTTCCTGCTTTACAGAGATCTACACTGCAAAGAGTGAAGAGGAAAAAATAGATTAGTGTCTTATTTATTTTCAGTATATTCTTTAGAATAATACATTAAAATGACTAAAGGAATTAGGTTTTGCTGTACTGGAATTACAAGAAAATATTAGGATAAAATATTGACATTTTATTTGAAGTATGGACTCATATTTCTATATATTACAGAAAGGAACAGATCTGCCTGGGAGTTACACATAACCAAATATCTAGGGAAATTTGTGATATTCTCTTCAAGTGTACTTTTTCCTTCAAATGATAAGACTGATTACCCAACTTCATTTTCTCTTTATGGCCTAATCAATGATAAAAATAAATACATTTACTGTGGGCTGTCAAAACAAAACTTTAGGAAAGATTCAAGCAGACAAAATTAAATGCGACAGAACAAGAATTTGTTCTGGGGTTAGAGAGACACTTGTTTTGCATATGGCTGACCTGGGTTTAAAACCCGCAGCTCAACACAAAGCTAGGAGTAAGGCCTGAGCACCACTAATATGCCTCCTCCACTACAAGGACATACACTTATTAGACTCAGGGAAAATTCCTACTATTTTTTTCTACAGTTTACTAAGATCAAAGTATTCTCTAAGGTGATAGTAGGGAATAATGTATTTCACCTTAGGATATAATCATAAGCTTATTAACCTGTATGTACCAAATAAAGTGGAGGCATTAAAGTTTTTAAAGAAATTGCTAATAGAACTGAAGAAACTGGTTTGATGGCAACAAAATAATATTGGAGCCTTTGAAATGCTATTTTGTCATTAGATAGATCAATCAGACACAATATCTTTTTTTTTAATTTTTTATTTTACCACCATGAGACATACAATTACAAAGGTGTTCACAATTGGTTCTTGATAATACAGTATTCCAGCACCCATCCCTCAACCAGTGCCCCATTTCCACCACCAATGTACCCCACCCCTCCTCCCCACCCCCAGGCTGCCTCAACAGCAGGTAGCCCTGTTTCCTCTCTTTCTCTCTCTCTCTCTCTCTCTGTCTCTGCATCTCTCTCCCTCTTGTTTTACACATTGTGGCTAGCCCTGCAGATATTTAGAGTTTATCACTTAAGTCTCTTTGTGTATATTCAATGGTGAGTTTTAATCTGCCATTACCATTTCCCACATTTAGTAAAACACTGGTATCTATTTATATCCTATTAATGAATGCAGTCATTCTATATCTGTCCTTTCCCTTCTGACGAATTTCACTCAGCATTATAGTCTCCATGTCCATCCATTTGCAGGTAAATTTCATAATTTCATCTTTTCTGACAGCTGCATAGTATTCCATAGTGTAGATGAACCACAGTTTCTTTAGCCAGTCCTCTGTTCTTGGGCATTTAGGTTGTTTCCAGATTCTAGCTATAGTGAATAGCGCAGAGATGAATAAAGAAGTACAGATAGTGTTTCTGCTATGTGTTTTTCGGTCTCTCGGTTACATTCCCAGGAGTGCTATTGCTGGATCAAATGGGAGCTCAATATCTAGTTTTCGGAGGAATGCCCAAATTGTTTTCCAAAAGGGTTGGACCAGTCGGCACTCCCACCAACAGTGGATGAGAGTCCCTTTTTTCCCCACATCCACGCCAGCACTGGTTGTTCTTGCTGTTTTGGATGTGTGCCAGTCTCTGTGGTGTGAGATGGTACCTCATTGTTGTTTTGATTTGCATCTCCCTGACGATTAAAGATGAAGAGCACTTTTTTATATGCCTTTTGGCCATTTGAATTTCTTCTTTTTGGAAGCTTCTGTTCATTTCTTCTCCCCATTTTTTGATTGGGTTGGCTGTTTTTTTTTTGTGAAGGGCTACCAGTGCCTGATATATCCTGGATATTAACCCCTTGTCAGATAGGTATTGGGTGAATATCCTTTCCCACTCTGTGGATTGTCTTTGTATCTTGGTCACCATTTCTTTTGAGGTGCAGAGGCTTTTCAATTTTATATAATCCCATTTGTTTATCTTTGCTTCCATTTGCTTGGTCAGTGGTGTGTCGTCTTTAAAGATACTTTTAGTTTCGATGTCGGAGAGCGTTTCTCCTATATTTTCTTTGATGTACCTTATAGATCATGTCTGATGTTGAGATCTAGAATCCATTTTGAGCTGACTTTTGTGCATGGCGTTAGAAGGAGGTCTAAGTTTATTTTTTTTCACACGTAGCTGCCCAGTTTTCCCAGCACCATTCGTTGAAGAGGCTTTCTTTGCTCCACTTAATATTTTTTGCTCTTTTATTGAAGATTAAGTGGTTGTATATTAGGGAGCGTGTTTCAGGATATTCATTTCTATTCCATAGGTTTACGGGTCTGTCTCTATACCAATACCACACTGTCTTAATGACAACTGCTCTGTAGTAGAGCTTGAGGTTGGGGAAAATGATACCTCCCATCTTCTTTTTCCCAAGGATTGCTTTAGCTATTCGTGGGGGTTTATTATTCCATACAAATTTCAGGAGTGTTTGTTCAATTTCTTTGAAGAACATCATGGGTATCTTTATAGGGACCGCAATGAATCTGTATAAAGCTCTAGGGAGTATTACCATTTTGATAATGTTAATCCTTCCATCCATGAGCAAGGAATGTGTCTCCATTTCTTCAGGTCTTCTTTTATTTCCTGAAGTAACGTTTTGTAGTTTTCGTTGTAGAGATCCTTTACATTCTTTGTCAAGCTTATTCCTAGGTATTTGATTTTCTCCGGCACAATTGTGAATGGGATAGTTTCTTTAATGTCCCTTTCTTCTCTTTTGCTGTTTGCAAATAGGAAGGCCATTGACTTTTGGGTATTGATTTTGTACCCTGCCACTCTACTATAGGAATGTATTATTTCTAGGAGCCTCTTGGTAGAGAGTTTTGGGTTTTCCAGGTATAATATCATGTCATCTGCAAATAGTGACAACTTGGCTTCTTCCCTTCCTATATGGATGCCCTTAATGTCTTTTTTCTTCCCTGATTGCTATGGCAAGTACTTTCAATACTATATTGAATAGAAGTGGTGAGAGTGGGCAACCTTGCAGACAGAATATCTTTAAGAAATGAGATTTCTCTTTTTTATATAAAAGCTTAATTTAACTTCCCTTAAATTTTTTATTATACCACTGTGAGATATACAATTACAAAGATGTTGTTTGGGTTTCAGTCATACAATGTTCCAGTCTCCATCCCTCTACAGTGCCCACTTCCCAACACCAATGTCCCCTGATTCCCTCCCCACCTCCCCTAGACTGCCTATATGGCAGGCACTTTGACTTCTACTCTCTCTCATTCTCTCTCTCTGTATCTTTTTATCTTTCTTCTCTTACACATTGTGGCTTTCAATCACTTCAATCAGTGAAGTGTCACTTGAATCCCGTTGTTCATCGATTTTCTTGAGCGGGTGCCAGTAACATTTCCATTAGACCCTATCATGTGCCAATGTAGCCCAATGGCATCTGGGTGATTCAGGGATATGAAGAGCCTCAAACCGTTCCTTCAGGGTCTTGACAAGGAAGTCTGACCATCTTGTAGGTGGGCGGCCACATGATCTTTTGACATCCTGTGGGATCCAATCGGTAATGGCTCGAGTCCAGCAGTTGTCTCCAATTCGCATTACATGTCCAGCCCATCTGATTTTCGATGCCTTGGTAAACGAGGCAGCATCCCTGATTCTTGAATAGTGACGGAGGTCAGAACTCCGGATTCCTTCTCTCACTTGAGTGAGGCGTGATATTCCATGCATAGCTCTTTCAATTCCTCTCTGGGAGACCGGAATAGCATTCTCATCCTGCTTTCGTAGGGCCCAGGTCTCTGAGGCGTATGTTAATGCAGAGAACGGTGGAGTCGAAGAGATGTGCCCGGAGCCGGAGGTTCTTTGTCCTTTTAGCTATTTTTTGATGCCTTTGAAGGCATTCCATGCCGTTCTCTTCCTCCTGAGCATGTCAGGTTTTAGGTCGTTCATCTTGCAATACATACATTTATACATACAGCTCAGGTTTTAGGTCGTGGCTTGCAATATATACATTTATAAGTTATCATGTATATCCCTTTGCCTATATTCAATGCTCAGTTCTAGACTGGTATTATCATGTCCAACAATTATTAGCACACTGTTCCCTTCCCTGTCTTACTTAACCTCTGATTCCCACACACTTGCAGTAGATTCCACCCACTGACAAGACCTCCTGATTCCTGTTTTGCCTAAACTTGGATATTGGTATCATACTGTATTTATATCCTGTAAATAAATGCCATCATTCTATATCTGTCCTTTTCCCTCTGGTTAATTTCGCTCAGCATGATCCTCTCAGATAATAGATTTCTACGTGAGCACTTAGAAGATTTGGGATTATATATATGCACTGGGATTTCCATCAAGATACATGAGCATTCACCAGGTTAGACCACAATATGGAGCATTATTTGAATATCTCTATAGTTAAACAAATAAAAATTATATCAAGTATTTTCTCAGACCACAATTCTATGAAGGTAGAAATTTACCATAAAAAATTGAGGAAAAGCTCCAAAACTTGGAAGTTGAAAAGCATACTATTAAAAAACTGTTATGGCAATGAGAAAATCAAATCAATGAAGAAGTAAAAATATCTTTCAAAATGAGCATAAATAAAGGCATGAAACATCAGAACCTATGGGGAACAGCAAAAGCAATACTAGGAGGGCAGTTGATAGCAATACATATTTACATCAAGAAAGAGGAGAAAGCTGAAAACAATAACTGAGCCTCAGAGCTTGAGAAATTTGAGGAACAATAGAGGAATCCCAAAAAGAGAAGGAAGTAAATAAATTAGAGGAGAAAATTAGAGGAAGTAAAAATTAGGGGAGAAATCAATGTACTAGAAAAAAGTACTGGCCCAAATAAACTAGATGCTGGTTTTTGTTTGGCTGTGCTTTTTTTTTTTTTAAGAATAGACAAGATTCACAGCTCATGTAGTTCCATGAGAAACAGAGAGAAAACCTAATTAAATCAGAGATGGAAGTGGAGAGATGCAGCAGAAACTTAAGAAATACAAAGAGATCTTAAGAAGTTTTTAGGAACAGCACAATGCAACTTGGCTGGAGAAACTGGAGGAAATGAATATACTTTAAGACTCAGTCAACCTCCCCAGGCTGAAGGAAGAGGAAGTGGAAAACTCAAACAGACCAATCACGAATAAGGAAATTTAGATAGCAATTAAACCCTATCCAAGAACAAAAGCCAAGATTCACACAGTTCACTAGTAAAACATCAAAGTGGGTTTTTACCAAAATTTCATAAAAGATTTCAGCTCCACTTCTCAAAATCATCCAAACTATTAGAGAGGAATCTGCAGTAGTGAAAATATTAGTGAACTGAACATACCTAAAAGACTATACACCTAAATAAAGTGGGGATAAATTTAGGAATGCAAGAATGCTTCAATATATGTCAAATTAATTAATTCAATATATGTCAAATTAAATTAATTTACTTCACCATATCAGAAAAGGAAAAGATAATTTTATATTACTGTATCAATAACTGCAGAGAAATATTTTAACAACATTTTGTCAAATTTTGAAAATATTTTGACAAATTTTACCATGATTTAAAAGATTACTCAACACTGTAGGAAGGAAATTAAACAGTCATTAGTTGGAGACGACATAAAAATATATATAGGACATTCTAAAGAAACTACTTAAAGATTCACCAAAGCAATAAATAGATATAGCAGTCTATAAAATTAACATGAATGGTTTGTTGCATTCTATACTCAATTAATGAACTAGATTTGAAAGTAATCTAAAAATATAACTCATTTAAAATAGTGCTCCAAACATGAACAACGTTGTAATTGTATATCTCACGGTGGTATAATAAAATGTTTTAAAAAAATACAAAACAAACAAATCTGTACGTTCACTTAAATTCTGTGCTTTTACAGTTCAATAAATGTAAAAAAAAATTTACAGGTCTAAGCTACAGAATATTTGCAATAGAATATTTGTAATATGCCAAATACTGTTATTATTTTCAAACACTGTAAGATATAAATGAGCACTGAAAGAAAATTAGATAAATTAAAAAAATAAAATATGCCCAATATTATCAGTTAATACCTAGTAATCAACTTAATGGATCTAAAAGATTTACACATAAAAAGGCACTATTTTTTTAATTATATAACCATGAGACAAACATTACAAAGCTGTTCAAGATGGATTTTCAATCATGCAATGTTTCAGCACCCATCCCTCCACCACTGTACCCTTCCCAACACCAATGTCCCCAGAATCCCTCCCACATTCCCCAGCTTGCCTTTATGGCAGGCACTTTCTCTGTCTCTTTCTTTCCCTCTGTCTGTCTTTCTCTGTCTCTCTCTCCATTTTCTATACATTGTGGATTGCAATACATTTGTTATGGGTTATCATGTATATCCTTTTGCCTACATTCAATACTGGGTTGTAGTCTGGAGTTATCATTTTCAACAATTATTAGACAACTGTTTCATTCTTTATCTTCCTTAAGTCTAACCCTACAAACATGTGGATTCCAACCATTGATAAGTCCCCTTAGTCCCTGTTTTGCCTGGCCTTGGATATTAGTCTCATACTATTATCTTCACGTGAATCACTTGTCTTCCCGTTGTTCATCTATTTGATCGGGCAGGCACCAGTAACATCTCCATATGTCCTGTCCTGTGCTATTGTAGCCCAAGGTCACCTGCTCCCTCCAGGAACGTGAAGAAACCATCCGTTCAGGTCATGGGAATGAGATCTATAATTGTTACTGGTCTTGGCATATCATGTATGACATGAGTAGCTTGCCAGGCTCTGCTGCGTGGGTTTGCAGGCTTGTAAAGAACTCAGATTTTTCTTTACGTTATTGTGTCATTTCAACACGTCATTTTCAATATCCAGACTCCACAGCTCATCAGAGCTCCACCAAAAAAGGAAAGCCGATCTCAAGCCCTGTTCGTAAGAGTCCCACCCTACAGTGAAGACTAACTCAAGCCCAGGTATACTTGAACCAGAGACACAGATACATGGGGCAGAGCTGCTACTGGCTCTCCTATGCTCGGCTGATGATGAGGAGAACAGAGGGAAGGTGGGTTCTAGCTTTGGCCCATCATCCCAGTAGAGCCTCACAAGAAGCCAGAGGAACTCCCACAGCCTGAGTGCAGCCATTTTCAACATCCAGTCTCCACTGATTCTTTTTACTTGTTTTTGGCATATCAAATATAACACTAGTAGCTTGCCAGGCTCTGTCCTGTGGGTTTGCAGGCTTGTAAAGAACTTAGAGTTTTCTTTACATTATTGTGTGATTTCAACATGTCATTTTCAACATCTGGACTCCATAGCTCATTAGAGCTCCACCCAAGAGGAAAGCCTATCTCTTCCCATTTCCCCAGTTCATCAGTAAATGCACTATTATCTTATATCCTGCAAATAAATACAGTCATTCTATATCTGTCCTTTTCCTTCTGACTTATATCACTAACCATGATACTCTCCATGTCAATCCATTTATAATGGAAATTTTATAACTTCATTTTTTTTCTTACAGCTACATAGTATTGCATTGTGTAGATGTACTGTAGTTTCTTTAGACAGTGATCTGTTATCGGGCACTCAGATTGTTTCCATATTCTGCCTATTGTGAATAGTGCTGCTATGAACATAAAACTGCAGATGGTGTTACTGCTGTGTGTTTTTGCCCCCCTCAGGGTATATTCCTAGGAGTGGTATTGCTGGCTCAAACGGGAGTTCAATTTCTAGTTTTTGAAGAAATGTCCATATTGTTTTCCAAAAAGGCTGGACCAATGAATGATGTGGTCCCTAACTCCCCATATCCACGCCAGCACTGAATGTGTGCCAGTCTCTGTTGAGTGAATGATATCTCATTGTTGTTTTGTTTTGCATCTCCCTGATGATTAGTGAGGATAAACATTTTTTCACATGCCTTTTGGTCATTCAAATTTCTTCTTTGAGGATGTTTCTGTTCATTTTTTCTCTTCATTTCCCTTTGTTTTTATGAGGTTGGTTTTTTTTTTTCCTTTAAAGTTCTACCAGTGTCTTATACATTTTTTGATAATATACCCTTGTCAGAAGGGCATTCTTTCCCACTCCATGGGCTGTATTGGTATCTTGGTCACCATTTCTTTTAAGGTGCAGAGCTTTTCAGCTTCTGTTATGCCATTGGTTTATATTTTCTACTAACTGCTTTGTTAGTGGTGTTTCATCTTTGAAAAAGCCTTTTTCTTTTTCAAAGATGAAAAAATCCATAGAGAGGTTTTTCAAATGTCTTGGAGAATTTTTGCCTACATTTTTATGATGTACTATATGGATTCAAGTCTGATATTGAGATCTTTATTCCATTTTGATCTGACTTTCGTGCATGGCCTTAAAAAGAGAGTATAAGTTCATTATTTTGCATGTAGCTGTCCAATTTTCTCAGTGCCACATTTTGAAGAGGCTTTCCTTGCATCACTTTCTTGCTTCTTTTTCATAGATTAAGATTATGGATTTAAAGTTCCCTAACGACTGTAAAATTCTTGAAGTTGTATTTTAAGGCATGCATATATGTCAATCTGCACTCAGACTTACACTTATATTTTGTTTTTCCTTTTTGAGTCCACTTGGCAATGCTCAGGGGTGACTCCTGGCTCTGCAGTCAGGAATTACTCCTGGCGGTGCTCAAGGGACCATATGAGATGCCGGGAATCGAACCCAGGACAGCCACTTGCAAGGCAAATGCCCTACCCACTGTGCTATCACTCTGGCCCTGACTATTTTTTAAAAAGTTACTGGGGAGATAGTACAGAGGCTTAGGCTCTTGCTTTGCATACAGCTGACCTGGGTTTGATCCACTGCATCTTGCCAGTAGTGATCCTTAAGGCAGATCCAGAAGTAAGCATTGCAAAAACAAAATCCCAAAAAACAAAAGTAATCCTATCTTGGCACTGGAATTTGCTGATTTAGAGTCATTTTATCATGTCTTGGAATAAGTGGGAAGAACAATGGTGCTTTTGATGGAAAAAAATCATCCAAGGGTGTGTAATTTTTTAAAAATAGTACAGTTAGGGGCTGGAGCAATAGCCCAGCGAGTAGGGCGTTTGCCTTGCATGTGGCCGGCCCATGCCTGCCCGGGTTTGGTCCCTGGCATCCCATATGGTCCCCCAAGCACCGCCAGGAGTGGTTCCTGAGTGCAGAGCCAGGAGAAACCCCTGAGCATTGCTGGGTGTGACCCAAAAAAGCAAAAAAAAAAAATACAGTAGCCTCGAAACAAGCCAGATGACCCCCTACTCCATGAGGGCCTCCATTTTTTTTTTTTACAATTAAAAAGTTCATTTTGGGTTTTGGTCATACAGTGTTTCAGCACCCGTCCCTCCACCAGTGCCCATCTCCATACAAATAAAAAAAGATATACAATTAAAAAGTTCATGTCCATTTTCCACATCCGGACTTCCCCCTTGTCAGAACTCCACCCAGCACACCATTCTATCACAGCCCAGCTCGCTCGGCCACTTACAGCCTTGCAGTTCATCAATAAATGCTGGATTTGGAGATGACTACAAGAGTATGCTACCCACACGGCAGAGCCTGGCAAGCTACCCATGTCATAGTTGATATGCCAAATACCAGTAACAATTATAGACCTCATTCCCATGACCTGATGGAATGGTTTGAGTCTCTTTCTGTTCCTGGAGCAAGCAGGTGCCCTTGGGCTCTACTAGCATGAGACAGGACATGTGGAGATGTTACTGGTGCCTACTGGTGCCTGCTCGAGCCAATCGATGATGAACGGGAAGAGAGTGATAAGTGATCATATGTTTGAAGAATGTGTGCCAGGCTACAACTCAATTCCAGAGTTCCACAGATCTGTTTTTATTCCTATGCCATGCTATTTTAATTACTACCACTTTGTAGTACAGTTTGAAGTTGGGAAGATGATGACTCCCCTCTTCTTTTACCCAAGGATTGCTTTAGCTAAATTTTGGTGGTTTATATTCCATATAAATTCAGGAGTGTGTGTTAATCTTTTTTTAAATATGTCATGGGTAGCCTTATAGGGACTGCTCTGAATCTGTATAATGCTTTAGGAGTATTGTCATTTTGACAATGTTAATTCTTACAATCCATGAGCATGGGATGATTTTTTCATTTCCTCATGTCCTCTTTTATTTCTTGAAGTAGCATTCTGTAGCTTTCTTTTTACAGTTCCATTAAATTCTTTTTTTTTATTTTTTGGGTTTTTGCCTGAAAATGTTCATGGGTTACTCCAGCCTCTGCACTGAGAAATTACTCCTGGCTGTCCTTGGGGCAGTATATTGGATGCTAGGGATTTAACGCAGGTCCAGCCACATACAAGGAAAATGCCATACCCGCTGGACTATCACTCTAGACCCCTTTACATTCTTAGTTAAGCTTATTCCTAGGTACTTAATTTTCTGAGGCACAATTGTGAACAGGATTGCTTTTTTAATATCATTCTTTTCTCTTTCATTACTTGCTTATAGGAAAACCATGGACTTTGGTGTATTGGTCTTGAAACCTGTTAATCTACATAGCTACCATTTCAAGGAGCTTTTTGGTAGAAAATTTAGGGTTCTCTAGGTATAGTATCATGTCATCTGCAAATAGTGATAGTTTGACTTCTTTTTCCTATCTTAATATCCTGAATGTCTTTTTCTTCCTTAGTTGCTATGACAAGTACTTCCAGTACTATGTTAAATAGGAAGTGTTGATAGTGGGTGATCTGTCTTGTCTCCGATCTTACCAAGCAGAATCTAAAGACTCATCAAATAGATCAGACACAATGACCAAGTAGGATTCTTCCCATGGATGCAAGTATGGTTTAATGTTTGCAAGTAAATCAACATTGTATCAATAAAATAAAAAATTACAAACATAATATCATATCAATAGATTCAGAGAAAGCATTTGACAATATTCAGCACTGCCCACAATGAAACTGTCCACAAAATCGAGTCGAAGGATTTTCCTCAATAGAGTAAAAAGCCATCTACCACAGGCCCACAGCAAAGCATTATTCTCAATAGGGAAAATGTCACTATTAGAATAAACATGAAAAATGGAAAAAAAACATTCCATGTTGCATGAATTGGAAGACTTCATATTGGGAAATTTATCATTCTGCTTAAAATACTACATCAACTCAATGAAATCCTTCTTAACTCTGATGACATTTCTCAAGAACAGAGAAAAACTAGTAAAAATTTATGGAATCATAAAACTCCCTCAAAACATCAAAGCAATTCCAAAAAAAAAAAAGAATACAGGAGGTATTGTGTTTCCTGAGAACAAGGTATAATATAAAGCTATATTAAACAAAAAGTGTGGTACTGAAATAAAAAAAAAATCAATGGAACAAGATTTGATAGCCATGAGAAAAACTCTCAAATATATGAACAGTTAGTCTATGTGAAAGGAGCGGGCGCATGAAATTTAACAAGAGAGGTCTCTCAACATGAGGCTACACAGTGTGGGAATACTGACTTGCACATATACCAAAAAAAATTCACATCATTCATAAAGGTACATTTATCATGGATTAAAGACTTCAAGATTAAACTAGAATACATAAAATATTTGAGGAAAATACTTGCAGAACTCTCCAGAATATAAATCTTAGGGTATTACCAATGATTTGATTCCATTGACAAAGGAAATAAAACCAAAAATAAACAGGCTACTTTAAATTTAATATATTTACATGATAAACAAAATTCATGCCAAAATAAAGACACCTCACTGAGTGGGGAGAAAATATTGGCATATCATACATCAGATATGCATACATCATACATCATCCCTTCCACACGGCACAGCCTGGCAAGCTACCCATGTCGTATTCGATATGCCAAATACTAGTAACAATGATAGACCTCATTCCCATGACCTGACAGAATCATTTGAGATTCTCCTGAGCGAGCAGATGCTCTTGGGCTACACAGGCATGTGACAGGACATATGGAGATGTTACTGGTGCCCGCTCGAGCAAAATGATGTTCAGTGGGAAGACAAGTGATACAAGTGACATACATTAGATAAAGTGCTTTATATCCACAATATATAAATCACTCACAAAATTCAGCAACAAAAACTGTATAAAACTGGAGAGAAGATATGAACAGACACTTCTGCAAAAGAAACATGCCGATAGTCAGCAAGTAAATAAAAAATATTCACTGCCATTGAGTAGGAAAATGCAAATCAAAATGGTAATTATAGTAATGGTATAGTATGGCACATACGGAAGATTGCAGAAAAACAATGTCAGCAATGGGGTGAAAAAGCATCCCTAGATCCCATTGGTGGGGATGCTGTCTAGTTCAGCCTCTTTGGAGAGACACCTTCATTGGAAATTAATCTGTAAGTATATATGCACACCTGTGTTTAATGTATTGTTATGTACAATATCTAGACTATGGAAGCAATCCAAGTGTCCAGTGATAGATGAGTGTGTGCAAAAGCAGAATTTCTGTACACAAAATATACTTTGCATTCATAAGAAAAGATGAAGCAACAACTTGGATGCAACTGGAAGGTACCATCATGTTAAAAAAAAAAAAAGCCAAGGGAGAAGACAGTACTTCCAGGAGCTGAGGTGCTTAGAGTCTTCAAACACACCTCCTATAGCTCAGAGGCTCCTAAGGCCACACCCTAACTACTGTGCTGTCTTCTGGCAACTGGTTTAGTCAACTTGCAAATGGTTGTAAGAGTTCCACTTAGAGCGGTCTATGAAGACTTTTTGTCTTTAAAATATCTAATGAAATACAATAATGGATCATATAATATCATTTTATTTTATTAGATTACTATTTTCTCAATACTTCCTTTGAAATTCCATCCAGAGGCAGAGAAATAGTGCAGGGCATTACCAACTTAGAACTGCACTCTCATTATTTACAACCTTTTAAAACTGATAAGCTACATGAATTTAAAGATAGCCTCAGAGTTGCAGATTTGAGGAATAAATTTCAGTGCAGTCTCATCTTGGAGTGAGACAAGTTAGCATAGCTTGCTTGTAAGTTTGACCTCTGCAATTACTGTTTCATTTTCTAAGTTTTCCTGAGTATAAATGCACATTAAATTGCCTTTCAGTGCCAGAAATGACTTTTTTTTCCTCAGCCAAATTATTCTATGTTGGTTCATCAGTTAGATATGGATGCTTTGTAATTTAGTAGCCCAAAAGTTTTTCTGTCCAACTTAAAAGCACCTAGACAATGCAGTACAACCAGCCTCATTATCTTACATTATTTAAAAATTGTGTTGTGCAACTAAAGTGAGTTTTAATGCTTATCCTTTGTAATGAATTATTCAGGTCACAAATATCACTTTCAACTTGCTTAACTTAATCAAGTCAGCATTTGTAGATGGTCAATTGGGTCAATACTAGTTCAAGAAGAAAAACTTAAAAATTAATGGACATCAGGCTGGGTATTTTAAATTTTACACTTTAATCTGCAGAAGCATTTCCTGTGTATAGAGGATTGCACATTAAGACTCATGTTAAAATATTTTCTTGTTTACAAGTGTTGCCGACTTATTAAACTATCCACAGCAACAATGCTGCAGTTGCACAATTTCTTGGCAACAACAGAAGGGTTGGCCTTTATTTCCCTTGGAATAGAGTCGGTGTGACCCCATCAGGTGAGCTGCATTGTTCTTTCAAAGCAAGCTTTTCTTGAGACACTGCAGAGGTTGCTGAATCCCACTGTGCCTGATTAAGTGCCTATTTAATCTGCACACACCAGGCCTTCTCAAACCAAATTACTGTGGATTTAAAATTAAAAAAAAATTTATACTATTGAAAATAGAATATTTTTATGTGAAAGAAGGAAAAAGACACAGTATGGTTATAAGTGTTAGCATATTTTTCTCTCTTCTTGAACAAGGGAAGAGTTTCATAAGCTTTAAATAAATAAATAAATAGATAAACAAACAAATAAATAAACAAACCGTTCTTCAATTCAACTCTTTGACAGGAAAAATGTTATGGAAAGAATATTTCTAGTGATTCAGGAACAGGGATTTTATTTAACCTTATTCTTTTTTTTGCTTTTTTTTTGGGTCACACCCGGCAATGCTCAGGGGTTTCTCCCTGGCTCTGCACTCAGGAATTACTCCTGGCGGTTTCGGGGGGACCATATGGGATGCCGGGGATCGAACCTGGGGGCATGGGCGGCCACATGCAAAGCAAACGCCCTACCTGCTGGGCTATTGCTCTGGCCCTATTTAACCTTATTCTAAAAAGAAATATATGTTATTTGCTTAGGCTAATGCAAAGAAAATTATCTGTCTTTTATTCATATTTACATTTTATATATTAATTAATTAAAGTATATGTATATATCCATATATATGTAGATATAGATACGATTTATAAAAAAGCTGGTTTTGTTTTTAAGCAGAATCTATTTTCCCAGAAATAAATAGAAAAGAAGAAATAAAATTGTTGCAGCGTTGCCTTTGGTTTTTCCCCCTGCTCTCTAGCAAAAGCACTAGAAAAATTATGAAATAATAGTCATATTTGTGAATTTTGTCTAGAAACAAGGTTAGGAATAATATTTACTTATGGATTTAATGAATGACCATATTTACCTGATATCACTTGTATCACTTGTCTTCCCGTTGTTTATTGATTTGCTTCAACAGGAACCAGTAACATCTCCATATGCCCTGTCACATGCTAGTGTAGCCAAGGGCATCTGCTCGCTCCAGGAACATGAAGAGCGTCAAATCATTCCTTCAGGTCATGGGAATGAGGTCTATAATTGTTACTGGTATTTGGCATATCAAATATGACACGGGTAGCTTGCCAGGCTCTGCCGTGTGGGTGGGATACTCTTGTTGTAGCCTCTCATCTCATGCATTTATTGATGAACCTTGAAGAAGGGAGAGATCAGCTTTTTTTCTTGGGTGGATCTCTGAGGACCTGTGGAGTCTGGATGTTGAAAATGGCAGCCCTCATGGTCTGGGGGTTCTTCTGGCTTCTTGCAAGGCTCTGCTGGGATGGCGGGCCAGGGCTAGATCCAACCTTCCATCCTGGGTGCCTCATGATCATCTCAGCAGAGGGAGAGCCGGTAGCAGCTCTGTCACGTGTATCTGAGTCTATGGATCAGGCATACCTGGACTTGAAACATCTTCACAAAAAATCAGAACTGCTGTATTTTTTGGAGACTGAAGGAGGTGTGAACAAATGAAATATTATTTTAGGGGCCAGAGCAATAACAGAGTGGGTAGAGCATTTGTCTTTGCATGCAGCCGACCCAGGTTCACTCCCGGCATCCCATACGGTCCCTTGAGCTCTGCCAAGAGTAATTCCTGAGTGAAAAGCCAGGAGTAACCCCCGAGCATTGCTGGGTGTGACCCAAAAATGCAAAAAAAATAAAAATCGTATTTTATTTCCCTCCTTCCCTTTTTACTGAGGTCCTTTATTTTATTTATTTATTTTTATTTTTATTATACCACCATGAGAAATGTACAATTATAAAGGTGTTTATAATTGGTTCTTAGTAATACAGGTGCTGACTTTTCCAGTACCCATCCCTCAGGGTTGGAGCATCAGCATTACCTGATATAAAGATTAGAAAAGAATATGATTGGATCTTGGTTTCTAGAGTTGCACTGGATATGTATATATGGCAGCTTATTTACATACATATGTTTATACAACATTAAAATCTGATCATTACTCATTTAGATATAACTCTATACTTTTAAAAGAAACAGTAAATGTCCAAATATACAAATGTATTTGAAAAGAGAATCTAAGTTTGTCAATTATTGTTCTGTATATACAATCACTTATGTTTATGCAAATTTTAGTCCTGCACTGCTCTGCTAAAACACCCTAATGAGGCTACATTTATCAAAGTATACGTCAGCAACAGTTACTGTCATTTGAACTCATGGCCATCTCTGACATCAACTCTTACTAAACTATCATGCTGGCATCTTGAGGAAGAATTTTGCCTATGTTTACCTATAGCAGAATTTCTTTACTTCACACATCTATTCAACACAGGCCTTCCTGTCTTCCATCTTTGCTCTGATATAAAATTATCATACATTAACGAACAAATTGAAAATGGAGACCCTTACTATGTAACTCAAATTCCCTTCATTCTGAGCTACTATTTTCATATTTGAATTCTAATTTGCTCATTACATATCCCATATACTTGTTTCCACATTGTCTCCTTTTTTTTTTTTTGCTTTTTTTGGGTCATACCCAGCAATGCTCAGGGGTTTCTCCAGCCTCTGCACTCAGGAATTACTCCTGGCAGTGCTTGGGGGACCATATGGGATGCTGCCGGCCGCGTGCAAGGCAAACGCCCTATGCACTGGGCTATTGCTCCGGCCCCTCCTTCTTAAGATCTGAATCTTCCTATTTTTACATAAAGATAGTGCCAAAAGAATGACCTTAAATGGAATATTTCATTAGATACAGGAAATGAATGTAAGCAAGCAAATAACCTTATATATGAACCTTTGTTTTAAGGCATGGAAAACTTATTTAATATGATGATAAATGCTTTTTAATTTATAAAGTATATATACAATTGAAGGAATGCAGATGGATTAAGACACATTAAATTGTGTTCTCATGTCATAATATGCCAAATGAAAAAAAATTATCATTTGCATAGTAAAAACGTGACAGGATCCTAAAAACAAAAATTATATTTGTTATCTTGCCACCAAACTAAACTGGGCTTCTGAAAATGTAAGAGATGTTTCAATTAATTCAATATCATTTATGAACATGAATGTAGGACAAACTTAACACTTCCTTTATTTAAGATACCCATGAATCAAGGAAGCTTATTCTCAATGTGAAACTTGTAGCAGTGGTGTAGGTAATTATAAGAAAATGTCAATAGAACTTAACATTGTCATAGAATAACAGTTCCTGCTGCTAGATATATGTCAAGAGAAAGATAAACAAGATGGAGTGATTTATTAAGCAGTGCCACACTCCAGGCAATGCATTTCTAGGGGATTATATCACTCCTAGGGTGGTGATTTAAGGTATGAGACTGAAGACTAAGTGGCCTTAACTCTTTGAAGAGTACAGCAATATTACAGAAATGTGGTGCTTACGGAAAGTTCCTGCTGATAAAGCAAAATTACCTTTATATTTAGAAAGAAAGAAGACACATCTTCATCATGATAGTAAGAGGGCTTTAAGTAGGCAAATAATACCAACAACAGTTTCTCATGGATCTGCAGATAACTTAACTATGTGGAAAAGTCATGGTATTTCAAACTTAAAGCCACAGAGCCTGAACCTTGACAAAGAGTGATCATTGTGCTATCACAGTGCCATGAGTACTGCTACGTATGGTCCCCAAACCTGTGTGTGTATGTACAGTGGGTCTATGTGTGTATACAAACATATATGCATATATACACATGAGCTGCAGGGACAAAGAGAGGCGGCATGGAATGCCTACAAAGGCATCAAAGAAATAGCTAAAAGGACAAAGAACCTCTGGCTCCGGTCACATCTCTTTGACTCCACCATTCTCCCTGCATTAACATAAGCCTCAGAGACCTGGGTCCTACGAAAGTAGGATGAGAATGCTATTCCGGTCTCCCCGAGAGGAATTGAAAGAGCTATGCTTGGAATATCAGTCCTCACTCAAGTAAGAGAAGGAATCTGGAGTTCTGACCTCCGCCTCTATTCCAGAATCAGGGATGCTGTCTCGTTTGCCAAGGCTTGAAAATCAGATGGGCTGGACATGTAATGCGATTTGGAGACAACCGCTGAACTCAAGCCATTACCGACTGGATCCCACGGGATGTCAAAGGATCATGTGGCCGCCCACCTACAAGATGGTCAGACTTCCTTGTCAGGACCCTGAAGGAATGGTTTGAGGCTCTTCATATTCCTGAATCAACCAGATGCCATTGGGCTACATTGGCACGTGATAGAGTCCAACGGAAATGTTACTGGCGCCCGCTCTAGCAAATAGATGAATAACGGGATTCAAGTGATCAAGTAATACATATATACGTTGTTATATATGTGTGTAAGCTTCTATTTTTCTCTGAGAAGCATATATATATTGGGCAGTCTTAGAATAATTTTTTGTAAACTATATATAAGGCATTGAAGAATAATTGAGTAAAGGATTTGGTGATTTTTCCAATGAAAATGTATCAAGGTAATTTTGCTAAGAAGTATGCTTTTTCAAGAACTTCAATAATAAATCTATTTATTTTTTATTATACTACTGTGAGATATAGAGTTTCAAAGATGTTCATGTTTGGGTTTCAGTCATACAGTGTTCCAGCACCCACCCCTCCACCAGTGCCCATTTCCCATCACCAATGTCCCCTGATTCCCTTCCCTCCCCCAGCCTTCCTCTATGGCAGGCACTGTGCTGGCTCTCTCTCTCTCTCTCTCTCTCTCTCTCTCTCTCTCTCTCCCATATCTTACACATTGTGGTTTGCAATAAACACATTTAGAAGTTATCATGTGTATCCTTTTCCCTACATTCAATGCTCAGTTCTAGGCTGGTATTATCATTTCCAACAATTATTAGCACACTGTTCCTTTCTCCGTCTATATAACCTCTGACTCCCACACACTTGCAGTAGATTCCACCCACTGCAAGACCTCCTGATCCATGTTTTGCCTGGCCTTGGGTATTGGTATCATACTATTTTTATATCCCACAAATAAATGCAGTCATTCTATATCTGTCCTTACCTTTTTGACTAATTTTACTCAATATGATCCTACTATGTCCATTCATTTATAGGCAAATTTCATAAGTTCATTTTCCTAACAGCTGTATAGCATTTAATTTGGTAAATGTACCACCATTTCTTTATCCAGTCATCTGTTCTCAGGCACTCTGGTCGTTTCCAGATTCAGGCTATTTTGAATAGAGCTTCTATGAACATAGAAGGACATATGGTGTTTCTGCTCTGTGTTTTTGGCCTCCCAGAGTATATTCCCATGAGTGGTATGGCTGGGTCAAATGGGAGCACAATTTCTATTTTTGGAGATATGTCCATGAAAAGGGAGACATCATAACATATCATAACAGAAACCACATAAATTAAAAAGATCATCAGAAATTACATCGAGAGTCTATATGCCATGAAACAAGAGAAACTGGAAAAAAGTAAAAAAAATTCCAGCTTCCCAAGGCTGAAATAAGATGACATGGAAACCTGAACAAGCCTATCACCATCGAGAAAACTGAAATAGTAATTAAAAGTCTGCCCAAGCACAAAAGCCCAGGTCCAGATGTATTCACTAGTGAATTATTCCAAATCTTTAAGGAGGACCTACTGCCAGATCTTTTCAAGCTCTTCCAAAAAATAGAAGAAACAGAAACAATCTAAATCGCTTCTACGAGGCACATATCACCCTTGTACCCAAAGCAGACAGAGGCATCATCAAAAAAGAAAACTATGGACCAATCCCCTAAAGAACAAAGATGCTAAGATCTTTAACAAAATACCAGCAAAAAGAATCCAAAGACTCATCAAAAATATTATACATCATGACCAAATAGGATTCATCCCAGAAATGCAAGGATGGTTCAACATTTGCAAGCAATAAACGAAATACATCACATCAATAAGATAAAAATTAAAATCATATGATCATATCAATATATGCAGAGAAAGCATTTGACAAGATCCAACACCAATTCATAAAAAAAAACTCTCCATAAAATGGAAATTGAAGGATCCTTCCTCAATATAGTCAAAGCCATCTACTCCAAGCGCACAGTGAGTATAATTCTCAATGGGGGAAAAACTGAAAGCCTTCCCCCTAAGGTCAGAGACATGACAGGTTGCCCGTCTCACCACTTCTATTCAATATAGTACTGGAAGTACTTGCCATAGCAATCAGGGAAGAAATGGACATTAAGGGCATTCAGATAGGCAACAAAGAAATGAAGGATGAAATCAAGTTGTCACTATTTGCAGATGACATGATATTATACCTAGAAAAACCTAGGTATCCCTCTATCAAATAGTTCCTAGAAACAATACATGTATATATGGGAATAGCCACCAAGTGATTGCTCAGTCCTTATAATAAGGCCTAGAAGTCATCACAGATAAATTGACAATTTCCTGAATAAAACTTTAATTCCATGTGATTTGAATGCAGCAATTAGTTGTATCATTAGCCATATTATGCTATAGATTCTATAGATTATATATATAGGTAGGCTTTTGCTCATATAGGGAAGTTTTCCATGTGTATCTTTGAATGATTGAAAGTTTTTAGTGAATTTGACAGCACAGGATTTTTTAGAATTTTTATTTGTGTCTCCGTAATCACACTTAGGCAACACCCATCTTGGAACTAGGAATTAGAAACTGAAAAAAACTGAAAATGTTATCAAACCACGATTTTAAGTTTACAACTGAATTGGCCATGATCCAGGTTGCTGGTTTTGTCAACTAAAAGCACTTTCTTGACTTACTTTCTTACTTACTTTCATGTAAAACACAGGCAGGGGACAAAGGTTGGTGCAGGCTGAAAAACTCAGGGGCAAGGTCCGAATCTGCCCAGCGGGGCTATTCTTTGCCCTCTGGGACTTTCCTTTCTTTTCTCAGTCTATCAGTTTCCTCTACTATTCCTAAGGGTAATAACTAAAGATGATCCATCAACTGTATGTGTGTGTGTGTGTGTGTGTGTGTATGCGCGCGCGCATGTGTGCGAGTGTGTGTGGTAGCCACCCATTGTTTGCAGTTAATTTGTGTTGTTTGTGTAAAACATTGGAGTGCTAGATAGAACCAAGTCGGAATCAGAAACAAATTGTTAAGCCACGGATATTTAATGTGTTCTAAACTAAGTGTTGAGCATAAGGAAAAACGGACATGCTCAATCTAAATCTTATGGTAAAAGGTTAAAGGTTTCCTAATCTCGGATTATCTCAGCTTCAGTACCTGTGCTATTTAAAAAGGGTGGAAGCTAAGCCAGAATCAGGAAAAAATAAAAACTTTATAAAATAGTGCAGAGCTTTATCTTATAAGCCTTAGTCAACTTCTAATAAAAAAATTAGGCAGTTTTAAAAATAATTAAGGTACAAAAACTATTGCAATTAAGTCAAAGAAGGTCTTCTGTTTCAAGGTATAGTGGTAGTTCAAATGTTTTCTTATGATGGTATGTCTATAGGTACATACTTTTTGTATTTTTGCAATGAACTATTAAAATATTTGGTCTAGAAAATCTTCTGAGTTAAAATAATTGAGGTACAAAAAACTGGTTAAAAAGTAATGGTTTAGTTCAACACATGGGTTTCAAAAGTTATAAAATTTGTTGCAAAACTTTTTATCCCACCAGTGTTTTATTTAATCTCTTAAGACTTTTGGTAATTTAAAATTCTAAGACTATTTAGCAAAAAGTTAATCGGGTAATCTCAGACCTCAGCCTGATAATCTGAACCACAGCATTGTGCCTCAGTAAAAGATTCCAAACCAGTCTCAGGGCCTCTTGTTGGAAAAAAAATGTAAACCATTTTAACGTTCAAGCAGCTAGGAATGTCCCTTTAAATTTAGTGGCTTCCAAACATGAAGAATTGAATACAAATGTGGAAAATAAATGATGGCAATCAGTTTTTCTTTTTCAGACTTTGTTGCTAATCTGTCCATTAGATGCTGTTATTAACGGTGGTAGAATAAAATACTTTAAAAAATAAATAAAATAGCTTTAATATATGTGAGCTTTGTCACCAGGTACCAAACTAGCCATGACCATGAATGCCTGAGTTATTCACAAGTGTGAAATCTTAACTGTTTCATAAAAATGAATTTTAAATGCTTTCTGGATAATTCCTAATATAAAGTAAACTTTTGCCAAATGTATATTTAAAGAATTTTAATTGTGAGCATCTCAGCCCCTTGAATATCTATGGAACTGATTTAATGATTTTTAGGGGATTTTGTCATGCTAGATAAGATAATTAGCAACTTGTTTCCAAACTTCTTGGGAGAGCAGCCTGTATTGAGCTTTGTAAAATAAGGAAGTTAAAACCTTTAGGATGTAACTACAAAAAGTCTACATGGTATGGACTCCTGTTACAGTGCTCTTAAAATTGATAATCAGGGTTTTGCCCCTTAAGGTGCTGTAGGTGGAGCTGCAGTGCCCAGATGTGTCAAGAGGTGGCAAACAGGAGACAGGCATGTCTATACCCAGTGTTCTGCCTCGTGGGCCCTGGTTGGTTGGTTGATGGGTGGTCTGACATAGAAAAAGACTGGGTCCCCTGGGATGAACCTAGAGTCATGGCAGAGACTGTCAAGCTACCCATGCTGTATTCGATATGCCAAAAACAGTAACAATTATGGACCTCGTTTGAAGTCTATTAGTTGTTTTACGTATTTTGCTGGACCCTCATTGGGTGCACATATGTTTAATAGCATGATTTCTTCCCTGAAATATCGTATCCCTTGACTATTAAGAAGTGACCTTCACTGTGCCTTCTGACCTTCAGCCAGAAGTCTATGTTGTCGCATACCATTATGGCTACCCCAGCCTTTTTGGATGGGTTGTTTGAGTGAAGGATTGTTTTCAGCCTTTTATTTTGAGCCTGTCTTTGCTCCGATTGTTCAGGTGTGTTTCTTGAAGGCATCAGAATGTCGGCTTCAATTTTTTGATCGATTTTGCCACTCTGTGTCTCTTAACTGGTGCATTCAGACCATTGATATTGAGAGAGATTGTTGTCATGGGATTTTGTGCCATCTTTCTGTATAGGTTGGTTGTTCTTTTGGGTTTTGTCTCATCTTAGAGTATATCTTTCCGTCCTTCTTTTAAGGTTGGTTTTGAGTTTACAAAGTTCCTAAGCTGTTGTTTATCCAATAAGTTGTATATCTGTCCTTCAAATCTGAGTGAGAGTTTAGCCGGGTAAAGAATTCTTGCTGAGGCATTCATTTCATTGAGCTTTTTTTACTATATCCCACCACTGCCTTTGGACTTGGAGGGTGTCTTCTGAGAAGTCTGCTGAAAGTCGAATGGATGCTCCTTTGTATACAATTTCCTTTTTTGATCTTGCTGCCTGAAGAATTATGTCTCTGTCTACAGCATCCATTACTTTGACTAGGATGTGTCTTGGGGTCTTTCTATTGGGGTCTCTTTCTGCTGGTATGCATCGGGCTTCTTGGATCTGGATGCCTTCGTCCTTTAACTTCGGGAACTTTTCAGACAGGATGTTTTTAACTGTTTTAATTTTTTAATTCCCTTGGGGTTACTTTCCTATCCCTCTGGGACTCCGATGGTTCTTATGTTGTTCTGCCTGGCTTCATCCCATTGTTCTCTGTTCCGTTGCTGATCCATTTTCCGGTCTTTTTCTGTCTTATGTATTTCTCTGAGTGCTTTCTGCAGCCCATCTTCAGTCTCACTGATTCTCTCTTCTGCTGCTGTCATCCTACTGTTGAGATCCCCTATTGTGTTTGTCATTTCATCTACTGAGTTTTTAAGAGATGATATTTCTATTTGCATGGTCTCATTTCTGCTCTCATTTCCTCCTGTAATTTACTGACTCCCCTTTCAACTGCTTCATTTATGTTCTCCTGTATTTTATTGGACATGTGCTCCATTTTCTCATAGAGCTCATTAAACATCCTACCTATTTCTTCTCTAAATTCATTGTCAGAGAGATTATGCACATCTACATTCCTTATTGAGTCTTCAGGGTTGATTTCTTTATCTGTTTGCCGGACTGGGGATCTGCATTATTTCCCCATGGTGTTGCAGTGTTTAGGGATAGATTCCTCTAGCGTACTGCTTCTTTTTCTTGAGGATTTTACATTCCTTTGGTGTTGAGTTTCCTAGTTTTTGTATTAAACTAGCCTCATCCCCAGGGAGAATATCTGAGGTGGAGACAGGCCCGTGTGAGAGTTCAAAATGTCAGTTTACTTCCCGCTTCCGCTCTGACTTCTGGGGGTTGTAGTTCCACCTTTTGCCAAGGCTGGAACACTGTATATCTAGCACAGCAGGTAGGGGAGTTTGCCTTCACATGGCTGACCCAGGTTTGATCCCTGGAATCCCATATGAGATGGTGTCCCAAGCACCACTAGGAATAATTACTGAGCACTGCCAGGTGGGACCCAAAAAAAGAAAAAAAAAGAGAAGAGTCATGGATTGGGAGGATTTGTGAGTGGGTGGAACATGCCTCAAGTATGTGGGAGGGAGTCAGAGGCTATATAAGATAGAGAAGAGACTAGTGTGCTAATAATTATTGGAAATTATTAGCCAAAACTGAGCATTGAATATAGGCAAATAGATATACATCATAATCTATGACATGAGAGAGTGGAAGAGAGAGAGTGATAGAGATAGATAGATAGATAGATAGATAGATAGATAGATAGATAGATAGATAGATAGATAGATAGATAGATAGATAGATAGATAGATAGATAGATAGATAGATAGATAGATAGATAGATAGATAGATAGATAGATAGATAGATAGATAGATAGATAGATAGATACAGAGAGAGAGAGAGAAAAGAAGAAAAGTGCCTGCCAGTAGAAGCAGGCTAGGGAGTGAGAGGGAATCAGGGTTTTTTGGTGGTGGGATGTTTCAGGACACCTAAAAGCCTAGGCCTCTGCATCTGCCCTGGATTGCCTCCTGCAGGTCACTTCGTAGATAGAGGGCTAGTCTGAATGTGGCAGTCTTATCTGACCATGTATTCTGTACTGGCTGGTATAAATATTCTCTCATGCTACCACAAGCATCGTGGGACTAGCTAGATCTTACCAGCATATTTGCCTGGCCACGTTGGATCTCTAAGTAATTAGACCAGAGAGAAATGCTGTTTGCCTCCAAGCAAGCAAGCATGGCTCCCTGATAACTCAAAGGCAACTAAAACACAAAACTACCGTGAAGTAGATGAGACTCTTGTGAAGGCTTGGAGAAATATTTAACTGGCATTAGTATTAGTCTTTGGTACAGAGACATGCCATCTCAGAAACCCCCTTCTCTACCCTATAAAGGCAATTCCAGGCAGATATTGGCTTAAAATATTAGGTGAGGTGCTGGGAGAAATTATCTGAGGGCATTTTATCCTTCCTGCCAGGGGAAGTTACATTTCGCTTATAGGTTCTCCCAGCTCTGCTAGGAGGCTTTTAATTAGCTCTGGGTCCTTGTAAACAACAAGATGGTCTCTTGAAGTTGCTACATTCTATAGAGCTGTTTTCCTGTTTTCATCTCTAGATAGCCCAGCCCAGAATGGGCTGGGCTGGGGAGTTTGGGCAGATTTCTAGATATAAAATAAGCTGCAAGAAGAAAGAAACTCTCTCTTTTTAACCCCTTTTGCCATTTCGGCTTCCCTTGGCGTTTTGCTTCTCTGTCCTTTCCATTCTCTGTTGGGCCTCAACAAGTGGTGGCAGCCATCTTGGCCTACACCTGGCTGGGGCCTAGCTGGGAACCCAGAGTCCAGAGGTTTTCCCTGCTCTTGGATTGTATATTGGAACCTGTGATAGTAAAGCCCTTTTTAAAACTGCATCAGATTCCTGAGTCTTCATCCATTCCCCGCCAGCTTCGAAAGTAGAAGGGAACTCGCTTCCCCACATTCTCTGGGACCCCAGTGGCTCTCCCCGACAGTGGGAAATGGGCACTGGTGGAGGGGTTGGTGTTGGAACACTGTATGACTGAAGCCTAATCATGAACATTTCTGTAATTGTTTACCTTACGGTGATAATAATAAAATAAAAAGAAACTCAATTATGAATAACTTTGTAAATCATGGTGCTTAATAAAAAACTTTAAAAACATATTAAGAAATGAAAAATGCTTTAAATACATACTAAAGTAAAGCTTATACCATGAATATTAATATTTATTGTCAGGAAACATATTAAGTATAGCATACCTATTAGCTATCCCAAATGAATTGTTAATTTAGGGCCTAATCGACACAGTTGTAAATATAAAGAAGCTCAATAAATTTTGGTCACAACACAATCTGAGAACAATTTTAAGTATGGAAATATGCTGCATGCATTAGTTTTTTTTTTATTTAGCCTTGATATGAGAGAAAGATTCCTATTAAAAACTTTAGTTCACTGACCAGGACACTGAAGTATTTGAGGACGTATTTAATGTAAAATTACACTGCATATTATTCACTTGAGTTTTGGTCAATTCAAGTTATTAACCAAAGCATCACAGGACTTTAACAGACATTGGTTTTGTAAATCAAAGTTGTGAATTCTAAATTTAGGATTCTGTACATTTAGGTAGGCTTAGAGCTCAATTAAATGCTAACAGTCTTAATTTACAAATGTATTGGTTTGGTTTCTGAAAGCTGCTGTCAGTTTTCCATAGTTTTAGAACTAAAAACATTATTATTGAACTTCTAATTATATGTTCATAGGTGAATGAAAAGATGATTTTAGGTCAAACAAAAACTGAAGTTTCAGATTTATATTCTAAAGTGATGATCTCTGCTTCTAGCCATAGTTCTTTAATCCCAATCTTTTAACTTAGATCGATATTAAATACCTTGAAATAAATTCCTTTGTGATGTCTGACCCCATTCTCATTACTTAACCTGACAGAATGGTGTTGTGGTATTACTATAGAAACACTAAATACTTCTAAGCTGTCCATGTGTTATTTTAAAGAATTCATGACATAATTGTTCTGTCATATGTATTAAGAATTTTAAGAATATATTTCTTTATAGCACAATGGGATAGGATAAAAAGATCAGGATCTCTTAAAATGACTTATTTTTTCCTCAGGAAGCGTACTTGTTTTGTCAATACTAAATAAAGTTTTCAATTACTCTATTATGCATTCATAAGCAGATTCCAGTGGTCAAAAATGTTACCCATACCTCTTCTTGTTTTATAAACCCTCCAATAGCAAAATCACATCTGTGCCTCATGTAATTTGATACTTTAAGTCATCAAAAACTGTTATAAGAAAGCATTTTCTGACTAAAATTATGATAAGTTGTTGCAAGACTCCTCTAAGAGCTTCTGCATCTGCTCTGAATTGCCGCCTGCAAATCACTTCGTAGATAAGGGGGGTAGTCTAAATGTGGCAGTTTATCTGACCATGTATTCTGTACTAGCTGGTATAAATAGTCTCTCATGCTACCACAATCATTGTGGGACTAGCTAGATCTTACCAGCATATTTGCCCGGCCACATTGGATCTCTAAGTAATTAGACCAGAGAGAAATGCTGTTTGCCTCCAAGCAAGCAAGCATGGCTCCCCTGATAATTCAAAGGCAACTAAAATACAAAACTACTGTGAAGTAGAAGAGACTTGTGAAGGCTTAGAAAATATTTAACTGGTACTAGTATTAGACTTTGGTACAGAGACAAGCCATCTCGGAAACCCCCTTCTCTACCCTATAAAGGCTTTTCCAGGCAGATCTTGGCTCAAGACATTAGCATATAAAAGGGCATAGGTGAGGTGCTGGGAGAAATTACCTGAGGGCATTTGACCCTCCCTGCTTTCCATAATAGTGGGAGGGAGGTCTGAGGTTGCAGGGTATAAAACCAGCCTGCTTCCTCTCTCATACTCTCTTTTTGGGCTCTCTCTTTGTGAGCTTGCACCCTTCTTGGGAGTCTTGTCTTTGTCTCCTCTTTACAGGGCCTTTAAACGTGATGGCTGCCATTTTGGCCTACATGTGGCTGGGGTTCTAGCTAGGAATCCTAAGCACAGGGTTTTTCTTATTGCTGATTTGTATCCTGAACCTGTGATAAGTAAACCCTTTTAAAACTGCATTGGATTCCTGAGTCTTCATCCATTCCCCGCCAGCTTCAGAGGTAGAAGGGAACTCACTTCCCCGGCACTGTTGGGGACCCTGGCTGCGTCCCGACAATACGTAGGTGTTAAAATAAATTAATTCTGCAGCATATTGCATGCATATAGTTCAAGAAATAATTGCTTTGGTACTCATTACACTGGGGATATAACTCATGAATCCAATGGATTAAGAGTATAACTGAAGCACCAGAGTGTTAGTATACGGGTACAACATTTGTCTTGCATGTGGCCAACCTGGGTTTGATCCTCAGTATCTCATATGGTAGCCTGAGCACCACCAAGAGTGATTTCTGAGTGCAGAGTCAGGAGTAACAATGAGAATCACAGGATGTGACCCAATAAGCAATAGTAAATAAACAAACAAATAAATAAAAAGAATGTAACTCAATAGATTTAATGTGTTTTAAACATAAGTCAATGGATTTTAGCCTCATTGCATGGTTTTCTACTCACACCAGTTATTCACTGTCCATTGCCACACTGACAGAGTTTGAACAGTGTCTTAAAGTATGAAATTTTGTCTGTAATTTCTTCTCAAGTGTTAGAGAATTATCAAGAGACTGAGAAATAAAATGGGCACCTCATTACATTTTAAAACCAATATGGGTAAATTCTTGAGGATATCTGAGAGCACTGAATGTATTTGGTGATCCCCTTGGACTGACCGTCAGTAGAGATGTTGCTTAAACCTACACAAAACTTTCTGGGAGCCTTTTGTGTTTAAAAAAGAATGCACAAAAAATCATGCCTCTATAACCCACTTGCACCTGTCACTAAGAATTACTCTCATTTTCTCTGTGTTCATTATATCAGTAAACAACAGTTTCATGGGTATCAAATTTACTATATTCAAATTAAATGTGAAATATCAGATAACATCACAAAGAAATAGTTTTAGTTGCTGCATTCCAAAGCTTTAATCCATTAGAAGTTGGGAACTGGGACACTGCTAAATTTCATTTATCCCATATCTATGCTTGTAAAATGGATTTTCTTGAGTTCATCTATACAATGTATGAAAAAGATGCTCTCTCATCAACAATCTCTTCTACTGCTAATTCAATGGAGAGGAATGTCAGGCAATGTGAAAATGAAAAAGTTGTAATTCCCTGAAAGAGTACATAGCAATTTAAAAGTGCTTTCTCTTCTTCCAAAAATTATTCTGTGATCTTTAAGTCCCTGGTTGTTTCTCATGATAACTCTTGTGCAGCGGCCATCAAGTTAACTCCTACCATCCCTGAAGGTACTTCCTCCATGTGTCACTAGCATCTGTGGAGCCGTTTGTATTTTTAAGAATGCTATCAAAAGGATATTTTTCCATTGCTCCCTAAATTTCTATCTGTTCCTTTCATAAAAAGTGAATTTAATTGCAATTTTGCCAATGACCCATGAGCGTGTTTCCAAAAAATTCTTTCAAGTACTGTGTCTATCTTATTTATGATCATATTCAAAACATCTAGTAGAGCATGGTGTATTGGAACTCTAAAAGATATTTATTAAAAAATTACTATAATTATTCCTTGTTCTTCATTCTTTCTGTTGCTGACACACAGTTGGTACTTCATAAGTGCTTGCTGGTTTAGACAAAGGTATGATCACTTCAAGTAGTCTTCAAAAAATAAATATTTTTTCATAGAATCAGATCAAACAGAATCAGATCTGTTTCATAGAATCAGATCATTAATTCTGACAATCCCTCTGCAAATAAACACCAATAAAACATGTATGACCACATACTCCTGATAATACTGTGAATCTGTCCACAAACTGAACATAAGGGGTCTTAAAAAATGCTTCAGCTAATTATTTTTAAGCATCTGATTGCATAGAGATACACATAGGCATGGGGATATGGGAGGGTCTAAAATGAGACAAACTTGCATAAAATTGGTCTCTCATTCATGCATTTAATACCTAATTCACAAGTTCAAATGTTCCAGTCAAACAGATGTACTAAGTTTATCTCTATAATGGACCATACTGCTTTTGCACAGTTGGATTCCCTGAGCTGACTTTTTCTGGACTGCTTTGAAGGTGCAGATTTAAAACAAAACAAAATGAAACACAGGATTAGTAAACAACTCACATATTGTTAATGTTTTTCTGTCTTTAGCTGTCCCCTGAACGTGTTTTGTTCTGTGGAAATCCATCTGATAGCATAGAAAACGTTTTCTTATCTTTGTTCAGTATGATTGGGAGCTTCAGTAAAGACTAATACTAAAATAACAGCTGTACTATTCTTTAAGGACTATATTTTATTGGAAATTGTCATTAATTCCTAGTAAATTTGGAAGCACAGACACTAACATTGATTGACCAGAGAATTTATGAGCTTATTCAATTTATTTTATTTATCAAAGGATAAAGATGTTTTGAATATCTTATAATGAATTCACCTTTCCCTTGTTGGTTAGTGAAATGATAGTGACATTTCAAAGATGAATTAGTTAATCATACAAAACTCAGCATTGTCCAAATTTTTGAGTTTGTATAAATGTACGATCAACCTACAGATTGAAAAAATTATTGAAGAGTGCAGTTGAAAAAGAAAAGTTCTTAATATATTTATAACTTTTGATAGCTGCTGCACGTTTTAGAACTGTAAAGCACACCAACCATATGGTTAATTTTATTTATCTTTTTTCTCTTGGGCACTCCAAAGTTATTGGAATTTTACCACCTGTTGGTAAAATTCATAAAGCCAATCCATAACTATGTCAATTTACTTAAAGATAATGCTTAATCAATAGGAAATCTTATTTATGTTTCTCATCTCAGATACTTTTAAAAATATATCAGTAGTGATTTTTCAAATTACTTGAAGTCTGTTACAGTCAATTTCAGGTAATGGAAAGCAGACCTATCATCTAATAAACTTTGTAGTTGACTTTATTGTGGTTTATTTTGTGGTGTTTCATTTCTTTATTTTATTGCTATGCATTTATTAAATACTGAATATTTAGAAAAATAAGCTGTAGGCAAAATACTATAAAGATAATAGGATACTATTTTGTGTTCAAAGAATTCAGGTGGAGATACATGGAAAAACAATATCAAGTTTATTGCAGTGGGTATGATAGATATTAAAAACACAGAGAAATTTCCAATAAAACTCCATCTATAAATGCTGTATTTAGAGGTGACTACATGGGTATGCCACCTGCACGACAAGCCTGGCAAGCTGCCCGTGTCATATTTGATATGCCAAATACCAGTAACAATTATTTTAGTTCATTCCCATGACCTAATATAATGGTTTGAGGCTCTTTATGTTCCTGGAGTGAGCAGATGCCCTTGGGCTCTACTATATGAGACGGGACATATGGAGATGTTACTGGAGCCCGCTCTAGCACATCACTAACAACGGGAGGACAGTGATAGTGATAGTGAAAACTTCCTGAAAGAAGCAACACTGTTGCATTGAAACTTGCCATGTGAGGGACTGTAGAGGTAATACAGTGCATACAGTGCCTGCCGTGCGTGCGTGAATGACCAAGTTTTGATTCCTAGCATCTCCTATGGTCCCCAAGGCTGATAGAAGTAGTTCCTGACTACAGAGCCAGGAGTAACCCCTGAGCATTACTGCATGTGGCCCAAAAATCCAAACACAGAAAAAGAAAAGAAAACTGTCATATACAACAAAGTAAAAATAAATATTAAAACAATTTAGCAATAAAGTAATTTCAGGAATTGAGGAGAGTAAAAACAATGACAGAGGCATGAAAAACCTTTTCTTGTGTCTGATACAAAACCAAATTGGAACAAAAATGTACTAGTGTATGACCAAACCAACCATGAACTTTTAATTGTATATCTTTTTTATTTGTATATCTCAGGTGGTATTAACCAAATTGGAGGAAATATGCCACTGTGAAACATGTAGGCGGGGGAAGAATCAAACACTGGGTGGGAGATAGCAGCATATTGATCACACTTTAAGTATTTTTAAACTGGACATGGCGAGCCAAGGAACTATTTCAATAATGGCAGTAATGAAATGAACTTTTTATGGTAGCGATTTCTTGGGAATATGTGTAAATATGAGACAGTTACATTCTTGTTGATATAACTGGATAAAGAAAGAGATCTTTGCTAAAATCCCTCATATTTCTAATGAGGGATGAGGTCGAATAAATCTGATCATCTAAGTCTTGTCTTTCTAGAAAGACATAAAAAGAAGTGTTCATATCTAGAAACATCTTGAATAGAAATTCACAGAACTTGATTATTGTTGAATACAATAAACAGAAATAAAAATTGTTTTCAAAATTTCTATCATGCATGCCTACATAATTGTTGATGCATCATCTGGACAAGTGAAATGAGAGGCAGAGGTTTATTTAACACAGAAATTAAGTTACAGCTTTGGAGACTGTATTTAGTGAGGAATTTTGTCTATCAGTTGAGCTTACTAATGAACAACCGTAATATACAAAACTAAAATATCCGGATTGGTAATGTAGACTGGGATTTTTCTGTTAACTGGTGGTTATTGAAATCATATGCAGCAAAACTGAGTAGAATTGGAAGAAGTGGGATGTAAATAGAATCTAAGTATATTGATTTATAATATACATCTAGCTTTCACACCTTATATTTCTAGTCAACACCATCTATCATCAACCTATTGATCCTCATTTACAAATGAGGAGGAATACTATGCCGCTGTTAGGAAAAAATGTAGTTATGAAATTTGCTTATAAATGGATGGACATGGAGAGGATCATGTTGAGTGAAATTAGATAGAAGGAAAAAGACAGATATGGAATGACTGCTTTTATTTGCATGACATAAATATATAGATACATATATATTATATATACACATACATATTATGATACCAATATCCAAGATCAGACAAAACAAGGATCATGAGATCTTTCTATTTATTTATTTATCTATTTATTCATGTATTTATTTATTTATTTTGCTTTTTGGGGTCACACCCTGCGATGCTCAGTGGGTTACTCATGGCTCTGCACTCAGGAATTACTCCTGGCAGTGCTCGGGGACCATATGGGATGCCGGGAATCGAACCCGGGTCGGCTGTGTGCAAGGCAAATGCACTACCTGCTGGACTATCGCTCCGGCCCCAGGAGATCTTTTCAAAAGTGGAATCTACCACAAGTGGCTGGGAGTCGGAGATTGGGTGTGACAGAGTAGGGAACTGTGTGCTAACAATTGTTGTAAGTGACAATACCAGCCTGGAACTAAGTATTGAATACTGGCTTTAAAAAAAGACACACATGATAACCTCTAAATGTATTACAATCCACAGTGTGAAGAGAAGGACGAGAGAAAGAGAGAGAAAGAGAAAAGAGTTTAAAAAACCTCTCCATAGAGACAAGCTAGGTGAGAGGGGAGGGAATCAGGGAAATTGGTGGTAGAAAATGGGGACTGGTGGAGAGATGGGTGCCGAAAAAAATGTATGACTGAAACCCGGACATGAACATCTTTGTAATTTTATATTTTACGGTGGTATAATCACTTGTATCACTTGTCTTCCAGTTGTTCATCGATTTGCTCGAGCAGGCACCAGTAATATCTCCATAAGTCCTGTCGAAAGCAAGTGTAGCCCGAGGGCATCTGCTTGCTCCAGGGATAGGAAGAGCCTCAAACCATTCCTTCAGGTCATGGGAACAAGGTCCATAACTGTTACTGGTTTTGGCATATCAAACAAAACATGGGTAGCTTGCCAGGCTCTGCTGTGCAGGTGGTATACTCTCAGTAGAAGGCTCTCATCTCGAGCGTTTACTGATGAAACTTAAAGAGGAAAGATCAGGTTTTCTCTTGGGTGGAGCTCTGGGGAACTGTGGAGTCTAGATGTTGAGAATGACTGAGCTCATGATGTGTGGGATGCTCTGGCTTCTTGTTAGGCTTACTGGGATGAAAGATATTAGCTAGAAACTGCCTAGAACTGTATACAGTGTATAAATGTGAAAGATCCTGGGAAGGACCTGATTCTAAAATCTAGTACTATCTAAGACTGTCGACGGAGCTGTGGGTCTGGCATGGGTCTCTCTTCCGGGGTAGCTGGCATGGAGGTGGAGGAAAGGGCGGATCCCAAATTCCAGCTCCAAGTCCAGTCAGCTTGGTTCTTCTCCCACATGTGTGAGAGAACCCTTGGAGCAAAGATGGACTCAGCTAGGGACTGGTTGAGCCTCTTACCAGGAGGTCAGCTCCATGGGCTACTTCCACGTGGGGCTATGGATCTGGAATGGATGGGTCTGTATCTCTTCCGGGGTTGCTGATGGAGCTGTGGGTCTGGCATGAGTCTCTCTTCTGGGGTAGCTGGCATGGAGGTGGAGGAAAGGGCAGAGGAGCCCAAATCCCTGCTCCAAGTCCGGCCAGCCTGGCCCCTTCCCCACACATGTGAGTGAATCCTTGGAGCAATTGTGGTGTAATAAAATATTAAAATAAAAAAACTATTTGTTGCTTTTTTTTTCTCCTGCTCCATAAAGCTACTTTATGATTTGGATTGTTAAGCTCAATTTATAATGGCTAACTAAATTTTTATCAGAAATAATTATTGACATTATTCTACATGCATTGTGAATACTTTTATAAATTGTGTTAATTATTTATTTAAATTTAATTAAAGAAGTGTGATTTACAAATTAATTAATAATTGAATTTTAGCAATAAGATTTAACTTCAATCTCACCTCTAGTGTCAACTTCTGTGCACTAATGTTCCCAAATTCTATGCCCATTTCCTGTCCCAGCCCCATATCTAGCCTGCAACCTGAACAAAGTTGCAGTGATCCAGTGACTGCTGTTTAGATCTCATGTTTAGATCCCATGTTTTCAGTGTTGTTGAGTCAGCATTTTGAATATATAGACATATACATATATATATAAATATTGATATGGGAGAGTGGTGTAGCCATATATATACATATATATATAAAGCCATATATATATATATATGGCACACCACTCTCCCATATCAATACTATAATTGAAGTCTTTGACCCTTTATCTTCCATTACTTCCAATTCTCTTCTTCCTATTTGTTTATTTCTTTCTCTGTGTTACTATCTCTCACTATTCTAACTACTGGGATCAAGGGTGATCGAGATACCTTCCCCTTTACTACAGTAAATTTCTGCATCCTTTATTCTATACACAGCAGATACATGAGATCATTCTGTGTTTGTCATTCTTCTTGTCACTTCAGCCAACATGGTATCTTCCAGTTTCAACCATGTGCAGATAATTTCATCATTCCTTATAGCTGCATTGCATTTGATCTGTATATATATCACATCTCCACAATCCATTCATCTGACCTTTGGACATCTATTTTGATTCCATATTTCAGCTATTCTACTAAGTACAGCAATGAATAATGGTGTGCACATGTCATTTGGAATGAATGTTTTTATGTCCTGGGGGTAGATGTCCAGAAGTAGAATTGTTGAGTCATATGGCAGTTAATTCTACGTTTATTGAAAACTTTCCATAATGTTTTCTACAGGGGTTTAACCAGACAACATTTCTACCAGTAGTATGTCAGTTTCTTTTTCACCACACCATCACAAACACAGATTGTTTTTACTACTTTTGACATGTACCATTCTACTGGTGTGGGATGGTATCTCACTGCCATCTTGATTTGGGTTTCTCTAGAGATAAGTGATGCAAAGAATTTTTTCATCTGCCAAGTGACCATTTACCAGTCTTCCTCTAAGAAATGTCTGTTCATTTCCTCTCCCCACTTTTTTTATTTTTTTCAATTTTTTTTTGATCTTTGTGACTACTTTATATGTCCAGGGCATCAATTTTTTATTTGATGAGTTTAATGCAACTATATTTTCTTAGTCAGTTAGCTGTCTTTTAGTCTTAGTCGGTGTTTCTTTTGGAATGCAGAACTCTTTAATTTTATGTAGTGTTGTTTATTTATTTTGGCCAGTGATATCAGATCACTGAAGATGCTTTTGAGGGCAAACTGTTGTAGAATTATGCCTATATTTTCCTCAAGGTGCTATATAGTATCTGGTCAGATCTCAATATCTTTTATCAACTCTTAATTGACTTTAAGGACTATAAATACTTTCATTTTTCTTTTTCCCTTTCTCTGTCTCCAACTGTGTCTTTATCTCTCTTGGTACTAATGCTCCTGCCTATGAATGATTAGGTTCCAGTAGTCTTTTTTTTTTTTTAAATACCTTTTACCCCAGGGGTTATCAAGTCTACATACAGAGTTCTAGACTTACCAGCATGGAGACTGTGTGAGAGTGTTTTCTGGATGAATACAAGTTTTGTTGTAGATTTTGCAGTGATTGCAATCAACCTCAAGTAAAACTCAAGAAAACTCAGAATCTGCTACTGAGATAATAGAGACCCCCTTGAATTTCACAGAATATTTCTGTAGCATATATCTTATAACATGCTTGTCCTGTTTGACACTTTAAACAGCTTGTTATTTCCTGAGTATTAAGTTTAAACTCTTGGTTGTAAATATTCAGCCTCCACCCATCTCCATCCCACCCAGTGTGTCTTAATTTCTCACTTCTTGTTCTGAAATTTTATATTTATCTATATTTATATTATATTTATCTACATTTATATCTTATATTTATCTACTTTTTCACATTTTTTCAATAAACCCTTTATATAGTTAATTTTGTCTCTGCTAATAAGGCACAAATTTTATAAGTCCTATTTACTATTTTGAAATATACTAAATCACCTGAGCTCTTTTATCTCAATGCAGTCTATGCATACTTTTATCACAAATAATATCTATTCTTTTAGTTACCTGTTTACATTTGTATGTTCCATTAGATTTGAATTTCAGTTATGGCAAGATTCCTTTCACTTACAATTTTGCACTCAGTGCCTAGTTTAATTTTATATAAATAGTGTAGAACAAATGTCTCCATATTAGTGATAATGAATTGACTAAAATTGTCTTCAGAAGCCTTTATTACAAAAAAAAAGCTGCAGGGAGAAGCAGAGTTATGGTGGTTTAGGCACATTTTAATTGAGATAATGGACATGAAGAGTGTAGTTAAACCTCTGGACAAAATGAGATAGACTCAAGTTTAATACATGGTTCAATATCAGTGTGAATAGAAAGTAAGGTGACATTGAGACCTGAATATAGTAAAGCAAGAGTGTTACATGCGGAGCCGGAGCGATAGCCCAGCAGGTAGGGCATTTGCCTTGCACGTGGATGACCTGTGCCGGCCTGGGTTTGATCCCCGCATTCCATATAGTCCCCCGAGCACCGCCAGGAGTTATTCCTGAGTGCAGAGCCAGGAGAAACCCCTGAACATTGCCGTGTGTGACCCCCCCACAAAAAAAAGAGTGTCACATGCTTCCACTATAACATGTAGTTTCTCTCTTCAGCAAAAGAGGTAATTTTGCAATAGACCATAACTCATGACTCTCCAAACTAATGTATTATATCCTAATATCTGATTTATCAATTAATAATTAACTAGACAAGTTAAAAATGTTTGGCAGATAAAACATTAGGTAACAAATATCCAAGGTCAGGCAAAACATGGATCAGGGGGTCTTGTCAGTGGGTGTAATCTACTGCAAGTGTGTGGGACTCAGAGGTTAGGTAAGACAGAGAAGAGAACAATGTACTAATAATTGTTGGAAATGATATTACCCAGCCTAGAACTGAGCATTGAATATAGAAAAAAGGGATATTCATGATAGTCTCTAAACATATGTAGTGAAAGCCACAATATGTAAAATAGAAAGAGAGAGAGAGAGAGAGAGAGAGAGAAAGAGAAAGAGAGAGAGAGGAGGCAAAGTGTCTTCCATAGAGGCAGGCTGGGGAGAAGGGAGGGAATTAGGGGACACTGGTGGTGAGAAATGGGCACTGGTGGAGGGAACCCAAACATGAACATCTTTGTAACTGTATATTTCACTGTGGTAAAATAAAAAAATTAAAAATTAGGTAACAAAACAATGTAATTTCTTACAATACAACAAGGTTAGAAGTTAAATAGTTGGTAAATATGTATTGAAGTAAAATTTAAACATAAAATTCATTATCAGAATTTTAAATTCATCAGAATTTCATTATCAATGAATATTTCTATATACAAGAAATAACTAAAAAATAAATAAGGGACTGGAATAATAGTACAATGTGTAGGCATTTGCCTTGAACACATCCAACCCAACTGTGATCCCTGGCACACTATCTGATCCACCATCCACCACCAGAGTAATTTCTGAATGCAGAGTCTGGAGCAATCCCTAAGCATTGCTAGGTGTAGACCCCATGCCAAAATAAACCAACAAACAAATTTCATACCAGTAAGTCTATTTTTCTGAAGGTGAGAGAATGAGAGGACAAGGAAGGAACGTTCTTGAGTTTCATAAGATCCTTACTTACATCTGACATAGATTTCTGGAATTTTTATAATACACTGCTGAATTTATATCAAAAGTTAATGAGTTAGGGGCTGGAGCAATAGTACAGCAGGAAGGGATTTGCCTTGCACATGTCCAACCTGGGTTCAATTCCTGACATCCCATATAACCCCCCAAAGCACCACTTGGAGTAATTCCTTAGTACAGTGCCAGGAGCAACCTCTAAGTAAAAGTTAATTATTTATTTTTTGTTGGAAATCTAGTGAATTTAATATCCACTAGGCTTTCAATTTTCCCTGATTATTGTGAAAAGTCATTAGAATACTTATTAATGTAAGATACTAAAACTTAACTGAATCCATGGCATTTGAACCAGCAGTTTCTAAAATAATGCATATTTTTTTTCTTACCTTGCTGAACAAAGGATCCATACACAAACCACATGGAATTGTAGAGGGTAGTAGAAGTCATTGATCCCATTTGTAATCGTGGAGGATTAAGCCAGTTCAGGAGGTAGACCAGTAGACCCACCAGAAGAACTGTGCCAGCAATGCAGGCCCATAGAGAGAGATCAAATGGTGCGAGACAGGCAAACATGTCCACTGTCTTCTCAGCCCTTCGCAGCAGCACTCCCACCGAGTAGTCCATGTAACGGGTTGTGAAGTCCACCACATTCTCTCGATCCGGAGTGATTGTTAAAGCAGAAATCCCTATGTCTGCTCGCTGAAAAATTGGAAAAGAAAGAAAGATATTAAACTGCAAGAAAGCAACAGATTTGTGGCACTTCAGCTTGCCTTCGGCAAAAATCAGACACCTCAGGAAGTATCTTAAGCCATTTTAGGTACGGTGAAAAGCACTGACAATTCCTTAGAGAAAAGCTGTGTAAATTTTGCATATTTTACAGCAAATTTTGTCTCATCAGAGTCAGACAATCTATCTTGTTCATATTATTAGTACCTGTAAAATCTGTAAGGAATATTTCAGACACTGATAATACCTGAAGAAAATTGCCTTTTTCTCTGGGATCACTTTTTCAAAGCCATCATTAAGATGGTAGCAAAGGTAGAACTTCATTGTAAAGAATCCTTTCTGAGGACAAATGCTCATTGTTTTCTTAATTTACAAATCATTGGTGAAGTTAGTTTTAAAACAAATGCAACATGACATTTTATCTATTGTTTAAAGTTCTATGCAGAAAATCTTATAATAATGGATATTAAAAAGCATTAGTTTATTATAGTCTTTGTACTAGTAAATATTAATATTAAATGAGAAATCTCAAAAACATTTTAATGAACAATTAAAGACTAAAAGACATCATTCTGCTTAGAGTAATAACCATTCTCATTGTACAATTATGTTCTCAGAGATAGCATTCAAAATGACAACATAGACTCTTATACTTAAGCACAGAGCAGAAATGCAGTAGAAACAAAGAACAGAGATATTAACATTGTCTTTCCAGAATATAAGTTAATATATTTAAATATCTAAAAGATTCAATTTATTGTAAATTGATCTTGGTTGTAATTATACTTGTGGGCATCTCCTTCAAGAAATAGAATAAATAATAGTACATGGTTTAAACATTTTATGTTTTTCTTTATATAAATTTGATTTTCATATGAAAGAATAAAAAGCATGTTTTTATTGCTTTTGTCATCCTGACTAATAGAAATCTTCACCAATTCAGACAAATCTTGTCTCTGGAGTAAAAATCGTTTAAAAATTGATAGTTAAATGCAAGCATTGACTATTTGTGTGTACATAATGCATAGACATGCAAGCATATATATATATATATATGCACATATAAATATGTTACACTTTTAGTTCTCAGTTTCCTTATAGTCAATAATGAATGTTTCTTCATCCATATAGTAGAAAAAAGAAACTACAAATTCAAGAGTCACTCAGTTTTCAGAATTAACCAATATAGAAATGATAGACATTTTTCCATACTGCAAAGCCTGAGCTTATAACCATTTCAATATATTGCAACAAATAATTTATTTTCAAAATTGCCTGTATTGTAAGTAGTTACAAGTAGTTACTTGTAAGTAGTACAGTAACTCATTTAGGGCCACTTTACCTTTGAAAAGCAACATTGAATTTAAAAGGAAGAATGTGAGTTAATTTAGATTTCTCTATAAATAGAGGTTTGGTGAAATAAAAATACTAACACTTGCAGTTTTACTATTGATTCTCCTTTTCCACTATACGCAAATTTTGTATTCTGAAGCTTATATGAATGAAATATAATTGATGCAGGAAACCCTCTATGGCTGGTTTCCTTTTTAGTGCGCATGCATGTCCCTGCCCCTCAAGGCATTGCAGGTGTGGCTGCAGTGTCCTGCTGTGTCGGCAGGTGGCAGACAGGAGACAGGCTTATCTACACCTAGGGCTCTGCCTGCACCCAGGCAAATTGTAACAATCACTTGTGGAAAGAATAAAGAGATATTCATTCAAGCAGAAGTTATAGAAATTCATCACTCCTATGCTTGTTTTCAAAAAACACACATAAAGGATGTCCATTAATGTGTCCGCTTGCCTCCTGCCCTTGCCCATCTCTGGTAACCAACAGGCTACAGAACTTTCTATCTTCCACAAGACTGTCTGTCCACATGATATTGATCTCAATGCACCTGAATGAATCCTCATTAATTGCACAAGCTTATACCCCACTTCATCTAGACCCTGAATGAATGGTTTGAAGCTCTTCATATTCCTGAAGCAAGCAGATGCCATTGGGCTACACTGGCACGTGATAGGGTCAAATGGAAATGTTACTGGCACCCGCTAGAGCAAATTGATGAATAATGGAATGTCAAATGATCAAGTGATACCCCGCTATGAGTCTTCAAGTGTAACAAAAGCAAAAGTAATTAAACAGGGCTCGTCCAAACTGAGAAGTTTACACATGGTAAAAGAAAATCAGGTTGGGGACGTAGTGATAGTCAAGCAAGGAAGATGCTTGCCTTGCACTTGGCCAGTCCACTTTCAATCCCTATCATCCTAGAAGGTCCTCTGAGCTTAGCAAGAGTAATTTCTTACTGCAGAGCAAGGAGTAAGAGCTGAGCACTTCCATTGCATGCATCTATCTATCTATCTATCTATCTATCTATCTATCTATCTATCTATCTATCTATCTATCTATCTATCTATCTATCTATCTGTCTGTCTGTCTGTCTGTCTGTCTGTCTGTCTGTCTGTCTGTCTGTCTGTCTGTCTGTCTGTCTGTCTGTCTAATCTATCTCCATCTATCTATCTATCTATCTATCTATCTATCTATCTATCTATCTATCTATCTATCTATCTATCTATCTATCTATCTATCTGTCTGTCTGTCTGTCTGTCTGTCTGTCTGTCTGTCTGTCTGTCTGTCTGTCTGTCTGTCTGTCTGTCTGCCTGTCCATCCATCCGTCCGTCCGTCCATCCATCCATCTATTGATCTGTCTATCTGTCTATATATTTAAAGTACAGAAACTAAGGGTGATAGTAAAAAAACTTTTTTTTACTGAATGGAAGAAAATAATTCCAGGTAGTATAGTTGATAAAGAGCTTATAGGCAAAATACATAAAAAGTTACAAAGCTTAGCAACAAAACGCTAATAACCCATTAAAAATGGGGAGAGGAAATGAATTCACACATCCATGATTAAAACATGTGCATGGCCAATAGGCATATAAAGATTTTTTATCATAGTTAATTAGGGGAAATTTAAATAAAAATAGCACACTGTGACCAGTGTGAATGACTCAGTAGAAAACACAAAACACTGGAAACTAGTGTTGGAGGAGGTGGGGAAAAGGACCTTTAATTCATTGTTGGTGGGAATGATGACTGGTTCCGTCTCTTTTCTCCTTCTGTTCCCCTCCATTCCCCTTCCCTTCTCTTCTCTCCTGTCCTCTTCTCTTTTCTTCTCTTCCCTTTTCTTTTTTTTTTAATTTGAGGTCTATACCTCACAAGTGCTCAGGATTTATTCTTGGCTCTGAATTCAGATATCAGTCCTGGTGAGCTCAGGGGACCATACAGGATGCCAAGAATTTAACTACGTAGGCTGTATGCAAGCAAGAACCATACCAAATGTACTATTACTCCAAAGCCATGTTTATTTTCTATGGACAGAAATGAATATCGAGATTTTTCACAAAAATGATAACACATGATACAATGATTATACTTAAATTCCCCAACCACATAAATATCTGTACAAAAATACATGCATAGGTATATTCAATGCAGTGCAAATGTCCAACAGCAAAGGGATGGATTTAAAATTAAAGCTTATAAAGAAAAATGGAAAAACTATAAGTATGACCAGAAATGAAGATAAATATTAACAGAAAAGAATTACAAGTAATCATGATAGACAGCTATGACTAACAATATGTCAATGAATTTAATAATGTGGAAGAAATAGAGAACTTTTCTAGAAAATTAGTGGCTGGGGGATTGCTCAAGTTGAAGAACCTGAGCCTAAGGTATGTGAGGCGATGAGCTCAATCCAGAGCACTTCATGGTCCCTGCGTAACGGTAGCACTGGGGCCATAAGCTCCACTAGAATGGGCCCTATGAGACTTTGAGAATCACCATGCCTATGTACCAAATTTTCAGGCCACACCACAGGGATAGCTCTTGCCAAATGTGGCCCTGCTCTCAGCAAGCAGTGCTAAGTGTTCCCATCATTAAAAATTGGACCTTTTGGTATAAATATTGCATAGGTCTAGAGGGCTTTTTCACACTCTGGTTTCTTTTACAATACTGCCACGTTGTTGCAGGACTCCTAAGGGCCGCTGCATCTGCTCTGGATTGCCTCCCCCAAATCACTCCGTAGATAAGGGGGTAGTCTAAATGTGGCAGTTTATCCGACCATGTATGCTGTACTAGCTGGTATAAATATTCTCCCATGCTATCACAATCATCGTGGGACTAGCTAGACCTTACCAGCATATTAGCCTGGCCACGTAGGACACCTAAGTAATTAGACCAGAGAGAAATGCTGTTTGCTTCCAAGCAAACAAGCATGGCTCCCTGATATACTCAAAGGCAACTAAAATATAAAACTACAATGAAGTAGAGGAGACTTTGAAGGCTTGGAGAAATATTTAACTGGCATTGGTGTTGGTCAAGGTACAGAGACATGCCATCTCAGAAACCCCCTTCTCTACACTACAAAAGCATTCCTAAGCAGATTTCGGCTCAAAACATTAGCACAGTAAAGGCCCTAGGTGAGGTGCAGGGAGGGATTACCTAAGGGCATTGGACCCTCCCCTGCTTTCCATAACAATGGGAGGGAAGGTCTGAGTTACAGGGATATAAACTAGCCGGTTCCCGCTCTCGCTTCTTTCTTCTTCCTTGTGGGATCTCTCCTTGTGAGCGCTCATTCCCCTTGGAAGCTTTTACACGTGGTGGTCGCCATCTTGTCCTACACGTGGCTGGGGTTCTAGCCTGGAATCCTAAGCATCGGGTTTTTCCTTTTGCTGATTTGTATGCCTGAACCTGTGATAAGTAAAGCCTTTTAAAACTGCATCGGATTCCTGAGTTTTCATCCGTTCCTCGGCGGCTTCGGAGGTAGAAGGGAACTTCGCTTCCCGGCACTGTCGGGGACCCCAGCGGAGCGCCCCAACACCACGTAGTCTTTTTTTTTCAATATAGATTTGAAGTGTTTTGTAAAGGGCATTACTATATTCAAAATTCATGTGTAATCAGATATTCATCTTATGAATAGCAAATGCTATCAAGAAGAAAATGAACTTCAGATTTTTTTAACCACTTACAACACTTCTGATTAATAATCTCCTTAATTGTATCAGGGAGCAAAATCAAACTCAATGTTTTGACAGATTTTTTTCTTAGCTTGAATGTCAAGCTAAGACATAACAGCTCTCTTTAATATTTTTAACATATTATTTATAAAAATCCACATATCACCTCAGGAAATACATAACTCCAGGAAAGTATTTATTTGAACTAAGAAATGCAAAATTATTCAATATATTCATCAATGTCTATTATTTTTAGCCACATTTACGCCTGTATTAAAGTTGTCCTGTACCTGGAAAAAATATTGAAGGATTTTTGAGTTTTAACAATGCAAGTTCTGCCTATTCAACTTCTTAGATCTTCTTATATTGTTTTTCAGGGTTTGAACTGCTCATTAAGATTTTGTAAATGTACTGACAGCTTCTTATCTGCTCATTATATGCTTGCCAAAATAGGAATATGTGTGTTTTTATTTAAAAAGTTGAATATAAATTTATTTTCAAATGTGGTATATTTACTAATAGTCATAAGCAATAGTACAATCTAACTTCCAGAACTAAGAAAAAATTAAAAAAAAATCTTAATTTAGGGAATATAATTCTACAGCAGATTCTTGCATTTGTACATTTCTTCAATCAATTCTAAGCACCACACAAAGTAACAAATTAATCACAAATTATTCATTTTCTAAATTCAATATATTTCTTTGAAAGAAATATAGCTACAGCATAATGAACTATTATAGAATAATAGTAAAGATTAAACAACTCAATTAGAGACTAATTCACTGTATCACTGTCTTTCCGTTCATCATCGATTTGCTCGAGCAGGCACCAGTAATATCTCCATATGTCCTGTCTCATGCTAGTAGAGCCCAAGGGCATCTGCTTGATCCAGGAACATAAAGAGCCTCAAACCATTACATCAGGTCATGGGAATGAGGCCCATAATTGTTACTTGTATTTGGCATATCAAATACATGCATACCTTGCCAGGCTCTGCTATGTGGGTGGCATACTCTTGTAGTCACCTCTAAATCCAGCATTTATTGATGAACTGCGCGCCACAAGCAGCCGAGCGAGCCGAGCTGTGATAGGCTCGTCTACTGGGTGGAGTTCTGTCACCTCAGTGACAGTGATACAGTGAATTAGAGACTAATTATTATATGTTAATAAAGACAAAATATCTCAAGTATACCACAGGAAATGAATAAATTTCCTGGTTTAAAAAATATATTTTTGTTAAAGGAAGTTTTTCAATTGAAATAACACTTAATTCTATAAAATTTTATAAAAAAATTTAAATACCAATAAGTTACTTTATAGCTTCCATAAAATTTGTATAAATTTACTTCTGTATTTGTATAAAATATTTGTGAGATTATTGAAAAATTATATTCATCATATCATTAGTTTTTAAATGAATAAAAGCAACTGAGATAACCACTTGGGATATTTTGTTACCATTGCCCACTACTATTTAACTCTTTCAAGTACTTTCTATGTGTTAATAATTTTCAGTGTTTAACTGGGTAAATGTCGGGCGCTCCGCCGGGTCCCCGACAGTGCCGGGAAGCGAAGTTCCCTTCTACCGCCGAAGCTGGCGAGGAATGGATGAACACTCAGGAATCCGATACAGTTTTAAAAGGCTTTACTTATCACAGGTTCAGGCATACAAATCAGCAAAAGGAAAAACCCGATGCTTAGTATTCCAGGCTAGAACCCCAGCCACGTGTAGGCCAAGATGGCGACCACCACGTGTAAAACTTCCAAGGGAAATAAACGCACACAAGGTGAGATCCCACCGGAAGAAGCCCGGGAGAGCTGGAACCTGCTAGTTTATACCCCCTGCAACTCAGACCTTCCTCCCATTGTTATGGAAAGCAGGGAGGGTCCAATGCCCTCAGGTAATCCCTCCCTGCATCTCACCTAGGGCCTTTACTATGCTAATGTTTTGAGCTGGGAATGCCTTTGAAATGTAGAGAAGGGGGTTTCTGAGATGGCATGTCACTGTACCAAAGATCAACACCAATGCCAGTTAAATATTTCTCCAAGCCTTCACAAGTCTCCTCTACTTCATTGTAGTTTTATATTTTATCAGGGAGCCATGCTTGTTTGTTTGGAAGCAAACAGCATTTCTCTCTCTGGTCTAATTACTTAAGTGTCCTACGTGGCCAGGCTAATATGCTGGTAAGATCTAGCTAGTCCCACGATGATTGTGATAGCATGGGAGAATATTTATACCAGCTAGTACAGCATACATGGTCGGATAAACTGCCACATTTAGACTACCCCCTTATCTACGGAGTGATTTGCGGGAGGCAATCCAGAGCAGATGCAGTGGCCCTTAGGAGTCCTGCAACAGGTAAATATCCACATAAACCTGTTAAGGAAAAAAAATTAATGTTATTTTTACTTACAAATAAACAAGTGAGATAAAGATAGATTAGAACATTTCTAAAGCCACAGAACTAAGATCCAGAATTCCAAACTCAGAAATAAGTTTCATATATATGAAATTTATAATATATATATAGATGCTGCTATATATATAAACATATAAATATAGAGATAGAGATAGATGCTGCTCTGTCTCACATTTATTGATTTAAAGAAAGTTTTTGAATCTGTGGAGACTGAAGCAATTATCAAAGTCCTAGCCAAACAGGTTGTTCAAATCCAATACAATTCACCAACAGGATCTCACCATTCTACAGGAAGAGATCATTCACTTCCATTCTACAGGGAGTGATCATTGCTGTCAAAAGAGGGGTTTGGCAGGGTGATACCATTTCACCAAAACTCTTCAGCGCCACCCTCAAGGGCATTATGCGACAATTAGAATGGGAAGGAATGGGAGTGAAAATAGACAGTCGGCAACTACACTGCTCATGCTTCGCTTTGACATCGTTGTAATAACACCAAATATTAGCCAAGTGGCACAAATGCTGGCTGACTTTGACTGAGAATGTGGAAAGATAGGTTTACAGCTGAATCTCAGCAAAACTATGTTCATGAAAAATGAACTAGTTCCAGAGGCCCCATTCACTCTCAATGGAACAAACATCTCTGAATACAGCAGTTATGTGTACTTAGGTCAAGAATTCAACATGATGAACGACCTAAAACCTGAGCTGTCCAGGAGGAAGAGAGCGGCATGGAATGCATTCAAAAGTATCAAAGAAATAGCTAAAAAGACAAAGAACCTCCGGCTCCGGGCACATCTCTTTGACTTCACTGTTCCCCTACATTAACATATGCCCCAGAGACTGGGCCACAAAGCATATGAGAACATTATTTGGGTCTCCCAAAGAGGAATCGAAAGAGTTATGCTTGGAATATTACGCCTCACTCAAGTGAGAGAAAGAATCGGAGTTCCAACCTCCATTGCTGTTCTAGAGTCAGGTACACTGTCTTGTTTGCAAAGGCATCGAAAATTAGATGTGCTGGACATGTAATGCGATTTGGAGATGACCGCTGGACTAGAGCCGTTACCGACTGGATCCCATGGGATGTCAAAAGATCACGTGTCTTCCCACCTACAAGATGGTAAGACTTTTCATCAAGACCCTGAATGAATGGTTTGAGGCTCTTCGTATTCCTTAAGCAACCAGATGCCATTGGGCTACACTGGCACATGATAGGGCCAAATGGAAATGTTATTGGTGCCTGCTTGAGCAAATTGATTAATAACAGGATGTCAAGTGATGTAATATGAATGAGTTTACTCCTTGCTCTCAAAGATAATAACCCTTTGTGCTATACTAGAAAAATCCTTAATTTCTCTTTCTGAAAGAACTTCAACAGAGAAAAAGCATATTCTTACTATTTCTCATTTCCATTTTATTGTTCTAATTCTACATCATTTAAATTATTTGTTCTATATATTTTAAACTTTCTCTTTGAATATTTTTTGGTTCTGTTTCGTATGTGCTGATAAATTTTGCCCTTACCAAATCCTAAGGCTATCCTAACTGATCCTAGTATTGGACTAATAAGCCTAAATGTAACAATCACCAATGTTACTTATATTTACAACTTAAATCACAGGAAAATTTACTCCCTACGTCCTGTACAAACTCTGATCCTAACTCTAACCCATATATTATCCTAATGCTAATACTCAGCCTGGTCATATCCTATGCTAAAAACTACCAACTAGCCTTAATTCCACAATGACCCTATATTTAAGTGGCATTTTAAAATTTATCCACAAAAAAAATAGAACACACAATACCTCCATTAACCTAAGCCTGCAAACATAACTTAGCCCTAATATCTCTCCACCCAACAGCAGACGAGCCTATCACAGCCCGGTTATTCAATAAATGTACTAAGAGGTGACTACAAAAGTATGCCACCCACGTGGCAAGCCTCGGCAAGCTTCCCGTGTCGTGTTTGATATGCCAAATGCCAGTAACAATTATATTGGGTCATTCCCATGACCAATATAATTGTCTGAGGCTCTTTATGTTCCTGGAGCGGGCAGATGCCCTTGGGCTCTACTAGCATGAGACAGGACATATGGAGATATTACTGGTGCCTGCTCGAACAAACAGATGATGAACGGGAAGATAGTGATTCAAATTCATTTTCACTAACACACAGCAAAACATAATGCTTCTTTTCTATACAAATATAACCCTAGTCCTAATACTACTCTAACCCTTTTCTATCCTCAGTATAAATTTATTGTATGCCAAAAACTACCAAATAGCCTAAATTTCACAATCGCCCTATACTTAAAAAACCAAACATGTAATACTTCAATAACCCTAATTGAGCCTTTCCCAAATCCTAAATCTAATTCTAATCTTATGTAACCATGATAGGGCTAAGGCTTTAAAGTTCTAATCAGCAAAAATTTAATAATCACCTAATATTTAAATTCTATATGCTGCAATAATATCTATCCCCTCCAAAATTCCTAACCTTAATAATAGTTTGTATTCTTTCTAAGAATAAACTATACTTATTTCAGTTTAGTCTATTCCAAAAACAACTGGAAAGTCTGATTTTAATATTTACCTATAAGTAAATCACTTGTATCACTTGTCTTCTCATTGCTCATTGATTTGCTTGAGCAGGCACCAGTAACATCTCCATATGTCCTGTTGCAAGCAAGTGTAGCCCAAGGATATCCGCTCACTCCAGGAACATGAAGAGCCTCATACCGTTCCTTCAGGTCATGGGAATGAGGTCTATAATTTTTACTGGTTTTGGCATATCAAATACAACATGGGTAGCTTGCCAGACTCTGCCATGTAGGTGGTACACTCTCAGTAGTAGGCCATCATTTCAAGCTTTACAGATGAACCTCAACAGGGAGAGATCAGCTTTTCTCTTAGGTAGAGCTCTGAGGAGCTGGTGAGTCTGGATGTTCTAAATTTATGGCATTTAAAATTTGAACTCAGCAAAATTGAGCAAAAGATACACACATAGGTTTATGACCTACCCTTACCCAAACCCTTACCAAATCCTACTAAGGCTAAGCTTGAACTTAGCCTAGCCATAACCCAATCCTTGGCCTAGCATTACAAATAGCCAATATTTTTTAACCAGTGGACATATTCTTTCCTAAAAAGAGTGGTGGAAATAGATAGGGAATATCTAGTATTTCTTAGAAATATGTGCATTTATATATATATATATATACATATATATATTATGTATGTTAAAAGTGTTTTCTCAAGAGAACTTGTAAGAAAAGGACAAATGACTGAAGTTCTATAAACTCCCACAGTTGAAACAAGACCTGCAATACTTGAATAAGCCTATCACCATTGAGGAAACTGAAACAGTAATTAAAAGTCTGCCTAAACACAAAAGCCCAGGTCCAGATGGATTCACTAGTTAATTCTTCCAAAACTTAAGGAGGACCTAATGCCAATCCTTTTCATTTTCCCAGGAAATAGAAGAAACAGAAACACTGCCAAATAGATTCTATGAGGCACATATCACCCTGATACCCAAAACAGGCAGAGACAACACAAAAAAAAGAAAGCTGCAGACCAATCTTCCTGATGAACACAGATGCCAAGATCTTCGACAAAGTAGTAGTAAACATAATCCAAAAACTTATCAAAAGATTATACATCATGAACAAATAAGATTCGTCCCAAGAATGCAAGGATGGTTTAACAATCGCAACTCATTCAACATAATACATCATATCAATAAAAGAAAAAATAAAAACCATATGATGATATCAATAGATGCAGAGAAAGCATTTGACAAGATACAACAATGGTTCATGATAAAAATCCTCCATAAATGGAAATTGAAGGAACCTTCCTCAATATAGTCAAAGCCACCTACCAAAAGCCCACAGCAAGTATCATTCTCAATGGAAAAAATCTGAAAGATTTTCAGATCAGATTCCCTGATCCCTAAGATCAGGGACAAGACAAGGTTGCCCACTCTCACCAGTTCTATTCAATATAGTACTAGAATTACTTGTCATAGCAATCGGAGAAGAAAAATACATTAAGGTATCCAGATAGGCAAGAAGTGAAACTATTTCTATTTGCAGATGACATAATATTATACATAGAGAACCCTAAACTTTCTACCAAAAAGCTCCTAGAAACAATAGATAGCTATAGTATCGTGGCAGGGTACAAAATCAATTACAAAACAAGTGACTTTCCTATATACAAACCAGTGACTTTCCTATATACAAAGCAGTGACTTTCCTATATAAAAATAATGAAATAGAAAAAGAAATACAAATAATGAAATAGAAAAAGAAGAAAGGGATATTAAGAAAATAATCCCATTAACAATTGTGCCACAGAAAATCAAATACATAGGAATCAGCTTCCCTAAGAGTGTAAAGGAACCACACAAAGAAAACTACAAACACTGCTTCAAGAAATAAAAGAGGACATGAGGAAATGTAAACACATTCCATGCTCATGGTTTGGGAGAATCAACATTGTCAGAATGATAATACTCCCTAGGGCATTTTTGCTCCTTTATCAAAGATTAAATTATCATATGTTTGAGGATGTGTGTCAGGATACTCTCCCAGGAAGAGAGAGTCCCACCCACGCCAGACTCAGCTAATTTGCAACCCCGAAAGAGATCCAGACCCATCCACTTCAGACCCACAGATGTGCTGCTCGGCCGGTGCCATGTGGAAGCAATCCATGGAGCTGATCTCCCACTAAGGGCTCGGCCATCCCCTGGCAGAGTTCAACATTGCTCCAAGGGTTTGATTTCATGAGTGGGGAGAAACCATGATGGCCAGTCTCGGAGTGGAGTTTTGGGCTCTGCCCTTTCCTCTGCCTCCATGCCAATTGCTCCGGAAGAGAGAGACCCACCCACTCCAGACCCACATGTCCCTTGGCGCGTGGCCTCCAAAGCATCCGCGCGATATTTTTATAGGATACTGAATTTTGCATAAGGTTCTTCCCAATTTCTTTCACATTTGTACATAGTAAACAGTTATAGACATGTTTTAACTGATACCAGTAAGCCTGGAATATCACTCACACCACAGAGATATCATTTCACACCACAGAGACTGGCACATATCCAAAAGAGCAAGGACAACAAGTGCTGATGTGGATGTGGGGAGAAAGGGACTCTCATCCATGTTGGTGGGAATGTCGGCTGTTACAGTCTTTATGGAAAACTATATGGACATTCCTCCAAAGACTAGAAATTGAACTCCCATTTGACCCAGTCATACCACTCCTGGGAAATAACCTTGGAAGCCAGAAACAGAGCAGAAACAACATCTGCACTTTTATTTTCAAATTAGTAGTACTCACAAACGCCAGAATCTGGAAACAACAGAGAGTCTGAGAAGTGATGACTGAATAAAGAAACTTTGGTATATCTACACAGTGGAATACTATGCAGTTGTTAGGGAAAATGAAGGTATGAAATTTGCCTATAAAGGGATGGAGATGGAGAGGGTCATGTTGAGTTAAATTAGCCAGAAGGAAAAAGACAGAAACAGAATGACTGCATTTATTTGTGAGATATATCAATATTGAATGTCTATAACAAATTAACATGAACAACTTTGTTAGAAAAAATAGTTTTCATTTCTCTTTTGATTCCAGGTATTTTATGCTGTCATTTGCCAAGTGATCAAAAAATCGGATGGGGTGAAAGTAATGATTAACATAAACTTGCTGGTCTAGTATCAGTACATGAAGCTACTTAGCAAGAAAAAATGAAAAAGATCTGAAACATATGACTGGGTGGAAAAATTTGTTATATATACTGAATGGAATAATTCTCTGATATTTAAAAGGAGCAGCACCACCCTCTTTAGTTCCACCCTCAAGAACGTCATGTGACAATTAGAATGGGAAGGAATGGGAGTGAAGATATATGGCTGGCAACTACACCACCTCCACTTCGCTGACAACATTGTTCTAATAACACTAAATATTACCCAAGTGGCACAATTGCTGGCTGACTTCAGAGAATGTGGAAATATAGGTCACGGCTGAATCTCAACAAAACTATGTTCATGAAAAATGAACTAGTTCCAGAGGCCCCATTCATTCTCAATGGAACAAACATCTCTGACTGCAGCAGTTATGTGTTCTTAGGTAGAGAACTCAACAAGAAGAACCACCTAAAACCTGAGCTGCACAGGAGGAAGAGAGCGCCAGGGAACACCTTCAAGAGCATCGAAGAAATAGCTAAAAGGAAAAAGAACCTCCGGTTCAGGGCACATCTCTTTGACTCCACCTTTCTCCCTGCATTAACATATGCCTCAGAGACCTGGGTCCTGCAAAAGCAGGATGAGAATACTATTCGGGTCTCCCATAGAGGAATCAAAAGAGTTATGCTTGGAATATCACGCCTCACTCAAGTGAAAGAAGGAATCGGAGTTGCGACCTCCATCGATGATCCAGAGTCAGGGACACTGTCTTGTTTGCCAAGGTGTTGAAAATCAGATGGGCTGGACATGTAATGCGATTTGGAGAGGACTGGTGGACTAGAGCCATTACTGACTGGATCCCATGGGACATCAAAAGATCATGTGGCTACCCACCTACAAGATGGTCAGACTTCTTTGTCAAGACCCTGAACAAACAATTTGAAGCTCTTTATATTCCTGAAGTAAACAGATGCCATTGGACTACACTGGCACATGATAGAGTTAAATGGAAATGTTACTGGCACCCGCTCAAGTGAATCGATGAATAATGTGACGTCAAGTGATCAAGTGATTTAAAAAGATGAAGTCATGCTGCTTGAAACAAAAGTGGCTGGAGTTTGAGATAGTTCTGCTAAATGTAACTAATTAGGTCAAAGAAAATTATCAGTTGGTTTCACTCATATAGATATAATTAAAACTTGGAAATTTTACATAAAGTCCAAAGTTTTATTTCATGTAAGAATTGGTATAATTTGTAGCCAAAAATATAGTACATGGGGTAAGGCATCTGAATTGCCTTTGGGGCTGACCACTATTCTGTATATGAGCACCATATCTGGTCCTCAGTATTGCCAGGAGTTATCCTTGAACACAGAGTCAGGTATCCCTGAACACCAGCAAGGGTAGACACAACACACACACACACAAACACACATAAAGGAAAAAAATTAAATATGTGACAAGTGTATTACAGAGCTAGGTGACAACATTCCGTTTAGGATCTGCTGGAAATCCTTAGGCCACTTCAACTCCCATCACTTTACTTTGTGTATATGTACTTCTTGCCAACTTTACTTGTTTACCTTAACCAGATTCTATTGGGCATTTACTTTAGAATCCATGGTACTTATCGTCTATGATGTTGGAAATTAGGAACTACCATGTAAATTATCACTACTTCGCCTGCCAGAGTGATAAGGCAAAGAGAGGATCACAGCAGTGCTACAAAATCACTACAACACGTTGGTAATGAAATATTATACTTCTATTGTACTTCTGTTGAGCTGATATTGTCCTTTTTTTTTGCAGTGTGAAACCTATCATATGTACTTCATATGTATCAACCTTTCTCTTAATATATTTAAGAGAAAAAAATACCCTGAAGAAGTACAAATTACCAGAAACATGCTTTTCTGAGGATTCCAACCCAGGTTGGAAGGTGCAAGAATCCTGGTTTCAAGTCTCAGCCCGAAACAGGCACTCCGGGGAAGACTGCATGTTTTCTGACAACACCAAGAGATATCTGTGGTGATTCTACATGACTGGTGAAGAAGATTCTAGAAGATTCTAGAAGGTCAAAGTAGCTACCTTTCAAAGCTGCAATCATCAGCATCTTGGAAGACAGACTGGAGTGGCCACTGATGATGATAGCAACCTCTGAGTCAGCCTTCTGGGTCCAGTGAAGACATGTGAGCCCGCAGGGGGAGGGAGCTTGTTGACTGGTACCTGAGTCCTGCCTGTGATTGGAAGGTACAGCTGCCCCTTGGGGGGAAAAAGATTCCAAACAGACCATTTGCTCCTGTGAGTAACAGAATGAGACACAGATACACCCGGCAGAGCAGAAACCAGCTTTCCCTGTTGCGCGCCACTGTGCAGCCACGCCGATTTACCTCCAAATTACCGTGGAATATTCTACCCATTCCTCTGAGAGAGCCCCACAAAGTAATGAGAGTATAGCGCCCGCACGGCAGAGCCTGGCAAGCTGTCCGATGCATGTTCGATATGCCAAAACCAGTAACAAAAATGTTTATTTTCCTGATCACAAAAGAGCCCTTAATACGGCAGCAGTAAGAAAGGCAAACAAGCAGTGCCAGATAAAATTTCACGGCCATCCTAGGCTGCCAAAGCGAAGAAGGACTAAAATTACTTCTGTACTTTCAATGCACGTACGCTGGCATCGGAAGCATATATTGAGGATCTAACGGTGCAAGCGCAAAAGATAAATTACGATATCATTGGTCTGACTTAGACGAGGAGGCATCAGTCGCATCATGCTGTATTTGACAACGGAGAAGAATTGTTCCTTGGAACATGCAACAAGAGAGGCGTTGGTGGCGTTGGTATCCTTTTCAACACGAACATGACCATCAACATTGATTCATTTGAATGCCTAACAAACCGAATAGGACAATTACACTTGAAGAGATGTGGCCCACTGCCAGCAATTTCTATCTTCATTGTCTACACACCAACATCCACAAACAAAGGAGATGAAATTGAGAAATTCTGCATGGAAATGCAGGAGTGCTATAAAAAAAGATCACACCTTCTACAAGATCATAATTGGTGATTTTAATGCCAAGATAAAACTGAGAAGATCAGTTGAAGAACTCCACATCAGGACCTATGGCCTAGAATAGAATGAATAGGGTGAGAGACTATCTGAGTTCATCATGTCCACCAAGACCATTCATGGGAACTCACAGTTCCAGAAAGCTGAAGCGAAATGTTGGACATGGGAATCTCCTGGTGAGCAGTTCCACAATGAAATTGACCACATCACCTTCAATCGGCGGTTTTCTGACCGATGTTGCTGTCATCCCCAAATTCAAAACAGGATTGGACCACCGTATCCTTCATGCAAAATTCTAGTTCCCACAACGGGGAGAAAAGGCTGCAAAGTTTAAGAAGAGAACTCCCAGAACAACCACCAAATGGGAACTCTTTTGGCACCATTGCAGCAACATGGGAAGATACCACCATTGACGACATTGATGAAGAATACAACCGACTGGTTCAGCACCTCCATGATTGTGTGAAGAATGCTGAGAGAGAGAAAGACACAAAAGGACGCCTGTCTTCAGAAATTCTCGAGCTCATTCGCCAACATGGCAAGGCATGAGCCTCAGGAGAACAAATGCTAATGTCCAAGCTTGCTAAACGGTGCAGAGAAGTGATAAAAAAAGACCTCAAAGACAGAAGAGCAGAAATACTGGAAGATGCAGCAGAAGCCGGGAAAAGCATTCGCACCGCCCGCCTGTCCTTCGCCAACTACAAGACCAAGATGACTGCACTCTGACGCCCTGATGGATCTATCACATTTCCAGAATGGCAATGGAGATTATCCATGACTTCTACTCAGATCTCTTTGATAGCCACATTCACCTCCCAACATACGAAATTCCACAGGACAGATATGTCATTCCCAACGTTCTCTTTTCTGAAATCCGACATGCCATCTCGTCGGTAAAGAAGGGAACAGCACCAGATCCAGACAAAGTCAGACCCGAACACCTGAAGAATCTGTGGTCTGTACTCATCAATACACTAGCTTGGCTCTTCACACGCTACCTGTCCGAATGCAAGGTGCCCTCCCAATGTAAAACCAGCAGGACAGTTCTACTGTTCAAGAAGGGAGACATTCACGACATCGGGCAACTGTCGCCCCATCTGCCTGTTGTCCGTCATCTACAAGCTGTTTACATGAGTCATCCTGAACAGGATTGGCAAAACACTAGATGAAGGACAACCATGAGAGCAAGCTGGCTTCCGGAAAAGATTCAGCACAATCGACCATATCCACACAGTAACCAAGCTCCTTGGGGTTTGTAGGAAGTACAAGATGCTGCTCTGTCTCACGTTCATTGATTTACAGAAAGCCTTTGATTCTGTGGAGACTGGAGCAGTCATCGAAGCCCTAGCCAAACAGGGTGTTCAAACCCAATACATCAAGATCCTTCGTGGAGCTGTATTACGGATTCACCACCAGGATCTCACCATTCTACAAAGAAGTGATCATTGATGTCAAAAGAGGGGTTCAGCATTGTGATACCATTTCACCAAAACCTCTTCAGTGCCACCCTCAATAACAACATGTGACAATTAGAATGGGAAGGATTGGGAGTAAAGATAAATGGTGGGCAACTACACCACCTCCACTTCACTGATGACATCATTCTAATAACACCAAACATTAGCCAAGCAGCACAAATGCTGGCTGACTTCTACTGAGAATGTGGAAATATAGGTCTACAGCTGAATCTAAAAGAAAACCATGTTTATGAAAACTGAACTAGTTCCAGAGGCCCCATTCACTCTTAATGGAACAAACATCTCTGAATGCAGCAGTTATGTGTACCTAGGTCGAGAAGTCAACATGATGAACGACCTAAAACCTGAGCTGCACAGGAGGAAGCGAGCAGCATGGAATGCCTTCAAAGGCATCGAAGAAAGAGCTAAAAGGACAAAGAACCTCCGGCTCCGGGCACATCTCTTTGACTCCACTGTTCTCCCTGCATTAACATACTCCCCCAGAGACCTGGGCCCTACAAAAAGCAGGATGAGAATGCTATTTGGGTCTCCCACAGAGGAATCGAAAGAGCTATGCTTGGAATATCACGCCTCACTCAAGCGTAGAGAAGGAATCCGGAGTTCTGACCTCCGTAGCTCTTCCATAATCAGGGGACACTGTCTCGCTTGTCATGGCATCAAAAAATAAGATGGGCTGGACATGTAAAGCTATTTGGAGACAACCGCTGAACTAGAGCCATTATGGACTGGATCCCACGGGATGTCAAACAATCACGTGGCCGCCACCTACAAGATGGTCTGACTTCCTTGTCAAGACCCTGAATGAATGGTTTGAGGCTATTCAGATTCCTGAATCAACCAGATGCCTTTGGGCTACACTGGCACTTGATAGGATCCAATGGAAATCTTACTGGAGCCAGCTGGAGCAAATCAATGAGTAATGGGATTCAAGTGATCAAGCGATCAAGTGAT
>JAJIBD010023828.1:0-283513 GCA_021461705.1 Cryptotis parvus | reverse complement strand
AAGATCTCCCCACAACACATTAATCAGTCTCCAGCTCACAAGATTAAATCCAGTCTCAGCCCAGCTTATCAGAAACCCAGCCTACAAGGGACCCCCCCCTGCAGAGACCGCCCTTCAGAGGAGAGTATTTCAAGCCCAGGAATGCTTGGAGCCTAAGGACACAGGTACACCCGGCAGAGCAGAAAACCAGCTTTCCCCGTTATGCGCGGCCAGGCGGTCGCGTTGAGGATTACCTCCAATTACCATAAATATTCTACCCACCCTCTGAGAGAGGCCCCACAAAGTAATGAGAATATAGCGCCCGCATGGCAGAGCCTGGCAAGCTGTCCAATGCGTGTTCGATATGCCAAATCCAGTAACAAAAATGTTTATTTTCCCTGACCCCGAAAAGAGGCCTTTAATACGGCAGCAGTAGAAAGGCAAAACAAGCAGTGCCTGATAAAATTTCACGGCTGTCCCTAGGCTGCCAAAGCGAAGAAGGACTAAAATGACTGTCTGTACTTTCAATGCACGTACGCTGGCATCGGAAGCATATATTGAGGATCTGATGGTGCAAGCGCCAAAGATCAAGTACGACATCATTGGTCTGACTGGGGCGAGGGAGGCGTCAGTCGCATCATGCTGTATTTGACACGGAGAAGAATTGTTCCTTGGAACATGCGACGAAAGAGGCGTCGGTGGCGTTGGTGTCCTTGTCAACTACGAACATGGCTGTCAACATTGATTCATTTGAATGCCTAACAAAACCGAATAGGACGATTACACTTGAGGAGATGTGGCCCACTGCCAGCAATTTCTATCTTCATTGTCTATGCACCAACATCCACATACAAAGAAGATGAAAATTGAGAAATTCTACATGGAATTGGAGGAGTTCTATAAAAAAGATCACACCTTCTACAAGATCATAGTCGGTGATTTTAATGCCAAGATAGGACCGAGAAGATCGGCTGAAAGAACTTCACATTGGGACCCATGGCTTAGAATGGAACGAACAGGGTGAGAGACTATCTGAGTTCATCATGTCCACCAAGACCATTCATGGAAACTCACAGTTTCAGAAGGCTGAAGGAAAACATTGGACATGGGAATCTCCTGGTGGACAGTTCCACAATGAAATTGACCACATCATCTTCAATCGACGGTTTTGTCTGACCGATGTTGCTGTCGTCCCCAAATTCCAAACAGGATCGGACCACCGTCTCCTTGGTGCAAAATTCTACTTCCCGCAACAGGAGAAAAAAGCTGCAAAGTTTAAGAAGAGAACTCCCAGAACGACCACCAACTGGGAACTCTTTGGCACCATTGCGGCAACATGGGAAGATACCATCATTGATGACATCGATGAAGAATACAACCGACTGGTTCAGCACCTCCATGATTGTGCGAAGAATGCCGAGAGAGGAGAAGACACAAAAGGACGCTTGTCTTCAGAAACTCTTGAGCTCATTTGCCAACGTGGCAAGGCGCGAGCCTCAGGAGACGAAATGCTAATGTCCAAGCTTGCTAAACGGTGCAGAGAAGCAATAAAAGAAGACCTCAAAGACAGAAGAGCAGAAATACTGGAAGATGTAGCAGAAGCCGGGAAAAGCATTCGCACTGCCCGCCTGTCCTTCGCCAACTATAAGACCAAGATGACTGCCCTCCGACGCCCTGATGGATCTATCACATCTTCCAGAAAGGCAATGGAGAAGATTATCTAGGACTTCTACTCAAATCTCTTTGATAGCCACATCCACCTGCCCACATACCAAATTCTACAGGATGGATATGTCATTCCCAACGTTCTCCCTTCTGAAATCCGACATGCCATCTCGTCGTAAAGAAGGGAAACAGCACCAGGCCCAGACAAAGTCAGACCCGAACACCTGAAGAATCTGCCATCGGTACTCATCAATACACTAGCTCGGCTCTTCACAAGCTACCTGTCAGATGCAAGGTGCCCTCCCCAATGGAAAACCAGCAGGACAGTTCTACTGTTCAAGAAGGGAGACATTCACGACATCGGCAACTATCGCCCCATCTGCCTGTTGTCTGTCATCTACAAGCTGTTTACATGAGTCATCCTGAACAGGATTAGCAGAACACTAGATGAAGGACAACCATGCAAGCAAGCTGGTTTCGGAAAGGATTCAGCACAATCGACCATATCCACACGTAACCAAGCTCATTGAGGTTTGTAGGGAGTACAAGATGCCGCTCTGTCTCATGTTCATTGATTTACAGAAAGCCTTTGATTCTGTGGAGACTGGAAGCAGTCATCAAGCCCTAGCCAAACAGGGTGTTTCAAACCCAATACATCAAGATCCTTCGTGAGCTGTATTACGGATTCACCACCAGGATCTCACCATTCTACAAAGAAGTGATCATTGATGTCAAAAGAGGGGTTCGACAGGGTGATACCATTTCACCAAAACTCTTCAGTGCCACCCTCGAGAACATCATGAGACAATTAGAATGGGAAGGAATGGGAGTGAAGATAGATGGTCGGCAACTACACCACCTCCGCTTCGCTGATGACATCGTTCTAATAACACCAAACATTAGCCAAGCGGCACAAATGCTGGCTGACTTTGACCGAGAATGTGGAAAAGGTAGGTCTACAGCTGAATCTGAAGAAAACTATGTTCATGAGAAATGAACTAGTTCCTGAGGCCCCATTCACTCTCAATGGAACAAACATCTCTGAATGCAGCAGTTATGTGTACCTAGGTTGAGAAGTCAACATGATGAACAACCTAAAACCTGAGCTGCGCAGGGAGAGAAGGCGGCATGGAATGCCTTCAAAGGCATCGAAGAAATAGCTAAAAAGGACAAAGAACCTCCGGCTCCGGGCACATCTCTTCGACTCCACCATTCTCCCTGCATTAACATACGCCTCAGAGACCTGGGCCCTAGGAAGCAGGATGAGAATGCTATTCGGGTCTCCCAGAGAGGGCATCGAAAGAGCTATGCTTGGAATATCACGTCTCACTCAAGTGAGTGAAGGAATCCGAGTTCTGACCTCCGTCGCTATTCCAGAATCAGGGACGCTGTCTCGTTTGCCAAGGCATCGAAAATCAGATGGGCTGGACATGTAATGCGATTTGGAGACAACCGGCTGGACTAGAGCCGTTACCGACTGGATCCCACGGGATGTCAAAAGATCACGTGGCGCCCACCCACAAGATGGTCAGACTTCCTTGTTAAGACCCTGAAGGAACGGTTTGAGGCTCTTCATATTCCTGAATCAACCAGATGCCATTGGGCTACAATGGCACGTGATAGGGTCCAATGGAAATGTTACTGGCGCCCCGCTCGAGCAAATCGATGAATAACTGGATTCAAGTGATCAAGTGATCAAGTGATCAAGTGAAATAAATAATGCTGTCTTATTTCTTTATAGCTTCTTCTATTTCTTGCTTTTTGGAGATATTTTATAACATTTATTTAATTAATCATCTCTTACTTGATCAGCAAATATATATGTATTAGAAGGATAGGGGCCAGAGCGATAGCAAGGGGTAAGGTGTTTGCCTTGCAAGCAGCCGACCCATGTTCGATCCCCCAACATCCCATATAGTCCCCAAAGCACTCCAGGAGTAATTCCTGAGTGAGCCAGGAGAGAACCCCTGAACATTGCTGGGTGCCCCCAAAAAAAAAATAAATAAGTAAGTAAATATATAAATAAGTAAACAAGTAAATAAGTAAATAATAAAAAGAAAGGATAATATATTTGTCATCCATTTCCAACTAACTCTGATATGACTGTTTTCATAAAGTTCTTGTCTATGTTTCCACTACCATATTGTTTTTACTTGGGGATGTGGAAGATCTTATAGAGCATCATTATGGAAAACAACCATAACACCTTCAATACATTTGAAATTAATCTGTTACTTCTCTTTGAGATAAAATATTTAATTCAATATGCTAAGCTGAGTGCTAGAAGTATCATAAGCTTATTTGTCTTCCCCAATGACAAAAATTTTTATTCCGTAATAAAACTAATCTAACTAATCAATGGTGTATTCTCCCACCTTCTAGATATTTTCTTTATATTAATAATATTTATATATTTAGGGACCATAAAATTAATACTGCACTCATGATTCTCTGTTTCTATACATCCATCAGCTGTTCCTTCAATGTCTTAATTCTACAGAGAAATTTTAATATAGTATCATAATAGTGAGAACAGGCTAGTCAGTGCTTAATATAGGATTGTCATTGTAGGACATCTGTCAGAAAGTATCAACCTATGCACATTTAATATTCTTTAGAGAGCTGCAATAGAAACTTCAAAACAAAGATGATTCCAGGATGTGTATAAAATCATTTATCATTGTCTAACCTAAAATCAGTTGGTGAATGCTTCCAATCATAGTCTTTCATTTACTTTGAGTCATTGTTGCTATTTTATCCTAAATTTTAGGTTTATGTTTCAATTAGTTGTTTTTACTCCCAAGTTCTTTATCTAGTTCCTTTATAGTCTTCATTTTTTCATTTTTAGGCGTGTTTCAAAACCATGAGTAATCAAAATTTGAAGGATGTCACTAGCTAGTGATATAATTATGAGTACACAGATGGCTTGTTAAGATAGGGGGGAGGGAGTTTAGCAAATATGCAAATGAAAACTTTCAGCCTAGAATCTTTATTCTATAACATAACTATACCAGAAGCTGTAAATACACAAAAACACCTCTAGCAATTTAAAATCAGAATTAGAGAATTTTAATTGAGACTGATACCTAAAATGTATGGATCCCCAAGTACTGTATTTCTTCCCCACTGAGACAGTTTTGAAGATTTCTTTGACTCCTCCTTTCTCCTCTCTCCTTTACTCCCTTCTTTCTTCCAAATTGTGCTTAAGAAACTCTGGAGGCTCCTTCTCCTTCTTAGCCAGATAGGCTGGATGTTCATATGATGCCTAGAATTTTGTGCTGGAGTTAAGTAGGCTGCCTTCATAGTGCTCACAGGTCCTAGGACTGTACCGAGCACACTCAAGGGACCATGTTAGCCAGTCACCTAAGTAGGGTCCAACATGCAATGAATTGACTTTACCCCTACATGATCTCTCCAACACCAATTTTTCTTTATTTTAGAAGTATAATTATGGTGGGAGATATAGCGACCCCCCCCGAAATAGTGAGCACTGCTTCCATCCCCAACCAAACAATTTTATTTTATAGAAATTGAAAAAGACTGGGCGCCCCTGGGATGAAAACAGAGCCATGGAAGAGCCTGGCAAGCTACCTTTGGTGTATTCAATATGCCCAAAACAGTAACAATAATGGACCTCATTCCCAAAGAATGGAGACAGTACTGGTACGGGTGCCTGCTCGAGCAAATTGATGAACAACAAGAAGAGAAGTGCCAAGTGATTAAGTAGCAAATGCCAAACAATTGTCTTTTTTTATTTTAAAATTACTATAACAATAACTATGACTGAATGTCAAAGTCACTATTTCATATAATTCTGAGAAAATATTTTAATGTTACTTCATTAAATATTTTAAAGGACATATTCTATGTTTATGGAGATATCTTCATTATTTGATTTTTTGGGTGATAGAAGCAGTAGCATAGCTGTAATGAATACATAAATCTTATTTATATTTTTGTGTATTAAAAAATAAATTCAACACTGAAAAAATTAGTCACTTTGGCCCATATTTTCTTTTCAGTTTTATTAAAGAAATTTAGAGAAATTTTCAGGCAGAGAGAGAATGATATGTGTTCACAAAAGAACATAGGCTTCTTCAGAGAGAAAAGGCAGAGCATGGCTTTAAGAAGAAAAGTTATATATTGCTTTTTTATATTTTATTTAATATTTTATATGATTTATGTATTTTATATATAATATATTTCTAATTTGTTATATAAATAGTTTATTTATAAGATCATCGAAGAAATAGCTAAAAGGTCAAAAGAACCTCTGGCTCCAGGCACATCTATTGGACACCACTGTACTCTCTGCATTAACAACCCCTCAGAGATCTGGGCTCTAAAAAAAACAGAATGAGATTGCTATTCGGGTCTCCCAAAAGAGGAATCAAAAGAGCTGTGCTTGGAATATCTCGCCTCACTCAAGTGACAGACAGAGTCCAGAGTTCCGACCTCCATTGACCATTCAGAGTCAGGGACGCAGTTTCCTTTGCCAAAGCTTGAAAATCAGGTCGGCTGGACATGTAATGAGACTTGGAGATGACCTCTGGACTAGAGCCTTTACCTACTGGATCCCATGGGATGTCAAAAAAAATCATGTGGCTTCCCACCTACAAGATGGTCAGACTTCTTCCTCAAGAACCTGAATGAACGGTTTGAGGCTCTTTGTATTCCTGGAGCAAGCAGATGTCATTGGACTACACTGGCACATGATAGGGACAAATGGAAATGTTGATGGTGCCCACTCAAGCAAATCAACAAATAAAGGGATGGCAAGTGATCAAAGTGAAGTTATACATATACCTAAGACCATGGCAAAATTGGTAGAAGAAAATAGTAATCACACATCATTTGTAATATATTATAACTATGGTGGAGGAATATAGGCACTTCGTTCTTGGTCATGTTATTTCAAAATTGTACCCATAAAATATATGAACTTAGCCTCTTTTAAATTAGTATTTCCTCAATTGAAAAGAAAAATGTAGGGGGTTGGAAAAATTTTAGAGCTGGTAAGGAGTTACTTTGCCTGCAACTGAACATGGTTTTATTCTCCCACATCAAATAAGGTCTACCAAACGCTCCCAGGATGATAACTGAGCATATAGCAAGAATTGAGTAATTAGCACATCTATATTGAGCTCCTAGTTAAAAAATTACTAGTAAAAGCAACAATGTCATCAGTGAAGTAATAACTAATAACACCAAACATTAGCCAATGGCACAAATGCTGGCTGACTCAGAATGTGGAAAGATAGGTCTACAGCTGAATCTCAGCAAAACTATGTTCATGAAAAATGAACTAGTTCCAGAGGACCATTCACTCCCAATGGAACAAACATCTCTGAATGCAGCAGTTATGTGTACCTAGGTCGAGAAGTCAACATGATGAACCTAAAACCTGAGCTGTGCGAAAGAGAGCAGCATGGAATGCCTTCAAAAGCATCGAAGAAATAGCTAAAAGGACAACGAACCTCTGGCTCCAGGCACATCTCTTCGACTCCACCGTTCTCCCTGCATTTAACATACGCCTCAGAGATCTGGGCCTACGAAAAGCAGGATGAGAATGCTATTTGGGTCTCCCAAGGAGGAATCTAAAAGAGCTATGCTTGGAATATCACGCCTTACTCAAGTGAAAAGAAGGAATCCGGAGCTCCAACCTCCGTCGCTGTTCCAGAGTCAGGGACACTGTCTCATTTGCCAAGGCATCGAAAATCAGATGGGCTGGACATGTAATGCGATTTGGAGATGACCGCTGGACTAGATCCGTTACTGACTGGATCCCACGGGATGTCAAAGATCACGTGGCCGCCTACCTACAAGATGGTCAGACTTCTTTGTCAAGACCCTGAATGAATGGTTTGAGGCTCTTTGTATTCCTGAAGCAACTAGGAAGCCATTGGGCTATACTGGCACTTAATAGGGTCAAATGGAAATATTGCTGGCACCTGCTCAAGCAAATTGATGAATAATGGGATGTCAAGTGATCAGTGATAAAAGCAAGTTCAATTTTGAAAATTAAACTAAATTTAAAAGGGGATATGTGTCAGCTGCCACATTGCATCATTTCTAAATTTATTTTGTACATAAATATCACTGCCTTATATATATTTTCACATGCATATAATATGCACATATACTTTATACGTATACATACAAAATTGTACACATATATAATAGATACAGGCAGACAGACACACAGACACACAGTTGCTGTATTTATATTAAAAACCTACTATATTTTTTTAAGATTACTTTTAAAAATTCACTAAAACACCTGAAAATGAATAATTATTTGTGGATTCATATTGGGCTGTGTGTGCTCAGTAATTACTATTGACTATACATTTTGGACCATTCCTGAAAAGTGTGAAAGTGCTCTTGAAGTCATATGCGATGTCAGAAATTGAACCTGGGGGCCGGGCGATAGCCCAGTGGTAGGGCGTTTGCCTTGCACACGGCCAGCCTGTGCCGGCCCAGGTTCGATCCCCGGGATCCCATATGGTCCCCTGAGCACCGCCAGGAGTAATTCCTGAGTGCAGAGCCAGGACAAACCCCTGAGCATCGCCAGGTCTGACCCAAAAGAAAAAAAAAGAAAAAAAAAATTGAACCTGGGTGTTCTGTTGATGGCATAATGGTGAATGGAGAATGAAAAACAGAAATATGAGAAAAGACAAGATGACATGCAAGTTATTATTACCCTGAGCATAACCTCACCAATTATATTTGCGACTTCTACTATACTAAAAAGAACTAATTGATCATACAGTATTTAAGAAAATTATTAGATTTGCAATCCTCTCAAATAAATTAATAAGTAGTACTAATTTAAAGTTTATGTGGGTTAAGAAAAGAATTTTATAAGTAAGTGTTTGCTAGAATGGTTAGAATCAACTTTAAAAAGAATAGCAGGGGCCGGAGTGATAGTCCAGCAGGTAGAGCATTTGCCTTGCACGGCCAGCCCATGCCAGCCCAGGTTCGATCCCTGGCATCCCATATGGTTCCCTGAGCACCACCAGGAGTAATTCCTGAGTGCAGAGCCAGGAGAAACCCCTGAACATTGCCGGGTGTGACCCAAAAAGCAAAAATAAATAAATAAAAATAAAATAAATAGAAGAATAGGAGACTAAAATAAAATACATGAGAGAAAAGGGAAAAGGAAATTTCTTACAAAGCTTATGCTTTCACACCTGGAAGTTCATTTGACATTCGATCACTTGGATTCAAATTCTAGAGATTAATTAAAAAAGAAGATTGTCATATTTATACACCTTTAATTTTCAAAAGTTTGAGAAACTGGCATATATTTAAAATACAGTTTATTAAAATGAGTCATTAATATTAAAACACAATATAAGGCAGATGGCATGTACCAGGTGAGCATAAGAAGTGAAATTTATTATAAGCAGCTGTTTGGAATAATAGAAGCATTGCTTTCCTAGCAAAGCTGATGTTGTTCTTAAGTCTTGAGTCATTTATTGGCTTTATTTTTAACATACAGCAACGTTATAAATTAACATTACTAATATTATTTATAAAATGGTGATTAAAAGAGCACCCAGTTTATACTGCTGTTAATAACATGATGCCTTTGTCAAAATCAATGAAAAGTATTTAGCCTGGTGTCTGTCACCTGATAAGAACTGAATAAAGACAAAACTATTTTATTATTAATAATGTCTCTAGGACCTTCCCTCTAAACTGTCACTCAAAACTTAACCATGCTACAAAATTAGAATAAAACACTCTGAGTTCTTTCAAAGAAGGAGAAGATTTAAAGATGAGGTGTGTTACATTGTAAGAGCTTTCACCTCAGGGCTGTGTCTTTGTCTTACTCAGCAGCTGTTGAATCTAACACAAAGGCTTGCAAGCAGTAAGTACTAAGTCAATTCTTATAGAATGAATGAACTCTTTCATATGAAAGGCAAGGAGTTACAAAGAAGTATGCCTAATAGGGTGTCATTTAATAACAGGTTATCTGAAACAAAGCAGTACAATGAAACAATGCAAATTTTAGAAAGAAGATAATTTTATTGAATGCTGTGAATTAAATAAATGAGTGAATCAATATTAATGAAAATATGTATTTTGACTAAAGGTTGCCTTTTATTATAAATACAAGAAATACATTTTTAAATGATGGTTTGAAAGTCATGACATTTTAACCAGAAATTTTAAAATATACAATTGATAATTTTTATTCAAATTCAGTTCTGTAGTATTGATAGCTATTTATAAACAAAAATATATTGCAAAGTATTTACAATTACAAAGACATACAATGTTTTAAAATAAATTATTATGCTTAACATCACATTTGTACAAGTACATATCTTTCAATTTTTATCTTACTGTATTAAACTCTCAGCATTCCAAACATATTAGTGGTAATCATTTTTTATATATAGGCATCATGAATTTGTCAAACTTCCCCAAGAAAATAGATTCAAAGTGCAATATTTATTTATATTTCTTTCTATTCAGATCTATTATCGAATCAATTAAAGTGTTTGTGTTTGCTATTTGCAAACTGAAGATTTAAAAAATCTGAAGATGTAATTCAACTACAGTCTGAAGTCTGAGAACTAAAAGAGGAAAGGCTAGAATGCCCAGACTCAGACAATAAAGCCCTGAGTAGTGTGAGGTATCCTGTAAATCTTGGAGACTGATGACTTAGGAAGCAAAATCTCTCATGTCCCATTGTCATAATCTGGGTAAAGCATTGCTTATTCTAACTAAATAAAAATAATCTGGGTTATCAATAATCTAGATACTGCTTATTTTAGGATAAGAACCTTCCCAGGAACTTTCACATTTATACATTGTATACAGTTCTAGGCAAGTTCTAACTGATACAGTAAGACTAGCAAGAAGCCAGAGCAACCCACACATCATGCGGTCAGTCATTCTCAACATCCAGACTATAGTTCCTCAGAGCTCCCTCCAAAGAAAACCTGATCTTTCCCTTTTAAGTTTCATCAGTAAATGCTCGAGATGAGAGCTTTCTACTGAGACTCTGAAAAAAAAATAATCTGGGTTATCGATATTCTTAGATACTGCTTATTTTAAGATAAGGTCCTTCCCAGGAACTTTCACATTTATGCATTGTATACAGTTCTAGGCAAGTTCTAACTGATACCAGTAAGCCTATCAAGAAGCTCTGAAAAAAAAATTTTAACTCCACAGATGTGAAACTGAGTGGTTTTCCGCCTTCATGCCAGTTGCCCCGGAAGAGAGACCCACCCACGCCAGACCCACATGTCCCTTGGTGTTCGGCAGCAAAGTGGCCGTGCAATATTTTTTATAGGATACTGAATTTTGCATAAGGTTCTTCCCAATTTCTTTCTCATTTATACATAGTAAACAGTTATAGACATGTCTTAACTGATACCAGTAAGCCTGGCAAGAAGCCAGAGCAAAACCACACATCATGCAGAGAGTCATTCTCAATATCCAGACTCCATAGTTCCTCAGAGCTCCATTCAAGAGAAAACTTGATCTTCCCCCTTTAAGTTTCATCAGTAAATGCTCGGGTTGAGAGCCTTCTACTGAGACTATACCACCTACACGTTAAGCCTGGTAAGCTACCCGTGTTTTATTTACTTTTATGGCAAAGACTAGTAACTATTATGGACCTCAGTTCCATAACCTGAAGAATGGTTTTGGCTCCTCCTGTCCCTGTAGCAAGTAGATGCCCTTGGGTTGCACTTGCTTGTGACAGGATTAATGGAGATGTTGCTAGTGCCCACTCGAGCAAATCGATGAACAATGGGAAGACAGTGATACAGTGATATGTAAAGTTACTGACAATACTGTTGTTCCAGGTCTTCAATAATCCAACACCAATACCACCACCAATCTGCCCTTTTGCCAACAAAGGCCCTAGTTCCCAACCCATCTCCAAATCCTGTTTCCTCAGCAGGAGCTAATTAATTTATTTTATATCACTTATCACAACATATATCTCTTAGTGGAGTGGCTAAAGTCATGACCTCTTTGCTGAACTGTTATGTCAAATTGAGTCATTCGTGTTACTGCTTTTGCTATTTAACTTATGGAATTTAGTGCTTTTCTACTCATTTTAACATTTATGTTAATTTATTACAGACATTTAATATTTAACCCCAAACCCTATTATTACAACAATTATTTTAAATTTCCTAAATCATCTCTTAAGCATTCTCTTATAACAGAATTTAGAAATTTAGTCTATATTGCTTGTTGCAGAAAATTTGCTCAAATTATCAAAATGTTTTCTTATAAGAAAGAGAAGATTTTCAATCTCACCATAGAGCTATTAAGCCCTTGTATAAGAAATTACTGATATGTTATTAAAGGATAGATATTTTGTGTATGTTTTGTTATTGGTTGTCTTCTACTTTATATCTATTAAATGTGGTGTGTTACTCATTATAGCACACCATATTATTATATAGATGTCTGTGGCAACACACTCCAAGAATTCCAAAAATTTTATCTGGATAATAAACTTGGACTTAAATTTTTAACTTTGGTGGCTTTGGGCCATGGGAATGGCTACCTGACCTTCTGGAGCAACACAAAGATGGGGGATTGGTCCATCCCCAAATCTGTGAATCACTGTAGATTTCCGTTACAAAACCCTTTTTACCTCAGTTTTTCAACAGAGAAATTTCTGGGTGGAGCACCTCTGATCAATGGAGTCTGGCCTCAGAATGGAGGCAGTTGTGGAGGGTGGACTTTTTTGCTGCTGAGGTTCTGTTGGGATGGACCAGGGCCTCATCTGCCCGCCACTGGGGTGCCCCAATTAACTCAGCCTGATATGGAGATACAAAGCATTTTTTCCACTTGTTGATCTTTTCCAGATATTTATGAGTTTCTATGTCATGTCAGGGGGAACGAGATTATTTTGTGTTTTCTGAATTTTATGAACACATTCCTAAAAAATGATTCAGTAGTATATCCATATCTCTTAGAATATCTAGGCAGAACACTTCAAGAGTTGACCCTTCAAAGGCATATTCAATGATCTGGTACAACTAGCAGAGGTAACAAAATCAAAAATAAATGGGACTGCATAAAATTAGATTTTCTGCATGACAAATAAACATGGGCTAAAGTTGAAAAACAGCTAACTGAATGGGGAAAAATTGCATTCAATACATCAGCAAAGGTTTGATGTCCAAGACACAGAAAGTACTCAAAAGATCCTAAAAAACAAAAATTCAAAAAGCCTATAAAAATGGGGCTATGAAAAGAATAAACACTTCTCAGAGGAAAACAGGCAGATGGCCATTTGGCACATGAATGAATGCTCAGTATTACCTATAATCTGAGAAATCCAAATAGAGAAGACTAAGATACTTTTTCAAAAGCCAAAGTCCAGTACTTCATCACATAAAATATACTATACCTCTGATCATTGACCATACGGATTTCCAAAAATTTTGTTTTTTCTTGATAGTTTTTATCCTTTAGAAATTCATAGTCCTAACTTGAATTATAACATCCATTATTGTCCTTACTTTCCTGTTTTGTTTGTGCTGTCCCCTCAAATCCCATCTTTTTTATGACTAGATATACACATACACAAACACGCACATATGTATGTGTACACATAAATGTTTCAAATTATTGTAATATGTGGGTCCTCACATAGGTGGGTCTGTTCACTGCCAATCTAGGCAGTGTGGTGTTACATCTGCCTAATTTCATGCTTCTGCAGTAAGTACTTCCTCTGGGGGATCTGAACTCCAAACCGAGGCTTACTGAGGACCATTAGTCTTTTGCAAAAGAAGGGACACATTGAGTCTGAAACAGGAAATACACACTCAAATAAGACAATAAACACAGTAACATCTTTGTCATGGTAGAAAACAATTTCATCTGATCATTCCTTATTATCTGGCCAAGTAATAGTACACTAAAACTTTCATAGTATCCTACTCTTAACTTGATTGAGCTATAAAATGAGTAAATAAATAAAAATATATAAAATCTGGCATGAGCATCACCCACCTCAAATTTGGTGTAAAAGTTTCAAGGGGGCAGAGCATTAGCTCAGTAGTTAGGGCGTTTGCTTGCATGCAGCCACCTGGGTTTGATCCCTAGCATCTCATATATTCCACAAAGCATAGTCAGGAGTAAATACTGAGCACCGCCAGGTGTGACACCAAAACGAAAAAATGGTTGAGTTTTACAAGGTCCCTAAAGATGTAACATGGAAGCAATATGTTCCTGAGAATTGCATCTGACTTTAAGACAAGGTTATAAGGAGAACTAGAGTCACAAGTGTTGGTAAGCTTTCCTCCATGCAGGATATTATCAACCAGACACACCATTGCGTAGAATAAATTTCTAAAGAAATAAACAAACTAAAACATCAATAATCTAAAAGAGGATTACCGCTCAGAATAGTCTGTACATCTAATCATTTCACTTGTGCATGAGTCTTTTCCTGCTCAATTTTTATTGTTCTTCCATTACTGACACATCCCTAGCAAAAGTATTGGTAATAATGATGATCTGAATTCTGAAATTTCATAAAATGAAGCAACATTCTGTTACTCATAGTAACTTTTGCTGGCAATATAACAAGTCTTCTTGATCTCAAAATTCTGATTATCAGGGCTGGAGGCGATAGTCCAGCGGGTAGGGCATTTGCCTTGCACTCCGGCCTGCCTGTGCCGGCCTGAGATTCGATCACCAGCATCCCATATGGTCCCCCGAGCACCGCCAGGAGCAATTCCTGAGTGCAGAGCCAGGAGTGGCCCCTGACATTGCTGGGTGTGACCCAAAGGAAAAAAAAATTCTGATTATTAAGCCTTTGCCAAGGTGGGACAATTAATGTATGGAATGAGAGAGACTTCAGTTTGAAATGACAATGAGCTGCATAACTTGAGGTGTCCTAATGCCACACCTGTGTTATATTATCAGGGTATTATCATGCTAAGCATATCAAATATTTCTAAAGAAAAGGGAAAAAGAAAATTAATATTTTCTTCAATCTTCTCTCTACAGAACCACAAAGATCTTATGTTATCAGGTTTTAATACTTCATTTGTTTCTCTAACTCCTGTCTATGAGGCCTTTTCCAGGAACATTGACCTTGCATAAGGAAAAATCTGAGTCCCTTGCCCCCGCTTAAGAAAATTATTTAGTGCTCTTGTTACAAATTATAGTGTGCTCATGATCAGAACCAGATGGCTTATGGCTTATGTATTCTCATTGTGGAGCCATTGAAGGTATCCTAAAGTTGTCTGTATTTTTGCTTTTATTATAATTTTTTGTCATTCCAGAAGCTGAAGTTACACAGGGCTTTATAGTTCATTGTATGCCAGTAAACAATAATAAAAATTGTCCACTCTTACAGCTATGCTGTGACAATCATTTTATGGTCTGTTTCTTATGAAATATCTAACAAAAATGAGCAGATTTTTTGATGACTAACATGGTTTAGCCTACACACACACACACACACACACACACACACACACAATAGAGATTCCTTCTTAAATATTGATTAGCTGTCCACAGAATAAGAGTGTATTTGAATCTTCAGCTAGGTGGCATTAATTCAAAATTTTCCATTTGTCAAACATATACCAATAGTGCCTCTCCAGGCTATTGGTATTTATTTTTATAAGATTTTTAGGTGATGAAGTTAATAACTTAACAATAATTATAAAGTTAATAAGTATAAAACTTATTATAAAGTTAATAATTTTAATTTATTTCCTCTAACAGAGAAGTCCTGCATATATATATATGGCATACTGTTTATATTCTGATATTTGGTGCATCAAGAGAGCGATAATAAAGAATTACTAGAGTCACAGTCACACAGTCACGAACCACCTCTGACTCATAAGCTCTTTCATTGGACATGATCCAGAGAATCAAACAAATCTTGAGAGATACCAGCAAGATGCAGAAATGTTTGCTGGATCCCACGTTAGACTAAGTAGTCAAAGGTAACTTGCCAGGGGATGATGAGTTCTGCACCCAACCAACGAGAACCCCACCAGCAGAAAACCTCCACAGCCACAATCACTGCCATGCTCTCAGATGGACTGCACTGCTTGGGATGAGCATCATCCAGAAATTAAATGTGTTGAAAATTTCAGGTATGCAGGTTTTTGACTGAAATCTCTAGTCTTTCATGGAGTCAAGGTTGAGCTAGTTCTTTTCATCTTTCTATATTTCCAGAATTCCTGACAGTCATGAACACACCCCAAAACACTACCGTGTGAAAAATTTAACTCCAGCTGATTCACCTTGTTAAAAATTTGGGCTTCCTATAAACTGCAAACTCTACAACACTAATACTGATAACCAAAAGTAAACTACCAGATTGAATGATATGTTATGTAGAAAGCGCCAATCTTGATTAACAAAATATCAACAGAGAAGGCCAAATCTGTAACAACATCTTAGTAATTTATTATACAATGCTTAATAGCTCCATGGTAAGATACAGAATCCAAAATCTTCACTAGCTTTCTTCTGAAGAAAACTTTTGGATCAATTTTTAGCAAATTACAACAAGAAATATACAAGGAATTAGTGAGGGCAGCTCTGGGTGCAGATATAAGGAGTGGTTGGGAAAGCTGGAGATAATGGCAATGGGAAGATACATTTGTGGTAAGATAGGTATTGGTCTACTGAAAAACTGTAACACATTGTCATGAACAACTTTGAAAATCACAGTGTTTATGTAAAGTATACTGAGAAAATAAAATTATAAAAGAATTACTAGCAACATAAAGAATTACCATCCCTATAATAAATGATTTTAAACAAAAATAATGAAAAGGTAATTTTATATCCAAGAGTCCTAAAAGGCAAGTAGTATAAGGGGAGATATTAAAATACTGGAGATATCTAAATGCTGGAGATCAGAGGTGACTACAAGAGTATGCCACCCGCACGGCAGAACCTGGCAAGCTACCCTTGTCATATTTGATATGCCAAATACCAGTAACAATTATAGACCTCATTCCCATGACCTGATGGAACGGTTTGAGCCTCTTTCCTGGAGCTAGCAGATGCCCTTGGGCTCTACTAGCATGAAACAGCACATATGGAGATGTTACTCTTGCCTGCTCGAGCAAATCAACGATGAACGGGAAGACAGTGATACAGTGATGCAGTGATGATATAGTCCACAAAATAAAAATAAGTGAGTCTCAAAAAGTATAAGTAATATAATTTTTTGTCATATTTGGTAATCTATTTCAATAATTGCCTTGATTTTTCTGAGTGGATGTTAAACTTTCTATAAATTAATATTCTTTTATCTCCAACCTTTTTTTTTAAACAATTAACATTAGAGACTATCCTGTATTTGGTGTTAAATTTTTCTTGAGGAAGAAGGATAAAATGCAGTTCAGGAAAAGTTACACTGAATATATTTAATTATGGACAATATTTCCAATGAACCTCAATCATCATCACTAATCATCAGAGAGATGCGTATCAAAAGAGTAATGATATATCATCTCACATCACAGACACTGGCACATATCCAAATGAATAGAAACAACAAGTGCTATCATGGATGCGAGGAAGACTCTCATCTACTGTTGGTGGGAATGTCAACTGGCACAGCCTTTTTGGAAACAATATGGACATTCCTCCAAAGAATAGAAATTGATCTCCCATTTGACCTAGCCATACCATTCCTGGCAATACACCCTGGGAAGCCAAAAACACACAGCAGAAACACTATCTTCACTTTTTATTTTCAAAGCAGTACTATTAACCATAGCCAGAATCTGGAAACAGAGTGCCCAAGAAATGATGACTGGACAAAGAAACTTTGGTACATCTACACAATGGAATACTATGCAGCTGTTAGGAAAAATGAAATTATGAAATTTGTCTTTATGGATTTGGAGAGGATCATGTTGAGTGAAATTAGCCAGAAGGAAAAAAGATTGGATATGGAATGACTACATTTATTTGCATTTGACTACATTTATTTGCATCTATCTATCTATCTATCTATCTATCTATCTATCTATCTATCTATCTATCTATCTATCTATCTATCTATCTATCTATCTATCTATCTATCTATCTATCTATCTATCTATCTATCTATCTATCTATCTATCTATCTATCTATCTATCTATCTATCTATCTACCTATCTATCTACCTACCTACAAATCTATCTATCAGACTAAACATGAACCAGCATGCCTTTTCAACAGGTGGAATCAACCACAAACATATGGGAGTCAGAGGTTAGGTAAGACAGAGAAAGGAACTGTGTTCTAATAATGAATTGAAAATGATAATACCAGCCTAGAACTGAGCACTGAATATAGGCAATGAGGAACACATGATAGACTCTAAATGTTTGTATTGCAATCCACAATGTGTAAGAGAAGGAAGAGAGAGAGAGAGAGAGAGAGAGAGAGAGAGAAGAGATAAAAGAACCTGCCATAGAGGCAGGCTAGGGGAGAGGGAGGAATTGGGGACATTGGTGTTGGGAAATGGGCACTGGTGGAGGGATGGATGCTGGAACACTGTATGACCGAAACTCAAACATGAACATCTTGTAATTGTATATCTCATGATGTTATAATAAAATATTAAAATATATGCATATATGTATATACATATATATGTGTGTGTATATATATTTATATATATAAAGATCCTGAACCATGAATAAATGCTATGACTTTTTTTTGGTAATGTGGATAGCATAGAGCACTTGTGGTATTATAAGAATGATTCATTGAATACCAAAGTGATGATTAGGTATGCAATCTCCTTAGTGAGCCCTGTCTCCCAGGTATTTACAAAATTGTCTGATGTTGCTAGTGTCAAGGGAATGCATGATGGTTCGCTATAGTTTTTGACTACTTAAAGCGCTATCTGCTCTATAAGTCTTAAAATGAGTGTATTACCAGTAAAATCTAGATTGTCACTTTGTATGAGCTCCTTAGTTAAATCGATCTGCACTTTTACTTTCAAAGTAGCACTATTAACCATAGCCTATTACATGTGCTCAAGAGGTTCTTCTGCCTCTGCACTCAGGAATTGCTACTGGCAGACACAGGGGACAGTATGGTGATGTAGGTTACGTGCATACAGCAGCAGCATGTCTCTCTGTGTTCATTGGCAATTGCCAGGTTCTTAAATACTTTCAAAATGAATATACTGAAAATCAAAGATGCTGAAACTCAGAGTTAGAAAGTAGAAAATTTTATTGGAAAGTAGTAGAGAAAGGAAAGGAACTTCCCTTGCACGGACAAACTTCATATAGGACTAAGTAAAAAATGAGTTCAATGTTAACCTTGTTATAGACCCTTTGCAATCTTATTCATCAAGTATTACAGAAAATGCAGGGAATCTTTAGGGCGGTCTGGTTGGTTTGAATCTTTCTGTCTATCTGCCTTAGGTATTGTTCATAATCATAATCTTTCGACTCCTAGTTCCAGGACAGAATTGTATGGTCCTGGTAAACACCAGGAATGTTGAAGATAGGGCCTTAGAATGAGCTTGGTTATGTCAATGGGGAGAAATGGAACTACTGGTAAGGGAAAAAGGTGGCCTTCTCTCTGCTTGACAATGGGAAACTGAGGCTTCCTCTTTCGACGGGATGTCAGTGAATGAACCTGGGTTGACTACCTGGTAGGCAAAAGCCCTATTCACTTTACTATTGCTACAGCCCCTAGAATGTCCTTTAACATTTAAGCAATGCTGTGTACTTGCAATTACCCTGGGCTATTTGAGGTCCCCAACAGGATTATGGTCAGTTAGGTGCCCAGGTCTCACTGGGCTATGACTGTCCCCTCAGGCTGATGAACAAAGAGCCACGAGTTCAGTTTAGATAATCTAAACCTTTTTCCGTCTTCCAACTTCACTCCACACCAAATGCTACACATCCTCTGCCACCACCACACTAGCAAACAGACTCACATTGTCTATGTGTGCCAATCATGGCAGACCGCCAAACTCCAAAAGCTAAGAACCTCTTTCTAGGCTGGGGCATGACAAAATTGATTCTGGCCTTGCTCTAATCGTTTGAGTCAAAGCAGATCTGCTTCTAATTGTAGTGGTATTTCAAACCCAAGTTGACTCTCTTCCTGGTACCATCCTGGCCCTTTTAGAGAACCCATATAGAGGATGTTAAAATCAATCCAAGGGCACTGATAGATGCCAGTTCGAAAATATGATGAGATGTCAAGGAGTAACCAATGAAGAATCAAATTAACCCACAAACATCTGTCCCCACTCTGCTTTTGTGTTTAAACAAAAGCAAAATCTCTTTGGCCTAAACATATGCAAAAAGGAAGGAGAAAAACAATCCCTCATCAGAAACACAAAAATACAGGTGTTGGAGGACAGGTTTAGCTAATCTGGGAGCTTTGTTGTTTTGCCCACTCACAGCTTAATCTATTTAAGCCAAGTTTCATTCTAATGAGACCTCTCTTCTATGTCAACACTGCTAGAGGGTGTGGCAGTTACAGTAGTCACCTTGATTGAATAACTTCTGATTATACATCTACTAAGACTTCTATGTTTTCTAGATTGGGCACAACTCCTCTTTATACCCACTGCACCCAGCGTGGGACAGTTAGAATTTACCAGGAGACTACCACCCTGGCTACGCTGAGACTATAGGAAGACTATAGGAAGGATCATACTAGTTTGCTTTAAGCAGGAGGGTGTGACCCTTTCAGTATATGGAGAACAAGATACTCAGAATCACTCTGGTGCAGATAATAATAAGAAGGACCTTGTGGATACCATCTAGATTACATGAAGCTCATGAAATTAAGATGTATTACTTTATATCAGCCCCCTCTCTCCAGTGTTTTACATAAGAGATAATCTCAGGATTAGTCCTTGGCTAACCTTTGTTTATACCTGCAATAGGGTGTGGCACTGCCCTTCTACACTCTGTTTAGAGTTCTTTGTTGACATGACCCTCCCTGTTGGATTATTTTGGTGTATATAACGGGACTGACTTGAGGCCCCTTGGCCTTTTGCTTTAACTTTTTGGCTTTCGGCTTTTTGCTCTTTGGCCTTTTGTTCCTTCTTCTGGGTAGCACTCTTCTCGGGTGAGATCCTCTCTCTTTAGTGGGAGACTTAGGCTCTTTTGTATGGTCTAAGTTCGGACCAGAGCTAGAGTTTGTTCATTATATTGGAGTGCTGTGGAAGAGCTTTTGTACTATTAAAAGCCTTTTTGGAACTGCACCGGACTCTTGAGTTTTCATCTGTTCCCCCGCGTCCTGGGAGGTAGAAGAGAACTTCAGTCCTGACACTGTGGGGGACCCCGCGGCATCCCGATATACAGAGCTAACAGACAAGCAAGTTATTGAACAGTCCACCTTAAATGAAATGGGCATTTTTTCCTCTTTCTATCTAATAAGTGAAAACTTGACTCGAAAAAGGTGATCTCTGAGATAGTGGGAATTAACCCACAGATAGCATTTGGGCTTGGACTACATCATTGGCTCTACCCTGGCCTTTCAACATATTTAGAACCTGCCAGAATTTTTAATCATATGAAACATTCCTGAAATATATGTCTCCTTCTATACATACAGTTCACTCCAGTTTTCTTTTTGGGGAGGTCCCTAAGTAATGCAAATGGATAAAGGACTGTAGCCGTCATAATCTAACACCAAAACCCCTGGGTTTTTTTGCATAAACAATGCACAATCTGCAAAACATAAATGTCAAAGAAATATTAATTCATAGTGCAGAATGTCTTAACAGTATTGTTAGTTAAATGAACAGAGATTGGGTTGAGGAACTAGTGGTCTAAACTAATATAATGAGAAATATGAGGACAATATAGTTAAGATTACAGAATTCAGTGCAAATTGTCCAAGTTCCAATAACAGTAAACTTGCCTTTGTGGTATGTGAAAAATTTATTTAACCTGTGTTTCACATTGTAGTTCCTCTTTTACTGTCTTTTATATAGATACTATGAAGTGTTTAATTAACTCAGTTTACAGCAATATGCACTTGTGTTGAACTGCTGTATCAGGGTCTCTATCCCATTCACATCTAAAACCCTTTTCATAACACATAGAGAGCAGCTGGGAACATAGACCTACCTATAATGGATCAAAATGGTCGATATGGATCAAAATTTATTTCATTTGTCTTTATAACAATATGTATGCCCAAATTTATACTCCAGCTGTAGAGGATAAATAAGGTCACATAGCTGAAAATTATGTGTTGCTTGTTTTCTTGAATGATTTCTCTATTCACTATTGCTTTATGATTACAGAACTTTCTAAATAGCTATTTAATCAGTATAACCCCCAAATCACTTTTAGGAAAAATTTAAAAAATTAAATTAAAAATTGAATATTTTACTTTTTTTAATATTGGGAAAGAGTTTCTAAGCGCAATGTTGTTATACAGATTGAGTTATTTAATAAAAAACAGACATAACAATAAGCATCACACATTGTTTCACTGTTATGTAATATCACATTAATTATAATAATAAAATAACCTCAACTCTGAAGTTTTGCTATTGTTGCTTTAATTTTTCAATACCGTAATGGGAGGAAAGAAACTATATGCTGTATACCTATATCAGACCAGTGGCAGGCATCATTCTTCTTTCCACTACTATGGATTTTATTTTCCTGATTTTTGATAGTGTCTTAACGTTAGAGACTTGTCTTTTTCTTATTTTTGTAATTAAGCTTGTGTATCTATGAACTTTCCACTATGTGCTACTTTTGCTGCATAGAGATGCTGTGATATTTCTTATCTTTCCTTCTCTTTTTCTCCCCTGATAGTCTTTCATTTATTTTCTACTAAAAGGTATTCAATGTTTGTTTTGCCAAAGCTTCAAATGTTTGGACCTTTTTCAGATTTCTCTTTATTGTTAAATTATTCCTTTGTGATAACTATGTGCTAGATAAGAGTCATTTTTATGAATTTATTGATACTTCTTTTATATCCCAGCTCATTGGTTTAGTTACAACCACAGCAAAAAAAATCAAATGTATAATGTTATATAAATTCAGGAGCTAAAAAATAAAAATTGAAAGTTATTATTAAAAATAAATTAAAAAAACACTAAGAGATTTGGAAAATAGTCCATGTTATATTTCATAATAATTAAACTGTTTATATTCTTACAAGGATATACACAAATTTGATGAAATTCCTATCAAATATATCAAATATCAGTGGTATTATCAAAGGCAGGAACAAATACTATTAACATTTTTGTGCAACCACCAAGCCACAAGAATAGACAAAGCACTGCTAAGAAAAAAAATGTTGAACATATTACCCAGCTATCAAATACACTATGAAAACATATAAACAAAAATAATGTGATATGTGAATAAAAATAAGATCAAAAAAATTGAGAGGACAGACAAATCCTGCAGTAAGTTAATTTCTGACAGATGAGCCTGAAATGGAGAAACAATAATATTTTTTGAATAGTGATATTAATCATTTTGATTAATCATATGCAAAGAAATACAATTAATATTTCTAATACTGGTACAGAACCTAAATCAATGTAGACGAAATATACACATGTTGAACTAAAATCCATGAATTATATGATAAAGACATAGGTACAATATTGTTATTGTCACCAATATGGACTCAGATACACGGGGCAGAGCTGCTACTGGCTCTCCCTGTGCTCAGCTGATCATGAGGTGCCAGGGAGGGATGGTGAGTTCTAGCTTTGGCCTGCCATCCCAATAGAGCCTTGCAAAAATCTAGAGGAACCCCCATACCATGAGGGCAATTCTTCTCAAAATCCGAATCCACGGCTCATCAGAGCTCCACCCAAGAGAAAAGCCTATCTATTTCCATTGAGGTTGATCAGTAAATGCATGAGTTGAGAGCCTACTGCTAGAGTATACCACCCACACAACAGAGCCTGGCAAGCTACCCATGTAGTATTTGGTATGCCAAAAACCAGTAACAATTATAGACCCATTCCTGTGACCTGAAGGAATGGTTTGAGGCTCTTGGTGTTCCTGGAGTGAGCAGATGCTCTTAGGCTACACTAGCACATGATAGGATGTATGGAGATGCTACTGGTGCCTGCTCAAGCAAATTGATGAACAATGGACAAGTAATTCTAGTCACCAATATAATACCACATAATACTGACTTCAGAGATATCTTAATGATTTGACTCCAGTGGTAGGGAAACAAAAGAAAAAAATAAACGAATATCTGCATAAAACTAAAAAGGTACTGCACTGTGAAAGAAACTAATCCTACTGCGTAGGAGAAATACTGTAAAATTGCATCAAACAAAGAGACAATATCCAAGAACTATGAGACATCATTATAAAACACAGTATCTTTGTAAATATCAATTAGCTTAATCAGAGTCCAATTATATTGAAATGTTTTAATTAAAATAATTTTATGGTACATAAGTTTTATGTGTTAAAATCAAGAAATTAACCATTTTTTACTCTCAGGTAGATTAGAAATAAATGGAGAAAGGGAGGAAGGGACACTAAGATGGAGAAAGTTAGACAAAGAATTAAAAGGTAAACTACATATATATATTTTTATTTAATTTTTTATTTTTACAATTACAAAGATATACAATTGAAAAATTTCAAATTTGGGTTTTGGTCATACAGTGTTCCAGCACCCATCCCGCCACCAGTGCCCATCTCCCACCACCAACGTCCCGAGTTCCCTCCCCTCCCCCAGCCCTCCTCCATGGCAGGTTCTTTATTTCTTCCCATTTCTCTCTCTTTCTCTTTTCCTTTCCCTCCAGACAATGGATTACAGAACATACATTAAAGGGTTGTCATGTGTATCTTTTTGCCTGTATTTAATGCTCAGTTCTAGGTTGGCATTAGTACCCTCGACAATTGTTAGCACACTGTTCCATTTTCTGTCTTACCTAGCCTCTGACTCCCACACGTTTGTGATAATTGCACCTTTGACAAGACCTCCTGATATATGTTTCACTTGATCTTGGATATTGGTATCATGATATGTACATATATATTTATGTTATGCAGATAAATGCAGTCATTCTGTATCTGTCTCTCTCCTTCTGGCTAATTTCGCTCAACATAATCTTCTCCATGTCCATCCATTTATAGGCAAATTTTATAACATCATTTTTCCTAACAGCTGCATAGTACTCCATTGTGTAGATGTGCCAAAGCTTTTTTATCCAGTCATCGATTTTCGGGCACTCTGGTTGCTTCCAGATTCTGGCTATTGTGAATAATGCTGCTATGAACATAAAAGTAGGGATGGTGTTTCCGCTGCATATTTTTGCTTTCCCAGAGTAGATTCCCAGGAGTGGTATGGCTGGGTCAAATGGGAGTTCAATTTCTAGTCTTTGTAGGAATGTCCATATTGAAACTACATATATTTTGACAGTCACATAGACTAAATGCTATTTTTTTCTAAAAGAGTTGAAGAAGTGTTTTACTGAAGTACTTTTTTAAATCATTCCATTAGCCATTTAGTGGTAACCAGCAATATGAAATCAATTTTTGTGGGCTTGTTATGGGGGGGAAGGACATGAGAGGTTGTTGGAAAAATAAAATGTTGTAGGGAAGGTGACAGTGGTGGAACTAGTGGTGTTGGGACATTAAATCCTATAACAAATTATCATGAATAACTTTGTAAACCATGTTCTTTAAATTAATCATGTGGGGGAAAGAGTTGCACAAAAGAGATTGTTTTGACAATTATCTCAAGGAGTCAAGGAAGATATTTGACTCCAATTAAAATGGGAAAGTCGATAAAAATGAAAGATACAGAGTACAGTGAGATGGTACAGGAGATAATATGTTAAAAAAAGGAGATAAGGTGTTTGCCTTTTGGCGAACCTATTGAGTTTGATCCCTGGCACCTCTAGGGTCTCTGGAGCTAGCCAGGAGTGATCCCTGAGTGCAGTTAGGAATGATTTTTTGAGCACAGTTAGATATGGTCCTAAGACCTAACCCCCAAAGAGAATCATACAGAGATAATAATATGCGAAAAACTAAAAAGGCATAAGATTTTCACTTTGTTATTATCAGTAATATATGTTTATTACGTTAAGTTAAATGCTAGAAAATATATGTGTCTGTGTATTTAATTGAATTTAATTTGAATTTTGAATTTAATTTGAATTTAATTTAATTTTAATTTAATTTAATTTGAATTTGTGTTGGTATTTCATGTTTATGATAGAGAGAATATGCATGATTTTGTGTTGAGATGAGTTTAATGGAACAGTATTAATTAGTATAGAGTCTGTTGAGATAGGCAGAAAGGTTTTAGCTTCTCATTATATTTTTTAATAGTTTGCTTTTCAACTGTAAACAAATTCAATAATTTGATTTTCAATGGTTCTAAGTGCAATTTAAAAATCAAGGACAAATATTTATAAATTCATAGAATGTTGGAAAAACAAGTTTGATAGCTAAGTCAAGAATGGAATTAAAGGCAAGATGGCAAATAGGCTTTCAACTTACATGCCAACTCTGATCCATTGGTAGTGATTCCCTGAGGAACAGTTTGACAAAGATTTTGAGATTTTTACCAGGATTAACAAAAGAGAAGACCATGATTGATTATCAATGTTTTTCATTCACTTTTCTGTCTAACATCACTTGATCACTTGAATCCGTTATTCATTTCTTTGCTTGAGTGGGGGCCAGTAACATTTTCATTTTATCCTATCATGTTCCAATGTAGCCCAATGGCATCTGCTTGCTTCAGGAATATGAGGAGCCTCAAACCGTTCCTTCTGTCTAACATATTGTGGGGATATGTCCTTAAAAATTGATGCCTACAACAAAAAATCAAAAAGTTTATCAAAGAGTTTGGGGAAAGTAAAAATATAGTACATTTCTGTATGCTTCTAAGATTTGAATTGTAATGTCACTTATCTTAACAAAAGGGTAGAGTTAGTATGGATATTCCCTTATAGATCTATTAGAATTATGAATTTAGTTATCTCATTCAATTTATGAATATTGGAAACAATACCAATCTTTCATGTTTTAGTATCACATTAAAGGGAAATATATTATATATTAAGATCAACTAAATATTATAATAGACCATTGTTTTAAAATGTATAAACTTTTCCAAAGCTTGGGCAGAGTATATTTTTGCCTGATGTTTAGAAAAATAAACATTTTAATCCTGATTTCGTACTTGCTAACAATCATATTTATAGCAAACTTTCCAGAGTTTGAATCCTATTTAAACATGTAGACTAATTTAAGTAAATTTTATGAAATTCAAACTAAAGATATGCAGTCATGTAAAATGTAACTGATTTGAAACATTTAATCACATCACACTAATTTGGAAATTATGTTTATTTAACATTACATTTATCTTAAAAAGCAAAATTAATTTAAAATAAAAAAAATAAAATATTTCTAAACACATAATGTGTCTATTTATTTTATTCCTTTATCTCAGACAGGCACTTCATGAATTAAAAAAAATGTATGGTTGCAAAATAATAAACTCATTGGATGAGAGAGGGGTCTATTTACTCTATTTCCACACCAAACTAACATTGAGTTGGATTTTCCAAAAAGACCACAAGATATAAGCACCTAGTGAGTATTAAATATAAATTCAACTGTAAATCAAACTTTATAGAACTTTATAGAACTATTTCAAATTGCTTTCATGGCACAATGTTATTGATATATGAATTCTCAGATGAAACATGGCTTCCCATTCTATTGTACTCCCCAAAATGCACACATGGGGATTTTAGACATGAGTAAAAATTGATCTTTTTACCTTTTAATGGATAATTATTACCCTTCAATGACACCTTTATTGATGGTGCAATTTTAATCACATCTTTCATTTGATTCTATTAAACAGTATATGTTGAAATAGAGCTAACACTTTTCACAAATTATTGGTTTTTATTGTGTTTCTTTTAAGTTAAGCGAACTCTGATTTAAATGTCGTCATTTCATTTTCAGTTTATTTCCGTTTCATTAGTTGCACTATTCATGACCTTAGTGGCTAGAAATTCAAAACATAGAACGCTAATAAAATGCATCAGAAAAAGAAACAAAATACAGGCAAAGATGTGATTGCAAAACTTAGTATCTCTGACCAGAAACAGATATATAGAGGTTTGATAAATGAAAGAATAACAAAAGATGATTACTCTAATAGTTACGCCCCTATTAGTGTAAAACACTCAACTTTTTAAAAATGTATTTTAACTTTTAGATAAATTATTTTCTATAAATTCTATAGATTACAATTAAATATTCAATAAGTTCATCACTGCTCAATCAAAGACCAAAATACTATTGAAATGAATGATTTTATAAATGCTTCACTATATTTAGAATTAAAATATGTCTGTTTTGTGATCTCTAGCAATTCATGTCACATATTATCATTTTCTTTTCATTTAGTAGAAGCATGGGGAAAGAAAATGTACTATCTGGTCATGGTTGAGTTTCTTTATGTTTCACTTCAGTTTTCTGGGCATTACTAGAAGCTTTTATTTCACAGTTGTTTCTTGTTTAAGTCTCACACAAGATGACAACAGCATGGGGGCAAATCATTTTTGGCTTAATTTGAAATGCTGTTTTCAGGGTATTTTAACAGCAGCAATTCTCATATGAGCAAGTAAAGATCATAAATGTTATCTGTAACTCCCCAGATAAACTACAAATAGAAAAACAAATACACAACAGAATTTGTAAAATGATAAAGGAATTTAGCATGTCTGAACCATGGCAGTAGAGTTTAACATGTGAAAAATCCATATAAATGAAATTTTATATAGTCTTAGAAGGAACAAAATAAAAATAAAGAATATAAAAGTACTTGAATATCCAATGTTCTACAATTGACGCTTGATCTAAATTGATGTTCTTAAATTGGAATGTATGCTGTGTCAAAAGAGTTTATTATCACAAGTTTGTGAGTATGTTGGCTAGAGCATTCCTTCTGGAGTGGGGAGTAAATCTGTCAACTAGAGCTCAAGGTGCTGCTGGCGCTACATACATGACCTTCAATCTGGCTGTGCAGGCTAGATGGTTCAGTATATGGGTCTATCATGCACTGCTGTTCAAGTTGAATGTTCCTGAATTCCACATGGGACGAATAATGATGATTGGATACCAGCAGGCCTATAAATAGTGTTACTAGGGTGACCATGTAGTGTCATGGATCAAATTTGAGGCCTCCTTTATGCCAGACAAAAGCTGCAGCTATCTCAATGGTAGTTGTGTACTCTCACCAGTCTTTTGAAAAAGTGCTGTTTCTCTTTGTGGAGGTGGTGGGTTTTGGATCACTCCTGGCAATGCTTAAGGCATACGCCTGCCTGGCATGCTCTCCTGGATAGCTTGGGGAATATGGAAGGAGTCAGGGACATAATTGTGTCGGCCGCATGCCAGTCTACCTCCCTACCCACTCTAAAACCTCTCCTGCCTCACCATTTCAATGATCTCTTTTGTTTTTCACAGTTGCTGAGGTTTATTGATGCTCACATTGTAAGAGTAAACATAAATTAGGGTTTAATTTATCTTTCTGAAAATAAAGGAAAATATGTTCCTCCTCCTCAGTTCTCTTAGAACATATAATTAAAAACAAAACTTAAAATGCTTTTCATTGATTTATTTTTTTTTAAATATCTGTTTTGGAGAGAGACAATAGAAGGTAAGGGCCTTGCCTTGCTTTTGATCAGCCTAGTTCTACTTGTGGTCCCTAAACTATTACCAGGAAGAGCTTCTGAGCACTGGTCCCAATGTCTTGTCCAATAAAAAAGTATAAATAAATGTTGAATAACAGGCCTAGCTGTTGGCAGAATGCAGATCAAAGGATATGCTAAGGTTTGATGGATACTGCCTGTTGATAGATACACAGAGTTTTCTGGCAGACTGTTTCCCAATAGAGTTAGTATGCAGAATTCCCTAGTGAGACTGTTTTCACAAATGTAGAAACACAGACACATACACAGAAAATTCTAGGTCATTTTCCTGTGTCACATCTCCTTGTTGTCTGTAACTAGCCTAAGATGGAGTCGAATGGACACTGCTTGAAGTGCAGGCAGAAAACAGGTTTTCCTTGTGTTTCTATTACTTCAATGTCTGATAAGACCTTGCCATCTTAGGCTCGTCAGGAAGGCTGAATTAGCAACTGTAACACATTTCTTTTGCTTATCTCACCTCACCTAGATAGCACCCTCTGCAGGTTTTTGGCTCCTGTTTATCTCCTTCCAATTATCCTGCATCCTATGCTAAATATGTGGAATGTTTTTGTAGTGTAAACTATGAAAACTTAACTCTAAGTTGTGGTGTACTTTGATACTGTGGGTATATAAGTTGGGGTCTTTATATAAACCGTCACTTGCCAAGATGAGCTACTGTACCTCTGGCTGGTAATCATTAAAATATGAATATATGTCTCGTTCCTGAAGTCTCATCTCGGTGCCCCCAACTTACAGATACCTCTCATTAACACCTAGCTAGCTTAGGAGTTTTGCTGTTTAACTTATTTAATCTATTTACACACAGTTTAATCTATTACTCACAGTTTAATCTATTTACATGTTCTTAAGCCAGGGTTCATGCTAATGAGATCTCTCTTTTGTATAAGCACTGATGGAGGGTGTGTCAGTTACAGAAGTTACCTTTACTCTGAATGAGTAACTTCAGAATTATCATTATATATCTACTATGAGTTTTATGTTATCTAGATTGGGCACAGCTCCTCTTTAATCCCACTGGATCAGGCATGGGACAGTTAGAATTACCAGAAGACTGCCACTCTGGCTATGTTGAGACTATCATTTAAGATATTAGGAAGGATCATACTAGTTTGCCCTCAAACAGGTGAGCATGACCCTCTCAGTATACAGAGAACAAGATACTCAGAATCACCTTGGTGCAGACAATAAATAAGAGTACCTTGTGGGTTCCATCTAGATTACATGAAGCCCATGACATTAAGATGTATTATTACTTTATACCAGCCTTCTCTCTCTCCAGTGTACTGACATAAGAGATGATCAAGGAAGAAGTGATTTGACATTGGCATAATCATTTCTTTAGACCTGTAGTAGGCTTGGTACCACCCTACTACTATTTTCTACTCTCTAGAAGCTCTTTAGTTGATCTTTGATGACAGTAGTCTCCCTGAAGTTAGGATTACTTTTGTGTTTATAACGGGACTGACTTGAGGTACTGCATTCACTGTGGTGGGACTCTCTCTGGTGGGATCCTCTTTGGTGGGAGAACTGGGCCCTCATGCATGGTCTAAGTTCTGACCAGAGCTAGAGGTCTTCCATTATATTTGATTGTGGTGGTAGAGCTTGTTCTACTATTAGAAGTCTTTTGGGACTGCACAAGACTCATGATTTTTATCTGTTCCCAGGCGGCCTTGGGCGCTAAAGAGAACTTCTGTCCTGACGTTGTTGGGGACTCCAGCAGCACCCAACAAATAAATAATCCAGAATCAATGGAACTACGTTAAGACCGGGAACTGATCGTTAACCAAGTTTATTGGCGCTGGCTCATAGTTTTCTAGAACAATATATGCACAGATTCAGCTGGTGCCTGGCTTCAAATGGCAAAATCTACCTACTATTATAAAGACGTATAAATTCATTTTTTATAAAAGCAATTAGCTAAACAACAGCAACTCTAATTACCAAACAACTTAAGGTGAACTAAACACAACAATATTCTACTGAGTTTTTTTACTAAATAATCTGTTATCATTTACCTTAAAATAATGTGCACAATTTATCACTTAGCTATAAAAAGGTGTGATTTCTTATTGTTTTCAATCTCTTAAGGGTCTACCTCTTAAGATAACCACATTATATTTTGGTTTAATGTTTTTCCAATAAGTAAACTCTCTTATTTTTCTCTTCTACTTCTATACAAAGTTTTATTGCAGAGGTAGAAAATATTGTATTTTAGTACTTTTAAAAAAAAACATCAGTGGTGTTTAAGACTTTACCAAGTTGAAGTAAGATTTTATGGGTATTGTTGGTAGACTTTCAGTGTTTCTCTGCTTTTCTGACCCAATGTAGACATGAAATTTATCACAGATAGCACTGTCTCTATCAGTGGATGATTTTCTAAGATCAATAATCAGACAAGTATTTGCCTACTTAAACTCTGATTATACCAGTCAACTTGGAGTGTCTTTTATGAGTAAGTTGTTTGCCTAGCATGAAACCATACTCAGCAACTCTGGCTTTAACTTTCATCAATTATCTTTACAGTTACAAACCTCTTCTACAGATCTGATGTGCCCTGCCTGCAGATTATGGCAACTGTGTGTAACAGACAGCATAGCTCCAGTCTATATTCAAGCAACTTGTAGAATTTTTCACTCTATGTTTGTCCATCCATCCTTAAAAATGTTTTAATCACAATCCTAGAGCGAGAGTCTACTTTCATTTAACACCTTTCCTAAAAATCTATAAATAGTAGCTGCATGTTTGCGATTCTAATTGTGAATCTCCAAAAATTTGCTTTTATTTAAAACTCTTTGCCTCACTTTAACACCATTCATATTAAATTTTCTTTTTTCAGCTGGCAAAAATGATACTAGGAATGTTTTGGTGTATGCTGTATCTGTGTAGAAAAGGAAGATAGAAAGAGGCGACATGAGAGAGAGAGAAAAAGAGAAAGAGAGCAAAGAGATAAAGAACCTGCCATAGAGGGAGGCTGGGGCGGAGAGAGGGAATTGGGGACATTGGTGCTTGGAAATGGGCACTGGTGGAGGGATGGGTGCTGGAACACTGTATGACCAAAACCAAAAACATGAACATCTTTGTAATTGTATATCTCATGGTTGTATAATAAAAATTAATAAAGTAAATAAATAAATAATATAAGAGGTGTACTTTCTCGGTTATGGAAGAAATTATGGCTAAATTTGTCACTATAATATCACTTATCTTATCTTGAGTGCACTTTATTGATAATGCTAAGGGAATGACAAACACATCTGTTTGCTGATTTAGATTGCAGTATGAAACTAGACACACTCTATGTCAGACAAAAAGTTATCTGAAATTTTTGTATCCACTGAATCAATATTGATAAAAACAAAGAATTAATTTGTGTGCAGCAAATATACATTAGTTATTCATAACCTCAAAATTTTCTCAAGTCAAAAATAGGATCTGGCTAAAACATTAAATAAAACATGCACTAAATTAAACAAGACATTTGTATCAGGCACTGGTAGAACTTTACAAGAAGAAAACAGCCAATCCCATCAAAAAATGGGGGAGAAGAAATGAACATAAACTTTGGCAAAGAAGAAATTTGAATGGCCAAAAGGCATATAAAAATGTTCATCATCACTAATCATCAGAGTGAGGCAAATCAAAACAAAAATGAGATGTCATCTCAGACCACAGAGACTGGAACATATACAAAAGAGCAAGAACAAGTGCTAGCGTGGATGTGGGGGAGAAAGGGACTCTCATTCTTGGTTGGTGGGAATGTTGACTGGTACAGCCTTTTTGGAAACTATACGACATTCCTCCAACAACTAGAAATTGAGCTCCCATTTGAGTCAACCATACCATGCCTCAAAATATACTCTGGGAGGCTGAAAACACACAGTGGAAACACAATCTACAATCTGCACTTCTACGTTCACAGCAGCATTATTCACAATAGCCAGTATCTGGAAACAACCAGAGTGCCTGAGAACAGAAGACTGGATAAAGAAACTGTGGTACATTTAAATGGTGGAATATTACACAGCTGTTAGGAAAAACAAAGTTATGAAATTTGCCCATAAATGGATGGACATGGAAAGGATCATGCTGAGTGAAATTAGCCAGAGGGAAAAGTTTATATACAGAAGACTACATTTATTTGTGAAATATAAAAAATAGCATGATATCAATATTCAAGGCCAGACAAAACATGGATCAGGGGCCGTTGTCAATGGGTAAAATCTAATGCAAATTTGTGGGAGTCAGGGGTTAGGTAAAACAGATAAAGGAATGGTGTAATAATAATTATTGTAAATGATAATGCCAGCCTAGAACTGATTATTGGTAATAGCCAAAAGAATATACATGATAACCTCTAAATGTATGTGTTCCAAACCACAATATATAAGAGAAGGAAGAGAGAGAGACAGAGAGACAGAGAGAAAGAGAGAGAGAGAAGAAGAAAAGTGCCTGCCATAGAAGCAGGCTGGGGGGGCAGGAATCAGGAGAAATTGGTGGTGGAAAATGGGCACTGGTAGAGGGATGGGTGCTAAAACATCATATGACAGAAACCCAAACATGAACATCTTTTCAATTGTATATCTCACGGTGGAATAATAAAACACAATTAAAAAACATGAAATTTGGATTCCCAGGTTAAGCTGTTCCCTGCTAAAGACATATGTATGTTCTTTTGTTTTCTCCCATTTAGCAATGTCTCTGAGCTAGACAAAACTGTAAAATTTTTTTGAAGGAGAGTACTTATACATCCTCATTCTTTCCATGAGCTATCAAACTCACCTAATTTTGCCATGGGACTTAGACTGCTATCTCTGACTTGTCAAAAAAAAGCATAAGCATTGCATATACTTGGAACAATGCATTAATATTCTATCACAAATTTACTTAAAAATGCCTTTAGCAGTGACACTAAAATGTATTTATGTAAGTTGCACAGCCTTCATGTAAAACTGAGAGTGCTTAGATAATGACTAGATTTTTTTCTTTAAATGTGAAAGAATCTAGTCACTATTTAATTAATGACTAGACTAAAAGTCTGTTGGATTTAAATCCATTTGCAACTGCTACTTGTTATGATATATTTATTTTTAAATAACCACTACTCCTGACAATTAATATGTAACTATTTATTTGTCTGATAATTTTTCTGTAAACATGTACAAAGAATATTAGGAATAAGTTTTCCTTACCTAGGGAAATAGTGCCATAATAGAGACAATGGCATGTTGTTGCAGGACACCTAAAAGCCTAGGCCTCTGCATCTGCCCTGGATTGCCTCCTGCAGGTCACTTCATGGATAGGGGGTAGTCTGAATGTGGCAGTCTTAATGACCATGTATTCTGTACTGGCTGGTATAAATATTCTCTCATGCTACCACAATCATCGTGGGACTAGCTAGATCTTACCAGCATATTTGCCTGGTCATGTTGGATCTCTAAGTAATTAGACCAGAGAGAAATGCTGTGTGCCTCCAAGCAAGAAAGCGTGGCTCCCTGATAACTCAAAGGCAACTAAAATACAAACCTAGGGGCTGGAGTGATAGTCCAGCAGGTAGGGCGTTTGCCTTGCACGAGGCCGGCCTGTGCCGGCCTGGGTTCGATCCCGGCATCCCATATGGATATGGTCCCCAGAGCACCGCCAGGAGTAATTCCTGAGTGCAGAGCCAGGAGAAACCCCTGAGCATTGCCGGTGTGACCCAAAAAAAAGCAAAATAAATAAATAAATAAATAAATAAAAAAAATAAAATACAAACCTACTGTGAAGTAGACGAGACTCTTGTGAAGGCTTGGAGAAATATTTAACTGGCATTAGTATTAGTCTTTGGTACGGAGACATGCCATCTCAGAAACCCCCTTCTCTACCATATAAAGGCAATTCCAGGCAGATCTTGGCTCAAGACATTAGGTGAGGTGCAGGGAGAAATTACCTGAGGACATTTGATCCTTCCTGCCAGGGGAAGTTACTTTTAGCTTATAGCTTCTCCCAGCTCTGCTAGGAGGCTTTGAATTAGCTCTGGGTCCTTGTAAACAACCAGATGGTATCCTGAAGTTGCTACATTTCTATAAAGCTATTTTCCTATTTTCATCTCTAGATAGCCCAGCCCAGAATGGGCTGGGCTGGGGAGTTGGGGGATTTCTAGCTATAAAATAAACTGCAAGAAGAAAGAAGCTCTCTCCCTTTTTTTCCCCCTTCTGCCATTTCGGCTTCCCTTGGTGTTTTGCTTCTCCGTCCTCTCCATTCTCTGTTGGGCCTCAACACGTGGTGGCAGCCATCTTGGCCTACACCTGGCTGGGGCCTAGCTGGGAACCCAGAGTCTGGAGGTTTTCCCTGCTCTTGGATTGTATATTGGAACCTGTGATAGTAAAGCCCTTTTAAAACTGCATCGGATTCCTGAATCTTCATCCATTCCCTGCCGGCTTCGGAGGTAGAAGGGAACTCACTTTCCGGCACTGTTGGGGACCCCGGCGGCGGCTCCTCGACAGTATGTCTTCACAGTTTTGAGTCAGGATAGCATCAGTTCTGTTCATTGCCATCACTATCACTATCACTATCCACCCGTTGATCATCTATTTGCTAGAGCGGGCACCAGTAATATCTCCATATGTCCTGTCTCATGTTAGTAGAGCCCAAGGGCATCTATTCGCTCCAGGAACATAAAGAGCCCTAAACCATTATATTAGGTCATGGGAATGAACTAATATAATTGTTACTAGTATTTGGCATATCAAATAAAGCAGGGCAACTTGGCAGGCTTGCCATGCAGGTGGCATACCCTTGTAGTCACCTCTAAATATAGCATTCATAGATGAACCACGCAACCACTTGCGGCTCCGCGAGACAGGCTGTGATAGGCTGTGGCTGGGTGGAGTTCTGATGGAGTGGGGGTGGTCATCTGGCTTGTTGTGCGGCTCTCCTGGGGTGGCGGGCCAGGGCTACAACCCGCCATCCCTTCCGGGTGCCTCATGAGTGGTTGGGCACAAGGAGAGCAAGTAGCAGCTCTGCCCCATGTCTGTAAGTCTCTGGTTCAGCATACCTGGGCAGGATTGAAAAAAAAAACCTGCTGCAGGGTGGAACTTGATGAGACGGGCTGTGATAGGCTGTGATAGGCTGTCGCTGGGTGGAGTTCTGATGAGAGGGAAGTCCAGATGTGGAAAATGGCGGCCCCATGGAGTGGAAGGGGGTCATCTGGCTTGTTGTGCGACTCTGTCGGGGTGGTGGGCCAGGGCTAGAACCCACCATCCCTCCTGGGCACCTCGTGAGTGGCTGGGCACAGGGAGAGCAAGTAGCAGCTCTGCCCCATGTCTATAAGTCTCTGGTTCAGCATACCTGGGCGGATCAGTTCATTCCCATAATATTGTCAAAATTTGTAACATTTTTTACATTCCACTAATCATCACATATTGTAGATCATTAAAAAATTTTATTAATTTTATTTGGGTAATGAATAAGAAGTTGAATCTACTTGCCTTGCATATCTCAGTAAAACATATGCTAAGTATAGGAGGTATTGGTAAAACATCATCTATCGACTAAGGTTTTTTTTTTTTTTTTTTTGCTTTTTTGGTCACACCTGGTAATGCTCAGGGGCTACTCCTGGCGGTGCTTGGGGGACCATATGGGATGCCGGGGATTGAACCCGGGCTGGCATGGGTTGGCCGCATGCAAGGCAAACTCCCTACCCTCTGGGCTATCACTCCAGCCCCTAAGTTATTTTTAATAACAAAAGATAACTTTATTATGTTCTCAAGGATACTCAAGATTACAAAAGTCCAGATCAAATTTAATGCTTTATAAGGATTATATATACGCCATACTTATCAAATAAGGCTACTGACTTAGCCTTATGAGCCTTAGAGCTAACGCTCTAAAGAACAAAATGAGTGTTACATATCTCTAAACTGTTTTTATATTTTATGTCTGACTATTCTATACTGCAGCAGATAGCCTACACATCTATTTCTTATGGAAAATATATATGATGTCATTACTATATATAATTTTTTAGAATATAGTAATGCATAAATCTCTATTGAAGTTTCCTTCTATTTTACCTATATGTATTTTTTTCTTTTTTCCAATCCACCTAAGTCTTAAGTTTTTATTGTTCTGGGGTCAAGACCAACTTAGGCAAAACAATATATATAGTATAGTATTGTATATATATTGTATATATATATTGTGTTATATATGTTGTGTTATATATATATATATATTGCATTTGGCTCTAGGCAAACTGTAAATTTTCTAGTATTCTCAAGATGATTTTTTATTAAAAAATCATTATTAAAAGCATGTATTTTTAAAAGCACATTTTTATTTTATTAAAAGGATGTATTATTAAAAGCATTATTAAAAGTATGTATTTTTAAAAGCACATTTTTTATTGAGATGTCAATATTTACAGTACTATTACTCTTCCTTTTCATGAATACAACATTTCAACACCATGCCCACCCTAAGATAACCTACTTCCCTTCAGAAGTTTTCCAAGGACCCATCATTACCTACCATTCCCCCATGTAAACTAAGTTACTTGGCCAAAGTCTTCAGTTCTGTTGATTTTGACTTCTTTGTTTTCCTTTACTACATTTCTATTTTACCTCATATTTTCAATAGATCTCTACTTTTTTTTTTACTTGTGCTGGTGGTGAAACCTTCACACATAAGTGAATTTTACAAAATACTAAATTAGTGAGAACTCATCAAGTATTTTTTTCTTCATTTTGGGTCATACCCAGCAATGCTCAGGGGTTACTCCTGGCTCTGCACTCAGGACTTACTCCTGGCGGTACTTGGGAACCATATGGCAGGCTGGAGTTTGAACCCTCATTCTGCCACATGCAAGGAAAATGCCCTACCAGCTGTGCTATTGCTCAGTCCCAAGTAAATATTTTTTTGAACTAAAGATTTTCTATGGGTAGCTAAATTTGAAAAAAAATATTATAAACTATTATGTACAACACAAGTTTACAATTTATATAAAACAAATACTATACAAATGTTAAATGTAGAGTGAAAAGATTATAAATTAAGTAAACTTTACTAAAAGATCCTTAAAAGACTATACAATTAATTATAAATGCTTTATTCTGAGAGAACATATTGCCTTTAAGTTAGAGATATTAGATTATAGATACTCCTTATGTCTTTGCATTGATAAGGGTTTGAAATAAAAAAATTGTGATTCTAAAAATATCTTGATCAGATATATAGGATTCAATATAAATGAAATCTTAATTAATTTTGTGACTGTACAAAATATTTTAGAAGGACAGGGTTAAATAAGGCTTTCTTAGTTTAGTACAGAGTCAAAATAACCACCGTAAGTGAACATCATATTCAATGCTAAGTACTTGAGTAGTCTGTCATGACTTTGAAAGAAGCTCCTTCAATGCTTCTTACAAAACTATGAATTGCCTAACCTGTTTTTTTTTCTGAAGCTCTGTATTGTTCTTGCACTTTTAAGTGATAATCTAAATGGATAGACTTTTAGTGTAGCAGTGTTCATTTCATTCAATTTTCTTTTGGCTCATACAGTGTCAATAGACAGTTCTGCTATGAATATTATGGGACTTCCTTTTTATTCAAATTCCTTTTTCTGATCTGCTTCTGTCAATATTCTGCCTCTCACTTTGGATTGTGTCAGTTTTATGGAGTGCATCTTGGAGATTACTGGGTTGGGGAATTAAACATTGTTATCACTGGTTTTGGCATATCGAATAAACCCCCACAGCTTGTCAGGCTCTTCTGTGCTGCTGGTTACTCTCAGTAGCTTGCCGGGCTCTCTAAGAGGGGTGGGTAGAATATTCTTGGTAAATTGGAGATAAAATTGGAAGAGCTGGTAGCTGCTCTGCCTGGTGTATCTGCGGGCTACACTGGCATGTGATAGGGTCAAATGGAAACGTTACTGGAGCCTGCTAGAGCACATCAACTAATAATGGGATGTCAAGTGATCAAGTGTCTTGGAGATATCCTATCTGAGTTTATTTTTACTGGGAAAAATGGTCCTCTTAGATCGTGGTATTCCTCAATTTATATTCCTCAACTGTGGTAAATTCTTGTCTGTGATTTCTCTATTATTTCTTTATTAAATTCATCTTTGCTTCTTTAAAGACTCTGATGATTCTTACACTATTCCTCCTGAGCTCATCCCATAGTTGTCTCCTATGTTATTTGTTTCCTTTAAGATCTTTTCTGTTGTTTTACTAGTGGTTTCCTCCATCTTACTGTGAATCACCTCAAACTTTTCCTCAAACTGATGTTCTTCTGCTGCTCAGGCTTATTTTTCATTTTGTTAATAATTGCTTGTGTTTTTTTGTTTTTAAATGATAGCTACCATAGTTTTCATTTCTGGTTTGTATGTTTTCATTTCAGCTTTCATTCTTTTTTATGCTTCGTTGAATTACCATTGTTCTTTGACCTCATTAAACATCCTCAAAATCATATTGTGGCAGTCTTGTCTCAGAATTTACTGAGGGGTTGTTTAATTCTGCTGTGTTATTGTTATGGCTTATTTAAGTTGGTGGGTTTATATATGGTAATGGGTCTTCTCTACTATGTTTGCTATACTCCTACTGTGCTAAGGATGAATCCTTATATTACTCACCCCTTTACTTTCCTGATCATCTTCTCAGAAGATATCCCTTCACAGATAGGAAATTAAACTGAACTGTGTGAAATATGTTAAGTATCTATTGTGTTTTTCCTACACTGTTGTATGCATTGGCCCTTTGACGTGGGGCCAATTGATATGGAGCAGGTCTACAAGGGCGCTGTTGGGTCTATCTGGAATGGAGCCTTGACCCACCTGCCACTGGATCAGAAAAGATTCTAGAGTTTCTGTACTCGTAGGGATGTGTCAACCGCAGGGGGTCTGGAGCTATGGAGGTAGGTTTATTGAGATGGCAGATTTAGGTGTGGTGGCTGCTAGGGTCTAGCTAGAAAGAATCCTTAAATAAACCAGAGTAGTAGTAACAGCTGTCATATATATATCCTTATACATTTTTCTATTATATTGTTATTTACTGAAAATTACGTCCCAAATCTTTAAATATATAGTTGAAGATAAACAACATAAAGCCTTAGGAGTTTGCTTTCTATAATAATTTTCCGGGTGCATAATAATCTGAAAAACTGGTTGTTGTGCTTTTACCATAGTGCTTTACATGTGTGGCAAACATTTTAGAATTTCGAAGGAACCTATAAAACATTGGAATGAATCAACCACTAGATTAGATTTGAACTTAAAAGATATTTTAATGCACAATAAAGGACATCTATTAAACCTAACAAAAAAGTAAACAGGGACCTAGGAAACAAATTAAATTTCTGTTTATATAAATCATAATTTCCCACTCAGACTTCTTAGTACTTATTCAACTGGCACATAAAAATAGTAATGATTGTAAAATGGAATCTGTTAACAGGAATAACAACAAGAGTTTTTGCTTACCATTAATGTTCCATCTCTGATCTATATATTTGTTTTCAACAGTGAGCCCAAGATCTGGACTCACCATATGGAAAAATAGACAATAATTTAGGACACCTTGCTTACAAAGGGCTTTATTCATCTGTGAGGGAAAAAAGGTTTATTTTTAGCAAAATATTTAGTAGGGATATGACTTCTGCATTCTTTAACTACAATATGACTGTTGGTAGTAATTAAATAATTTCTATCAAACATCATATTTGATAGACTACTTTTAATTAAAAAATACTTTTGCAGAAAAGGAAGAACTACAATTCAAATTCATTTACCTTTAACTAATTAAGTAGCCTTGTTAATAGTCATGTTTGGCAAAATTAGGGCTCCATAATGATGGAATTTGAGGATGCAAGATAAATTGCATGCTTTTCATACAAGTCAATAATAATTTACTGTTTCAACAACAACCAGGATATATTATATTGGGTAGGGGGAATGGAATTATATGTGACTTTTTGTTATTCCTCATAGACAGCTTACATGGTTGCTTCTCGTACCAACAATATTTATAGTTTGGAGGTCTTAATTCTCAGTTGGGCAACGCTTACACTGTTGTACAAAGCAAGTTCCACGGAATTGGAAGATAAACAAAACCTATTCACTTTGGGATACTTACGGTACTAAAACAACATGTCAAAATAGGAGTTACTCTACTTGTTGAATGATTGATTCTGGTTGTGCAAGTAAAACTGCTTTGCTGTTGTAGAATGAAAACCACAAATACAAATATATCAGGAGCTGAGAGCATTCTTTGAGGACACCATTGAGAATTTTTATTTTCAATAATGAAGACTAATTTAGAACTATGCTATCCAAAGAAATCAAAACTTTTAGATATCAGGTCATTTTTCAAATAAAGATGTATATAATTGTGCAAAGAAAATGACAAAAAATACTTGAAACTGTTGCTAGAGTCAATAAAAATATGGACTAGATAGTAAAAAAATCATAACTCGGGATGAGAAATGGCACAATAGGAAAGGTGTTTTTCCCCCCATTTAGTCCCCAGAGGCAAGGAAAATGATCCCTCAGCATAGAGCAAGGAGTAACTTCCGAATACCATTGTATGTGACAACCATTTAAAAAAAAGGAGAAAAAAAAAGTTCCATAAGCTTAAAGTTGCATTTGCCATAAATAGCAACTATGCTCTTACAATGAAGAGCTCACATGCTCTTATCATGCTAACAGTGCATATTTGCTATCACCTTGCACTAGGTTATATACATATTTATATTTATATGCACATTAAATTTGTGTCTACTCTAATTTTTTGTCCAAAATCTGGACTCACCATATGGAAAACTAGACAACGATTTAGGACACCTTGCTTACAAAGGATTTCATGTAAAATTTTATGTAAAATTTGATGAAATGCAATGATTTAGTCATATTAACTATTCATAAATTTCAGTTAATATACTGCTTAACATGATAGGAATGAAGATATTTTGCCTCCCTATTTTGTGCATGAAATCCAAAAGGTAATAGCTGCAGTTTGTTAAAGTTAAAACAATTATATATGAAAGGTAATTAACAAGTGGTTCATCAATAAAGGCTTTATTTGGAGGTGTTTATAGAGTATGCCTCCAACGGCAAGCCTAGAAGCTGCCGTGTTGTATTTGATATGCCAAATGCCAGTAACAATTATATTAGATCATTCTCATGACCTAAATAATGTTTGAGGCTCTTTATGTTCCTGTCCAAGCCGTGCCCTTGGCTCTACGCTGTGACAGGACATATTGGATATTACGGTGCCCGCTCTAGCAAATAGATGATTAACGGGAGTCGTGCGTGACAATTTATTGACTTAGATTACATTTGATGCAAAATCATCATCTTTCCATGGTTTAGAATAATGCAGCAGTGATCATACTTTTTTCATATTTTAGCTTTGTTAGTAGAGTGTTGGAATACCACTATAAGTGAAAATCCATGTTTCCTATTAAAGAACCTCTTTATTTGTCAGCATTGGTCTCTCTTTCTTATCTAGCTGATTCAGTAAGCTTTAAGATGAAAGATGTTTGGGACTAGCTAATGACTGAAAATTCCTCACACCTTTCTGTGTATTCTGAATAGCTCCAAAATGCAATAAATAGAACTTACATACATGCATCTGTTTGATTCAGACACAAACAGGCTACAATGTGTCTTTGTTCTGTTGACCAGGAATATCTAAATTCCAGGGATGTATTCTAAGCTCATTTCAGTGGGAAAAAGTATAATGAATGACTCTCTGGGGGAAATTTTGGTCAAAAATCAATATATTTTTTTTTTTTTCATCTAAGTACATAATAGGAATGAATGAGTTCCAGGTTTGTAGTTGGCCTTATCATAGCTCTCGGAGCTTTCTCTTGATCATGAGGAGCAGAATGCACATGCAATGAACTGTTACTGAGAAAAATTTCATTGGAATTTCCCTGGGTGGATTAATCCAGATTTATCCTAATGCCTCATAGAATATATAATATTCTACTATTTGGCTACTTTCAGGGTCCCAACAATTTTTAGCAACACATTTTCTATGGTACTACTAGAACCGTAATTTTATATGGAATAATTTCACTTGTCTTCCCTTTGTTCATCACTTTGCTGAAGCCAGTAAAATCTCCATTCAGTGGGAATGAGGTCCATTATTGCTACTGTTTTTGGCATATTTAATACACCCTGGGTAGCTTGCCTCCCTGCCTTGGCTCTGGGTTCATCTCAGGGGGCCCAGTCTTTTTTATATGTCAGACCATCAACCATCCAGGGCCCACAGGGCAGAGACGTGGGGAATGTAGGCAGGTATGTCTCCTGTCTGCCGCCTGCTGATGAAGCCAGGCACTGCAGCCACACCTGCAACACCTTGAGGGTAGGATTTATATGGAATACACCTTAAAAAATTTATTTCTCAGGGCCGAAGCCATAGACCAGCAGGTAGGGAGTTTGCCTTGCACGTGGGCGGCCTGTGCCAGCCTGGGTTCGATCTCCAGCATCCCATATGGTTCCCCAAGCACCGCCAGGTGTAATTCCTGAGTGCAGAGCCAGGAGTAACCCCTGAGCATAGCCAGGTGTGACCCAAAAAAGCAAAAAAAAAAAAAAATTCTCCTAAAATATTGGTGACAAGTATTTTGAGGATAATTTCTTAATTTGCAAATTAATAATAAAAACTAACCATAAACCCTATAGACCTCAAATGACTAGCATTGATTCTCCAAATCAGTTTGAATTTTATTTATTGGTGAATAAATCATTTGAGAAGTTCTTATGATTTTGGAGTCATGTTATAAGACAACTCTATCATATTTTTTTAAATTTCATTTTTATTAAAACACGTGAGGTGCTCGGGAGGTATGGCGGGTTCTAGCCCTGGCCTGCCACCTCAGCAGAGCCTCACAACAAGCCAGACCACCCTCCACTACTCCATGGGGCCCGCCATTTTACACATCCAGACTTCCCTCTCGTCACAACTCCACCCAGCATACCAGACTATCACAGCCGCGCGCGTTCATCAATAAATGCTTTATTTAGAGGTGACTACAACAGTATGCCACCTGCATGGCAAGCCTGGCAAGCTGCTCGTGTAGTATTTGATATGCCAAATACCAGTAATATTTATATTAGGTCATTCCCGTGACCTAATATAATGGTTTGGGGCTCTCTATGTTCCTGGAGCAAGCGGATGTTTTTGGGTTCTACTAGCATGAGACAGGACATATGGAGATATTACTGGTGCCCGCTCTAGCAAATAGATGATTAACGGGAAGATAGTGAAGATAGTGATAGTGATTAAAACACCATGATTACAAGAATGTTCAAAAATACAGTTTTTTGAGGCATGCAGCATTCCACGACCAATTCCAACACAAGTATGACCTTCCTTCCACCAATGCATCAAGTTTCCTTATCAGACCAAGTCTGCCCGATGCAAGATAGATTTTAAAAAAGATAAGTCATATTTTTTTTGGCAAGTGGAACTATTAAAAAACTTAATGGCAGTCTATTTGTGATCAATGGTTGTTATGTGATTTTTAACCTATGTAAATAAAGCTGAGTAATTTAATGCAATATAACATAAATATATGTCATATACAGCCCGGATCACCAACACCCACCCTGCCGCAGCTTTTTCCTCAATCCGGCCCAGGTATGCTGGTCCAGAGACACTCACACATGGGGCAGAGCTGTTCCTTGCTCTCCCTGTGCAAAGCCGTTCATGAGGCAGTCGGGAGGCATGGCGGGTTCTAGCCCTGGCCCACCACCTCGGCAGAGCCTCACAACAAGCCAGACCACCGCTCCTCACTCCACGGGCACCGCCATTTTCCACTTCTGGACTTCCCTCTCGTCAGAACTCCACCCAGCAGACCAGCCCATCACAGCTCGGCTTGCGCGCCGCTTGCGGCCGCGCCGGTTCATCAATAAATGCTTTATTTGGAGGTGTTTAAAAGAGTTTTCCTCCCGCTCGACAAGCCTGGCAAGCTTCTCGTGTTGTATATGATATGCCAAATTCCAGTAACAATTATATTAGGTCATTCCCATGACCTAATATAATGGTTTAAGGCTCTTTATGTTCCTGTAGCAAGCCGATGCCCCTGGCTCTACTGGCATGAGACAGGACATATGGAGATATTACTGGTGCCCGCTCTAGCAAATAGATGATCAACGGGAAGATCGTGATCGTGATCGTGATATATCATATACATATGTGAGTTTTCAACTCTGGTGCTAAAATATATTGTACTACATTTTATTTAGAATTATTCAAATTTTAGTTTGTATTTAGGTCTCATTAAGGTAATAATCATGCCTTCCCTTTCATCAGCAAAACGTTTTACTTAATTCTGTACTAATAGAAAACACTAATATATAAAACTTAGAAACTTAGTAAAAGCAAAGAGAATTAAGAAAATTTCAGAGGGGAAACCAGAATAGGACTATAGAAATAAATATTGTTTTATCCCAAGAAGGGAAATATAGGTTTTATTTTAGAAAATATAGATATTGCTTATCTAGCAGCTTTGATTCAGAGACTCATAATTAAGTCAAGAATGAGACCAACTAGTGCAAAAAATTCTCAGATACCCCTTTCCTGGGCTGAGACCTCTGCAGCAATGGAGAATGTAACATTGAAGCTAACTAAGCTCCTTTAACAAAAAACATTAATACAGGAGGTTCAATAGGAACAACAGCTTAGAAAACTCTCAGACAAAGATTTAATATACCAATGATGAGATATAGCAATTTCCACAAGTTTTCTTTTCCTGGAGTAATTTGTTTTTATAATTCCATTAGCCATTTAGTGGTAGCACAGTATGTCATGAATTATTTGGGTACAATTAATGGGCAGGCTTGAAGCTTGGTTGAGAAAATGGGGACAATGGTGAATGGAAGGTCACAGTGGTTGTGAGACTGGAATTGGGATATTGAATTTCTGTAACAAAATCATCATGAACATCTTTGTAAACCATGGTGTTTAAATAAAGTGTGGGGAAAAAAAGAAAATATAGAGATCGCTTAATAGTCTGCATTCACAAGAAAATGTTGCAATAAAAATCTCTATGGATGTAAAAATAGTCTGATATTATCATGATCATTCAGTATGAGATTTTAATTCATTTATTGAAAATTAATGAAAGCCCTTAAATTAGGAATAGAATCTATATTTCTTAATCTAGTTGAAGGAAACAATAAACATGAGTGAGTGACATAGCCAGTGCCACATGCTGGGAACTTTGACCTGTCCTTTATTTATTTATTTATTTTTTTGCTTTTTTGGGTCACACCCAACGATGCTCAGGGGTTATTCCTGGCTCTGCACTCAGGAATTACTCCTGGCATTGCTCAGGGGACTATATGGGATGCCTGGGATCGAACCCGGGCGGCATGGGCTGGCCGCGTGCAAGGCTAACGTCCTACCTGCTGGGCTATCACTCTGGCCCCTGACCTGTCCTTTAAAGAAGCTCCTTTAATGCTTCTTTTTAAAATTGGCTTAAGACTATGAATTCCTTAAACATTATCATGATATCCTGTATCATTCTTCAAATTTGGATCATAATTTAATAGGATAGAGTATTGGTAAAGACAAATTCCTTCCATTTTTATACTATAAACAAGTTCATCAGATTTTATCTCCACTCTGTCATCACATTTGTGAGAAGAGCTTAGAACAGTTTACAAATGAGAAAATTTAAGGAAGCTAAAACATAGATAAGAGAAATGAATATTTTTGAGAGACAGTTTGGCCTGTAAACAAAGACACTAATTGTTCTTTCTTTTGGGCTATCTTTTCTAGGATGTTTAAACAAAGAACTTCCTTTAACAAAAGCACAATGCTTTTCAAATGAATTATAGCTTTTGTGCTATTAGAAAATATTTGAGTTATTTTGCCCAGAGTTCCCCTTAAAGAGTTTAATCAAGTGCTTATGCGCTTAGGCACCTATTTCAGCTGATTAGTGTTCTTTGGATCTTAGGACAATAGTTAGGGATATTATGTTAAAATATAATAACCTACATGCAAATCAACTCAAAATGATGAAAAAATAAGCTTAAAGTTCTATGTAGATTAAAACAGAAATAAAGCAGTCAAAAACAATCATTAGAATAATTTTGAATCACTTATTCAAGATTTAGATAGAAATTTACATATATATTGAATCACTTATTCAATATATATAGATAGAAATTGAAATTTATATCTATAGATAGAAATTTTCATCGATAAGATCTATAAGATATTATTTTCATCTATAAGATGGAAATTTCTATTGTACAGTGAAAAAGATTTTAGAGTTTTGGGTTACATTGTGGCATAAGACTTTATGACACACTGTGGATATATGCTAAATAAAATATACAAAGGACATATATAAGCTGAATAGTTATTGTACTTGAATGCATTATTAATACTATTTGCAAATAATTAAATCAAAATGAGATTTATATGAATATCATTTTATTCAGAGGGGTATACACTAACTTTAATTTTTTCAGAATTAAGAGACTGGGGAAAAGAACTTTCATTAAATATGAACAAGGCAAATATTCAGTTCTTTGTTTTAAAAAAGTATTTCTTTTAATTTAAGCTAAGAATGCAAAGTGTGGATACAGGGTGCATAGTTCAGGGATTAAGATCCATGTTTTGCATGACTCAGATCCTAGTTTGGCCCCTGGCTGCATTCAGTATCCCGAGCACCACCAGCTGTAGTCCAGAAGGCCTTCCTGAACACCAATAACATGGTATAGGGAAGATAAAACCACTGTAGGGCCCTAGCATTTCTGCATCCCTGCTTCCTAATATATAACTCACACTTGGTTAACTAGGCACTCCTGCAAGAGATCCCAGTGTGATCGTTTGTGAGTATCCAAGTTGAAAAAATATTTCTCCCATAAGTAAAAATATAAGCAACATAATATATAAATTTTCAATGCTACAGATTTTCCCATCAAGTCTCTTTGCTTAAAAATTATAATTACTAGAAATACCAAAATCTCACTAAAATGTGCATTATTCAAGATAGAACCATATTAATTTGAAACTTGCCATTAAATAAATAATGAAGTTCTTATTTTTCACTTTTCTGTTTTCCTTATAAACCTAAGACATTATTGTGCTCAATTATTTTCAGTGTTTACATAACTGATTTACTGCCTGAGGCAGAAGGCAAGACACATGCAAAATCTTCACTATGTTAAGGTCAGGTAATCAATTTCCTCTCCCAAAAGACAAAACTAATAGTACAGAGGATTATCACTAAATACAAGCAGCTGCTTTGGTAAGACTAGAGCTTTTCTAGGGAATCCTGCAATAATGGAGTAGGCAGGAAACAGAATCCCATATATCTCTATCTTTGAATTCTGTGAAAGCCGCATAGGTGATTTTTAACTACAAATAAAATGAGGATTAATTTTGCTTTGATTCAAGTAATTGCTATTAAACATAAATGCATTTGAAGCAGAACATAGAATAGCTATGCATAGAAGAATATTTTACTTTGTTTTGAATGTAATTTAAGATTTTCCCAATTAGCAAAATTGTTTCTAATTCTTACACATTCAAGAATTTTGGCTTATTGGATACAAACCATTAAATGAAAGCATTAACTTTAACATTCACAATTTCTAAATATTATTACAATGACTTTATGCCATAATTATTTACTAGAATTGATAACAGCTCCATACATGATTTCCTTTCCACAAGTTCATATTCTGCAAAGAATGATTAAATATAATCAATTTCTAAATTTAATTAATTCTATAGATCAATTTCATTTAATAAGAAAGCATACATGATTTTTATTCTTCTCTATGGGTTTTATCTTAAAATGTATTGATGCAATGTAGCTCATTAATATTTCAAATCCTCCTTTGTGCTAATTCAAGGCATAATACATGCTGACAAACTATATAATACTTTGCCTTTACTATAAACAAAAGAATCAGTAATCTTGAAATAAGCATTTTTTACTATATATAGTCTTCACAATATTTAAAACAAGTAAATCAAGGATTATCTAAAAATAATGTACAAACTTATTTGATATAAGATTACATGTTTCTTGTGTTTTTTTTTCTTTTATGGCTCTATTCAACCTTATAAATCAATACTGGAAATCTACAAATCTGTCTTTTGCTCTTCTTTTTTTAACATATTTTTCCTACTTCTTTATTCACTTAAAAATACCCAGTGTCAATTCTCAAATTATGTTTAAAGAATACAGATTCATTTATTCAACCATAGTATAATAATCCAATTTCACATACATGTCTTAGTAATCTTAAATTAATATGTTCAAACATAAATGGTTGATTTAACTCTCATGCACAATTTTATTCTGATTCACTTCCATTTAAACTAATTTAGTTAGAAAATAAGTCTCCCTGTGTTCTTAATTTCAGTAAGATTTTTCTATAACAAGCTGTTTTTTGTCTAAAGTGATTATCTTTGACTTAATCACCTTTATTTTCCTGTTTTTGTCTCAAATACATTGAAGTTTTATATCTCCAGCCTACAAAATACAGAAGTCTTTAATGTCCTGGACATCACTGCATGTAGTGCTGGAGGACCGTGCACCAGAGAGATGGTTTAAATAATCTAATAATCAAAGGGCACAGGCAGCCCTGTATCTTTGGACAAGCATTGAACTGTCATTCTAGTTGGCCCAGAATCACTGACTAAGCACCAGGTGGGTGATTATCTGCTAAGTAAATTAATCTGCTAAGATAAGTAAATTATCTGCTCCCTAGTTATATTCTAAGATAGCAGATAATTTACTATCCATGTAGATAGATAGTTATGTATTTAATTGTGAAAGCATTAAAAATTTCCTTATGTTGAACACATTGCATTTATTAGTAACTACGTTATTAAGATTCTCAGCATACGCAAGTATATGATGCACTCATCACTCTGGCTATAGTTATACCAAGATATAACATAAAAGAAAGTTATTAAATTTTATTTATTTATTTATTTATTTATTTATTTATTTATTTATTTATTTATTTATTTATTTATTTTGCTTTTTGGGTTACACCGGCGACGCTCAGGGGTTACTCCTGGCTCTGCACTCAGGGAATTACTCCTGGCGGTGCTCGGGGGGCCATATGGGATGCCGGAGATCGATCCCGACCGGCACAGGCCAGCCACGTGCAAGGCAAAAGCCCTACCTGCTGGACCATCGCTCCGGCCCAGATTTTAAAACACAAGATAATTTCCATAGAATAATAACTAGTATAAAAAAGAAACTTTTGATTTATCTTAATTTGTAATATTTAACTATATATGATAATGTAAAACTATTAAAAATTTTAATATCCATCTATTTTATTATTTCTAGCTAGATTTTATTATTTACTAAATTATAATATTTTATTATACTTTGGGAAATTAATACTTTCTATTTTATTTTATATGGTATTTGACAAATTTAGAGAAACAGAAAATGTACATCAAAGAGCATTTTTCTATAATGATTAGAGGTTTTAAAGCATTTCAATATTTTAAATTAGCACTTTTACTGTCCAATTAGTTACTTTAGTAGCAGTGATCACACACTCTTAAAGTAAGAAGCTGTTGTCATATTAAAGGAAAATTTATCTACACTTTATTAAATGTTTACTTATCTAATCATCATTGATAACAAATAAGTTTTCAAGTACCCACTAGTATTCAAAAGTATGTTCAGTGTTCGCTAAGTCAGCAGGAGACTGTGAAGATGTTTTGCCTCTCTACTTGGAGCAGCCACTTCTGCGAAAAGTTGATAGCAGAGAAGTATCAAATATGCCCTATAAACCATCAGGAATGCAAATACAAACACTGGATCACTCTGTTTATAAAACAGTTATCCATTTTTTTAAATATAGAGAAAAACAAAAGTACAAAATTTTAATAATATGATTTATTATTTGATAATGATTATAATAATGATTTATCATTTAATAATAATGATTTATAACCTTTATCACTATGACAATATTACCATACAGGAACATGCCAATTAAAATAATTCAGACTCAGCATATAGCTATTGGATGCCTGTTACACTTGGTATTGTGTATTTAAAATTCATATTATATTATTTCTGACTTTTAGGAACTTAAATACAGGCATCAGTTACAGAGTTCGTGGAAGAGTAAAACGTGTGATTGAGCACTTTTAGGTTTCAAAAGTATAAAAATAAGGCTCAATTTTTTTATCACTTATATAAACAAATTTTAGTTATTCAAGGACCTAGCAAATTTTAAAAAGCTAGTCTTAGAGTTACATTTTAAGAAACAGCACTGGCTATGTGAAACGGTGAATTTTCAGAAGCTCCAAACTGCAGAAAAGTGTGGAAAAGTAGAGTAATTGGCATATGTTCTAATCTTGTCTTATCATAAGAATCTAATAAATAGACAAAACAAAAAAATCAGAAAATATAATTAATCTTAACTATGCATTTTATATTAAAGATTTGCACTTTACTTAGGGAGATTTGAGAAATTACTAAATTCCTGAAGAGCAGAGTTTTCTAGCGTCATAGGAGAGAGGGTAAGGAAAATGTCTCCATTCTGCTGACCCAACTTTGATCTCCAAAACTATATAAAGTTACCCAGATCACCACACCAAGCAGTTCCCTGGCACAGAACCAGGTGTAATATCTTAATATGCCTGAGTATAGCTTCAAATCAAAGATAATAATAATAATAATAATAATAATGATAATAATAATAATACGAAAACAATAATACATCACAGTCAGAACCAGACCCACAGCTCCATCAACATCCCCTGAAGAGATCCAGACCTATCCACTCCAGACCCACAGCTGCACCTACTCAGCCCCATGTGGAAGAAACCCATGGAGCTGACCTCCCAGTAAGGGGCTCGGCCAGCCCCTGGCCTAATCCAACATTGCTCCAAGGGTTTGCTCACACATGCAGGGGTGGGACCACACTCGCCAGATTTGGAGCAGAGATTTGGGCTCCTCCACCCTTTTCTCCACATACATGCCAGCTACCCTGGAAGAGTGACTCATACTAGACCCACAGCTCCGCTGGCACCACAATGTTAGATAATACTGATTTTAGGAGCAGGTCCTTCCCAGAATCTTTCACATTTATACACTCTATACAGTTCTAGGCAGGTTCTAACTGATACCCGTCAACCCAGTAAGCCTAGCAAGAAGCCAGAGCAACCCACACATCATGAGGCCAGTCATTCTCAACATCCAGACCCCATAGTTCCTCAGAGCTCCACCCAGAGAGAAAACCCATCTTTCCCTTTAAGTTTCATCAGTAAATGCTTGAGATGAGAGCCCCCTACTGAGAGTATGTCACCTACACAGCAGAGCCTGGCAAGCTACCCGTGCTTTTATTGATATGCCAAAAACCAGTAACAATTACGGACCTCAATTCCATGACCTGAAGAATGGTTTAAGACCCTTCCTGTCCCTGGAGCAAGCAGATGCCCTTGGGCTACACTTGCTTGCTACAGGATGTAAGGAGATATTACTGGTACCTGCTCGAGCAAATCGATGAACAATGGGAAGACAGTGATATACTGATACAGTGATATATCACAGTCAAATCCAACTTTGTTTTAAAGAGGGTACTGTATTAAAATATAATTGCACTGCAAGAGAAAATGGACATATCCCCACATAATTAACTGATCTTATTAGTTCCATAACCCAAAAGTGTCTGTCATGGGAGAAATAAACATTCTTTTAAGAAATATGCACAGTTGAGTTTGCAGGTATAGGGACAAAATGTTTCTTCCCACCAACGTTTGTTGCATAGACATAAAGTATGGGCAACACGGAAAGCAGGTGGGGATGGTTGCTCATACTGTCCACTTAATGAAGGATTTAGGCTGTCAACTTAATGGAGGATGTTTTTATTCCTCCTGGAAATCTTGATGTTTTAGTACACCAATAGTCAGGGTGGTGACTGTCACATTTCTGATATAATGAAAGCTGAGACTTGTCATATGGCATTGTCCCCACCCATCTGCTGAACCCAGAGTATAAGATGTTTCATGTTTAATTCATATAGAAAAAATGACTCTCTAGCCCACAATGGAGACAAAATAAAGTAATAATAAACATTTTGAAAGGCTAGAGACAATTTCTAGGGATAAGTCGCTTGCAGTGAACCTGAGTTACATCTCTGACACCCCAGTACTATCAGGAGTGACTCTTGAGCACAGAATCAGAAGTAAGTTCTAATGACTGCAAAGGGTCCTTCCCCTAGCCCTGAAAAGAAAAACAAACTAAGCAAACAAAAATCAAAGCCAAAGATAATTTGAATGACCCAGGGGCTTTTAAATGTTTCCTTCCCAACAGTTTCAAAAGGCCATCAGTGACTCATTAAAGAAAAGCCTTCCAGGGTCTCAGATAATGTGAGTAAGAATATTTGTGCTATTTCATGAAGTGAAAAAGGTCAAGAGCTGAGATCACTTGATCACTTGATCACTTGAGTCCCGTTATTCATCAATTTGTTTGAGCTGGCACCAGTATCATTTCCATTGGACCCTATCACTTGCCAATGTAGCCCAATGACATCTGGTTGATTCAGGAATATGAAGAGCCTCAAACCGTTCCTTCAGGGTCTTGACAAGGAAGTCTGACCATCTTGTAGGTGGGCGGCCATGTGATCTTTTGACATCCCATGGGATCCAGTCGGTAATGGCTCTAGTCCAGCGGTTGTCTCCAAATCGCATTACATGTCCAGCTCATCTGATTTTCGATGCCTTGGCAAACGAGACAGCATCCCTGATTCTGGAATAGGGATGGAGGTCAGAACTCCGGATTCCTTCTCTCACTTGAGTGAGGCGTGATATTCCAAGCATAGCTCTTTCGATTCCTCTCTGGGAGAAAGGAATAGCATTCTCATCCTGCTTTCATAGGGCCCAGGTCTCTGAGGCATATGTTAATGCAGAGAGAGGGGTGGAGTACAAAAGATATGCCCAGAGCCAGAGGTTCTTTGTCCTTTTAGCTATGTATTCGATGCCTTTGAAGGCATTCCATGCTGCTCTCTTCCTCCTGCGCAGCTCAAGTTTTAGGTTGTTCTTCATGTTGATTTCTCGACCTAGGTACACATAACTGCTGCATTCAGAGATGTCTGTTACATTGAGAGTGAATGGGCCTCAGAAACAAGTTCATTTTTCATGAACATAGTTTTCTTCAGATTCAGCTGTAGACCTATCTTTCCACATTCTCGGTCAAAGTCAGCCAGCATTTGTGCCCCTTGGCTAATGTTTGGTGTTATTAGAATGATGTCATTAGCGAAGAGGAGGTGGTGTAGTTGCTGACCATCTATCTTCACTCGCATTTCTTCCCATTCTAATTGTCACGTGATGTTCACAAGGGCGGCACTGAAGTTTTGATGAAATGGTATCACCCTGTCGAACCCCTCTTTTGACATCAATGATCACTTCTTTGTAGAATGGTGAGATCCTGGTGGTGAATCCGTAATACAGCTCACGAAGGATCTTGATGTATTGGGTTTGAACACCATGTTTGGCTAGGGCTTCGATGACTGCTTCAGTCTCCACAGAATCAAAGGCTTCCTGTAAATCAATGAACATGAGACAGAGTGGCATCTTGCACTCCCTACAAACCTCAATGAGCTTGGTTACTGTGTGGATATGGTCGATTGTGCTGAATCCTTTCCAGAAGCCAGCTTGCTCGCATGGTTGTCCTTCATCTAGTGTTCTCCCAATGCTGTTCAGGATGACTCATGTAAACAGCTTGTAGATGGCGACAACAGGCAGATAGTTGCCGATGTCGTGAATGTCTCCCTTCTTGAACAGTAGAACTGTCCTGCTTGTTTTCCATTGGGAGGGTACCTTGTATTCGGAAAGGTAGCGTGTGAAGAACAGAGCTAGTGTATTGATGAGTACTGATGGCAGATTCTTCAGGTGTTCGGGTCTGACTTTGTCTGGGCCTGGTGCTGTTCCCTTCTTTACCGACGAGATGGCATGTAGGATTTCAGAAGGGAGAATGTTGGGAATGACGTATCCATCCTGTGGAATTTGGTATGTGGGCAGGTGGATGTGGCTATCAAAGAGATTTGAGTAGAAGTCCTGGATAATCTTCTCCATTGCCTTTCTGGAAGATGTGATAGATCCATCTGGGCGTCGAAGGGCAATCATCTTGGTCTTATAGTTGGTGAAGGACAGGCGGGCAGTGCAAATGCTTTTCCGGCTTCTGCTGCATCTTCCAGTATTTCTGCTCTTCTGTCTTTGAGGTCTCCTTTTATTGCTTCTCTGCATCGTTTATCAAGCTTGGACGTTAGCATTTGGTCTCCTGAGGCTCGCGCCTTGCCACGTTGGCAAATAAGCTCGAGAGTTTCTGAAGACAGGCATCCTTTTGTGTCTTTCTCTCTCTTGGCATTCTTCGCACAATCATGGAGGTGCTGAACCGGTTGGTTGTATTCTTCATCGATGTCGTCAATGGTGGTATCTTCCCTTGTTGCTGCAATGGTGCCAAAGAGTTCACAGTTGCTGGTGGTTCTGGGAGTTCTCTTCTTAAATTTTGCAGCCTTTTCTCCCCGTTGCGGGAAGTAGAATTTTGCATGAAGGAGATGGTGATCCTATCCTGTTTGAAATTTGGGGACGACAGCAACATCAGTCAGACAAAACTGTCGATTGAAGATGATGTGCTCAATTTCATTGTGGAACTGTCCACCAGGAGATTCCCATGTCCAACGTTTCTCTTCAGCATTCTGGAACTGTGAGTTCCCATGAATGGTCTTGGTGGACATGATGAACTCAGATAGTCTCTCACCCTGTTTGTTTCATTCTAGGCCATGGGTCCCGATGTGGAGTTCTTCAGCTGATCTTCTTGGTCCTATCTTGGCAAGAAAATCACCGACTACTTTCTTGTGGAAGGTGTGATCTTTTTTATAGAACTCCAGTTCCATGTAGAATTTCTCAATTTCATCCTCTTTGTATGTGAATGTTGGTGTGTAGACAACGAAGATAGAAATTGCTGGCAGTGGGCCACATCTCTTCAAGTGTAATCGTCCTATTCGGTTTGTTAGGCATTCAAATGAATCAATGTTGACGGCCATGTTCGTGTTGACAAGGACACCAATGCCACCGACGCCTCTTTTCGTCACATGTTCCAAGGAACAATTCTTCTCTGGTGTCAAATACAGCATGATGCGACTGATGCCTCCTCATCTCAGTCAAACCAATGATGTCATACTTGATCTTTTGCACTTGCACCGTCAAATCCTCAATATATGCTTCCGATGCCAGTGTACATGCATTGAAAGTACAGACAGTCATTTTAGACCTTCTTCATTTTGGCAGCCTAGGATGGCCGTGAGTTTTATCAGGCACTGCTTGTTCGCCTTTTTACTGCTGCCGTATTAAGGTCTCTTTCGGGGTCAGGGAAATAAACATTTTTGTTACTGGTTTTGGCATATCGAACACTCATCGGACAGCTTGCCAGGCTCTGCCATGTGGGTGCTATACTCTCATTACTTTGTGGGGCTCTCTCAGAGGTGTGGGTAGAATATTCACAGCAATTTGGACATAAATCAAGCGGCCACTCTGTGGCAGCTTGCAATGGGGAAAGCTGGTTTCTGCTCTGCTGGGTGTATCTGTGTCTGTGGCTCAAGCATTCCTGGGCTTGAAATACTCTCCTCTGAAGGGCGGGTCTCTGCAGGGTGGGACCTTGTAGGCTGGGTTTTTGACAAGCAGGGCTGGAGACTGGATTAATGTGTTGGGTGGAGATCTTATGAGCTGCTGAGTGTGGATGGTGAAGATCGCTGCCAGCAAGGTTTGGGGGTTTCTCTGGGCTCTTCCGAGGCTCCATTGGGATGGTGGGCTCGGGTTGGAAGTTGCTCTCGTGGTCCATGGAATGCAGGGGGTTCAGCTGGGAAAGCTGGTTTCTGCTCTGCCGGGTGTATCTATCAGAAGAGCTGAGATGCTGGCAGAAATAGAAGGTATCATGGGAGTCTAGGAAGATAGATATGATTGCAAATGATGGCTCTGACTACATGTAAAGAAAAAAGACAGTGGCAAATTTGCAATTTATTTTCTTGAATAAATAAGTTCACTTGTAATGTTGTATTTGATATGCCAAAAACAAGTAATAATCATAGATTATTTGGGAATAATAATTCCCATTTGGGAATAATATTTCCCATGACCGGAAGAAATGGTTTGAGGCTCTTCATGTTCCCGGAGGGAGCAGATGCCCTTGGGCTACACTATATCGCAACAGGATGAATGGCCATGTTACTGGTGCCGGCTGGGAAGACAAGTGATACAAGACAAGTGATATTGGTAATTTAGGTTTTAGGTGGAAGTATGGTCAAATTAACAACATATATGAGTATATAAAATTGTATACATCCTGCCAAAGCAACCACTATGCATATATATTTATATATGCATCATATATATATGCATCATATATATATATATATATATATATATATGATGCACATACATTTTCCTTTCCTCTCATATTTCCACAAGGTATAAAATATGAAATGAGTCAATATAACTTTAGAAACAGAAAAATCGCTGGACTGACATAATAAAGACATCTGGTAAAATATAAATTATTTTATAACAGGGTAGGAGTATAAATATATATGAAAATCATTATTAGGTAGGAATATAAAATATATATGAAAATTATAATTTGAGAATAACCTTTTTCTTTATGTAGTCTTCATCTTTATCATATCTAATGAATTTACTTAAATTTCTAAAAATCATATTTTGTCATATGCAATTCTAAAAACTAATTCCTAGAAGTATTGTGTTTGAAAAAATCCCCCTCAGAAATATCTCTGAATAAAATCAAATTGAGGAACCAGAGTGATAGCTCAGAAGGTAGAGTGTTTGCCTGGCATGTGGATCACACGGGTTGGATCCCCAATTTTTTTTTAGATAAGTAAACTCCTAATCTCAGCAATTGTATTCTAGAAGCATACATTTAAACTATAATGAGAATTTGGCTGTATGCGTAAATTTAACAATTGCTTTCTCACAGGGTAGTTACTTGAATTACTTAAAACTTTACATGTCTCAGGTCTTATAATTAGATCAAAAGTTGGGCTCTTGTTTTACAAATAGCTGATTGTATTCTATTCCAATAACAGGTGTGATCCTCTAAGCATGTCCAGGAGAGATTCCTGACCAAGAGCCAGGACTAAGCCTTGAGAACTGAAGCATGTGCCAAAGAAATTAAACTAAAAACAAACATGTCATGTTTTATTATTTTTATTCCATTCATTTTTAGAAGAGGAAAATAGTTCAAACTTTCTTAAAAATAAATTAAAATGTAAAATAATTGCATTATGTTTAACCAAAGAGAAGAGATGGATATGCAACTATTTATAATGCATTTAGTTTTATTTAAAACCACAAGCTAGATCTACAAGTGAAAGTAATGTTTGAACAAGTGAGATTATAATTAATGCATCCTCTCAAGATATAAATTGCAGAGCTATTAACTTATAAACCTTTTTTATGTCTAGTATGATTCATCTAAATGTGGATCTAATTTTGATATCAGTAAAAAGAGATGCATAACAGAATTAAGAGAACAACATAAACAACATAGGTACACAGCAAATGTGACCTTTTATTTTGTCAGATTAAAATATAAGTAAAATGATAATATTCAAACTGATAACAACTTTCTACTGGAATTTAATCTCAAAGTGATCTAAATTCATAGGTTTAGAAATAGAAATAGTCTTTAATACAAAAACTACATTGTGCACCAAATTCGACAATTTTGTATCATTTTTTGTCTTGAAAAGCATTTTGCACATTTATAGAAAAAACAATGAAAACCTAAAATAGATTTTAACACTAATACAAATGAGCAAAATAGAATCATAGTTTTAATTATAACTACAAAGCAGAATAGAATTACCACTGAGTCTGAAGGGCAGAGTTACAAAAGCTACAATCCTTAAATGTTTTCTTTTACTTTTGGTTGCCTATTAAAATTATATTCCTAATCATTTGTACATGTTTACAGTCCCAACTATGCCAATGGCACTTTGAGTGTCAGAGGCTACCATCTGGATGGTGATCATGCATAGTAAATGAGTCCTAGTAGAACCAATTGAGTTGGTTTCCTCTAGGAGAGAACACCTAACTGCAGTCTTAGTACAGCACTCCATTTCACAGAGGGAATGCTAGCCCTACCTATTTGCTATAGCCATACTTGCCACCAGCTGTTTTATGCTCTCTTGGCACCCCAACTGAGACAATTAAAGGAACAGGACTCGGCATTCTGTATAAATGTGAGATAAAACTCCAAAGTTGTTTCTAGTTTGGCAGCACATGGGGAAAATTATAAGGCTCTGCTCCAGAACAAAGGCTTTTTCATCTAGTAGGCAAAGATGGAAGAATGAAATGGCAGGTGCTAAGTGAATGTGTTAAGGGAAAATGGAAGTATGGCCATCAGCAAAACATTGTAAATTAAATTAATTGCAGAATGAATAGCCACATTCACGAAATCAGGCAAGGAAGAAAATTACAAATGTTTGGGTAAGGATGGCAGATTGGGAACAGATTGCTCTGTGTGACACTTTCTCTGCACATTGCATCAAGATAAACATTACCAGTTGTAGCTACATTCCACTTTTGCCTCTGTCATCCATTGGGCTGTTGAGTTTGAAGCCCTGCAAAGAAAATACCACTGGGGGAAAGATTGTTGGAAATGATGAATAGGGCAAGATGAGCCTTTTAATGGAGTCAATGATAGTGTTAAAATGAAAATAACTTCCCAACAAAATAAATTGCATTTTCAAGATATTATATCTCCATAATCTTATCTAGTGAACATCATATTCATAAATTCTTTTCGACGTAAATAATAACATCTACAAACAAATAAACCAAAATACAAATTGTCACCTTGTTGGTATCATTGCTTTGTCTCCTGCTTCAAAATATCCTATCATTAATATGCTATTTTACATGGAAAATCTAAAAATATAAATCCTTGTGATTTCATAGTCTATGAAACCTGACTAAAACTATTTATTGGAAAAGAGCTCTATGTATGTGCATATCATTACAAAGATGTATGTCTTGCTTGACTTCCAATCAAAGCACAAGATACATAGCAAATTGTTGCACCGATGAGAAAATATCTCACAACTGAAAAAGCATAACTTTAGTTTGCCATCACTTAAGTGGCACCTCCACTAATAACTGCATTTTTAAAGGGAGAACTAGCTATTCTGCCTAAAATTAAATAAATCATTCAAATAAAGACACATATTATATAAGTCCCTTCATATATGGAAATATATATGCAATTCCTTAGATTTTGAAACTTGTCTAACAGAATGAAATGGAGCTAGCTGGTGGATGGGGAAATAGGTAAACAAAACCAATTATATTGAGGCAAATAAAAATTGTACTTTTCACCATAAACATAATGTAGTAATATTGAAAACAAAAATTTCTATAGAAAACAATTTTTACAATATATTTATGACCTATAATATTGATGCAATATTCTATATTTGGTTTTATTACATTCACTTATCATAACTAAATGAATTGGCAATGTAGTATATATCAAAACATTGTTTGCAAGATACCCATATTACTAAAATATTTGTTCACTTCAAATGTTATGTTGATTTTTTGTTAACATTCATCGCATGTTCTTATATACTACATTGTGTAGTGTGTTGCTTTTATTTATCAGAATTCTGTGCTTTCCCTTAAATAGATTTGCTTGGCTGGAAACAGGCATAAATTAGATAGAAACATGCAGCTATTGTAAAATGAAATTAAAAGTAACAAACACAAGCTGAATAGATAAATTTAAAAAGTGACCCAGAAATATAAGCTACTAGGAAACAACAGAACAGTTAACATATCACAATGGAAATTGATCAGAATGTTTGCTTATGAGAAACATTTAGTTAATAGTAAATCCCATTTTCCTTTGATGAACTGTAGCTAACAAGTAATTATAGGAGCCAGAGAGATAGTAAGGTATTAAAGTTCTTGTCTTTCACACAGTGGTTCTTTTATCAATCTCTAGCACTGCACATAGTCCCCTAAACACCTCCAGAAGAAATCTCTGGACACCTAAAGTAAGTCCTGAGCACAACTTTTTGGGAAAACCATCAATTAAATGTAAATTGACACATTTCTCATATTCTTTATTTCACTTATAGAATATTTGGTGTAAGCATTTAACTTAATTAAAGAGGAGTATAAGCTGTGCTGATGGAACTTTTTTTGATTTTCATAGATAAAATGCATATTAATTTTTATTATCAGCTACTAAAATGAATGAAGTGGTGTGCTAACTATGTTAATTTTTCCTGTTTTGTTTTTATTGTGGCATCGCCATTTAGGGAAGAATTGATCTATCTATCTATCATCTATCTATCTATCATCTATCTATCCACCTATCCATCTATCTATCCATCCATCCATATATCTATCCATATATCTGTCTGCCTATCCATCTATCTATATTTTTAGAAGTAAAACATATTTTATTATGGAGGCTTTAGAATGGGCAGGAGGGAGAGTGGGCAGAGAGAGAGAGAGAGAGAGAAAGTAATTCACTCAAGAGAGAATGCAGGCTTCTCCAAAGATGGATAAAGCCACAATGAAATATTTTATATATACTTACAATAGTGTCACAAGCTGCCCAAAGCAAGTGTGTCCAGATCCTTCTTCCTTTGTCCTATGGACCCTACTCCTTGCCCCTTAGATTAAGCTTCTTCAGATAACAGTTCTATTGCCATCTCACCACTTGTTCCCATTGATGGTTGCCAAATTCCTTTCTCAGTTGTTTTATACTTCAAACATGAGCCCGCTCATACAAAAGTGTCTTTTTGCTGATTCAATTCACTTTGAGTAATATCTTCCAATTCTATCCAAGTTACAATAATCTATAAGTTTTCATTTTTTACTGAAAGCTGGCCAATTAATTTCCAGTATGTGGTGTCTGTTAGTGTGTGTGTGTAAGATTTCAAAATGTCTTTATTCACTTATTGTTGTTCTACTCTTATTGTTCGTATATCTTGCTTTAATTATAAATAATGTTGTGATGCACATAGGTGTGCATATCAGTTCAATGTTTTTTTTGTACTAGGAATAGCTGCAGAGCTTTATAGACGTTTTTAAAAAATTTATTTGTGAAGTGTCCAAACTGTTTTATAATGAAACAAATCAGGGGCTGGAGCATTAGAATAATGGGTAGAACATTTGTCATGCACACGTCCAACCCTGGTTAGATACCCGACATTGCATATGGTCCCCTGAAAACCACCAGGAGTAATTTCTTTGTGAAAAGCAAGGAATTATCCCCTGAGTGCTACCAGGTGTGACCCTAAAAAGAAAAAAAATACGTCACTGGTAGTGATATAAGAGTTTCTATTTTTTAACTGCATCCTCGTGAATCTTTACTGTTTCTGGAAATTTTTTTTTTGAGAACCAGAAATGCTCGGCCGCCGCCGGGTCCTCACCCTGTTTCTGGAAATTTTTATTTGAGCAATTCTTGCTACTGTGAAGAGATATTTGTCATTTTATTGCATTGTCATGATGATCAGTCATGATGAGCACTTTTTCATGTGTCTGTTGTCCATAAAGTATTTGTTGAGGAATTGTCAGTTCATTTTCTCACCTTGCTTTTTGATGAGGCTTTGTTGTTGTTGTTGAGTTTTGAGAGTATTTGATTTATCATGGGTTGTTTGCCTCTCTTAAGTGAAGCATTTCTGAATACTAGCATGAAGTAAATGGTATCTCAAAACATAGTGACAGCACTAAAACACAAATCACTTAATGCAATGAGAAGGCAGCAGTGTGTATATAATTTCTTTAATGATATTGATCATTTTAATTATTTCCAACTGTCTTCATAAATATCTATAGGCCTAAAATTAGCTCAAATCATTAGAAAATCGTAAAAATATATTTTATTGCCGTGAACTGCTCAAAAAATTAAGCTAGGTGGTGCTAAAGAACATGGTTCTATTTATTATGTGATCATATTTATAACATAATAGTTGTTGGTAGCAATGAATGAATAGTTTAGGCCCTATTACATTGATCTTCAATTTGGCATTGCTTTATGAATTAAATGCAAAACATTACAAAGAATTTTGCCTCAATAATAGGATGACCTTAAAAATGTAGGACTGATGTATCAATTTATTTTGAAGTATATCATACCATATTCAGAAAACATAATTTTCACTGCATAGTCAATCTCTACAGCAAATGCATCTGTTATTATTTTGATTTGTAAGGGCTATCATTTATTTTACATGATTTTAAAAATAATTAGTCAAATTTAAATTGATAAACTATAATTGAAATATGTCAAATATTTATTTAGATGCTAATTATGGTTCATCTTAATATGCCTGTCAACTTCACATATTCAGATCCTAAGAAACAATTGATGCTCCAAGTGAAAATGACTCATTTCTTCTTCAAGTTAAAAGAGTATTTTTTGCATTGAATCATACATAAGTCTATAAATTTATAGTTCAATTTAGAGTTTTGTGCATCAGATATTCTTTCCATTTTTAAAAATAAATAGTAAGAAATATTTAATAATTTTCATAGATGTAGAGAAATTTGGTTGTCTGGGATGCCATAACAAAATATGATAGGCTGAATGGATTAAGCAACAGAAAAATGTTTTCTCACATTCTGAAAGCCAATAATCAAGGTACTGTCAGTGATGGTTTTTGTTGAAGTCTTTCTCCTGATTTGCAGATACCTGACTGCCCAGCTTGTCTTCATGCAATTTTTTTTTGAGTGTTCATGTTGTGAGGAGGGACCTAGGGTAAGAACCCTATTTCTTTCTCTTCTGAAAATGACAATAATCCTGTAAGATAGCCAACATCCTTCTGATATGCAATTTTTATTTAATTTTCACTTATTTTGTTTTGGCCACACCAGGCTGATACAGGGTTTATCCGAACTCAAGATCACTGCTGTGGACTTGGGGTACATATAGGATGCTGCACATCAAACCTGGATTGGCTGCATGGAAACAAGCACCCAAGACAACAAACTATCTCTTCAGTCCCTTAAGTTTTACTTTCACGATGATGAATGAAAAGTCTTTCAGTTCATGAAAAGGTACGCTTTCTTATATTCATGAGAGCATTCATATTAATATTCTTACACGCACATCTCAAAATGACCTTGGTTAAGGAGAAAGCAGATCTTTCTTTGTTTTTTCTTTTCCAAGTATAGGACCATTTCCACCAATTCTTTACCAAGCTGTGAGGATCTGATGGTTCACTCCTGGAGAGGTAGGGATCAGGGACTATCACTGAAACTGCTCTGTGAAACATGTGGTGCTGAGCAGCAAATTCAAAGCCTCACACATGCATTCGTCTGCCATTTATTTGACTTATCAGTATGACCCCAAAATATATTAAATAGCTGCCATGAAAATAACAGTTGGTCACAAGGACCAGAATGAATAAGTTTATTTGTGTTATTAAAGTTTATAAGAAGTTATTATATACTCTCTGTGAAGATATAGGTTGATGGTTTCCTACTCTCTGAGGAATGCACAAATGAATTTGTGAGAAAATAGCTAACAGGGATATGAGAAATTAAGATTTATCTCTGAGAAAGCCTTCATTTTACTATAGAATGTATGACCATATTCCCTTGTAGGTTTCACAGTGGAATACACAAGTTGTTAATAAACAAAATAATATTAAAGATCTTATTATTGACGTGTAGGTTTCTGGACCATACTTGGCTGTGCTCACAATTTCATCCTGGCTCTGTGCTCAAATATTTTTACTGGCAGTTTTGGGAGAAGTTTATGAAGATCTGAAGATTGACCTATTTCTGCTGCATGGAAGAAGAATGTCTCACCTGCTGTACTATTTTTCCATCCCGTTAGAATAATTTTTTGTTACAATATTACTTGAACTTTGACAAAATATATAATAACAAATAGAGATTAAAAGATAAATAAAAAGCAAACAGTCAGATTTTTTTGCATTTTGAAAGTTTAACGCAATAAAATTAACTCTTATTTATTTTTCTTTTTTGCTTTTTGGGTCACACCCGGCAATGCTCAGGGGTTTCTTCTGGCTCTGCACTCAGGAATTACTCCTGGCGGTGCTCAGGGAACCATATGGAATGCCGGGATTGAACCCGGGCCGGGATAGGCCAGCCGCGTGAAAGGCAAACGCCCTACCCACTGAGATATCGCTCCGGCCCACAATAAAATGAACTCTTATGTAATAGAATATAGTCAAATATGTTTTCCACAATTCTCCAAAAATGCTATTCTTGAGACTGGCATTATGCTCTTTGAGTTTGATTCATCCAGAACAATTGTAGAAAGTTTTCAAAAAAAAGAAATTTAGTGACTTTATTTCCCTTTTCAATATCCTACATGAAGAGTTAGATTAATAAGCTAACAGAATTTGCTAGTGTGTTTGAAAGGTAACCATGCTTTTACAGACACTAAAATGTGAAGGAAATACACATACACATATACAAGTGAATTGTGAAGTGTAAGAAATTGAGAGAAGATGGATCAGTTCTACTAGTAAGTCCATAACAAAATAATCTTCTCATACTTTAGGTAGGTAGTTTTTCATTCAAAGCATGCATCACAAACCATCTCAGAAGTTTAAAATCAAATACAGAGATTAAGCTGGGTGAAATGTTAATCATGTAAAGCAAAACTGAAGGATTTAAGTTTCACTGAGGAGTATGTACCATATAAATGTTAAATATAAGCAGACATAAATTGAATCTAGATAATTGAAAAATAAATATTGAATAATTTTCACATTAAGGAACATATCACTATAGAGATGCACTCATAATTTGTTTTTCTGAATAAAAAACTGTTTAGCAAAATGCACCTTTATATCTGAGTGAATGTTATTAAAGAGCAGTTCCATATTTTTAAAAATGGATGTTTTATCTATTGTTTTTGAGAGAAAACAGACAATAGTAGTATCTTCATTAATCTTCGCAAAATTTAGTAACATTCTTAATTTAGTAACAGTAAAAAATTAACAAGAAGTTTATTAATAAATAAACTTAATTTACTAAGCACTGTCTTCCCGTTCATCATCGATTTGCTCGAGCAGGCACCAGTAACATCTCCATATGACCTGTCTCATGCAAGTAGAGCCCAAGGGCACCTGCTTGCTCCAGGAACATAAAGAGCCTCAAACCATTCCATCAGGTCACGGGTTGTTATCAGGTCTATAACTGTTACTGGTATTTGGCATATCAAATATGACACGGGTAGCTTGCCAGGCTCTGCCGTGTGGGTAGCATACTCTTGTAGTCATCTCAAAATCCAGCATTTATTGATGAACCGCTGGCTGCAAGTGGCTGCTCGAGCCGGGCTTTGATAGGCTGGTCTGCTGGGTGGAGTTCTGACGAGGGGAAAGTCCAGATGTGGAAAATGGAGGCCCCTCATGGAGTGGAGTGATCATCTGGCTTGTTGTGAGGCTCTGCTGGGGTGGCGGGCCAGGGCTAGAACCTGCCATCCCTCCCGGCACCTCATGAGCGGCTGGGTACAGGGAGAGCCAGTAGCATCTCTGCCCCATGTCTGTGAGTCTCTCAATGTCGGTGAGTCTGTGAGTAAATTATTAATTTACTAATAAGAAGACTTATTTTATTCACAAAAATTATTAACATTTAAAACATTTTAAGAAGTAAAAAGCTATGACAAGAAACAACGTTGTATTCTAAAGTTTCATAATATGAAGTATATGTTTAAGCAAAGTTATTATAAACACTATATCTGGAAACTGTATACCATATTAAGTTCTTATTGCTTAATCTAGGAAAAAGTAGTAAAACTCAGAAATGTTGTAAATGTAGTAAAACTCACAAGTGTTTTCTATGATTTTTATTCAGTATGCTGAGACTGGAGTCCACGGTCTATGTCTGATAGTAACTGCTTCATGTAACAAAAAAGTTAATTCATGAATTTTCTCCCATATTTAGGCACACTACTTAGTAGATGACGGAAAAGAATTGTAATACTTTAAATAGGAATTCATTTACATGAATTTAATTCCGTTTTAATTCAACATATCCATTCTTCCTCAGTCAGGAAATTTTCAGCTCTCCCAAATTCTAACAAATAGAAACATGAAAGAAATCAGTGTTTTGATGAAACTTTATTCCTACTAGCTTATTCTGTCATTTGGGCTGCATATTGGATGGTTAATATGATTTTCACATGAAAAAATAGTACTTATTTGACCACTGGTTCTAGAAATTAATACTGTAGTGCTCATAAATCAAAGTCCTTGAATTACAACACTGAACATTTTTTGAAATATTTTGATATATTTTTTCTCCAACATATTTCTTCTGAAATATTTTCTGAAGCATATTATTTTTAAAGTTTATCTTACACTCATAATGTAGGATAATTTAAAGTTATCATGATATTTCTACTCTCCTCCCTATACACTCTTTATAATTCCTTCATATTGAGTATGAATGGAATACACGATCAAATATGACTTGCTAAAATTATATGACTAAGGTAAATGGGATTTTTACAATCAATTAATATATTTCATCATGCCGTAGAATTAATGAATTCAACTACTATCGCTTCTTGTAGTTGTGACATAGTTAGGTGAGACAGGAAAAAGAATTACTGGAAGTCAAGACAGGGAGCAGCTGGTAACATTCCTTTCTATCTCGTAACAGCAAAGTGGCATGTTGTGGAGAATGTCATGTGGCAGGCAAGGGTAAAAGTTTGAGAATTTTAGTTCTACAAATTCCTAAATTTACTGTTATTACTATTTACTTTGGGAGAAGATCTGAGTGTCATATGGGATGAAATAGCAACATTTTCTACCATCTTGGCCAAAACCATGAGAATACCATGTCTAAACTTCTGCATTATGGGATCTACTTCCAGTTTCAACAACAAAAGTTATGCAGCAAATGTAGCTAATAAAACTCTTATTTTTAATAATACTTTTATTGTGATTAAAACTTAGAAGATATTAATATAAAGTTACCCATATTTGAGGGTCTTCAGAGCATATAGTATTAATAGAGATTTAATGAGAATGTAATTGGTCTAGAAAATTTTGAATACTGAATAAAGGAAATAGAACTAAAGAATTTTAACAGATTTGAAAACTTTTAAATTTGATACTTTTATGTGAAATAAGGGTAAGACATCTGGAATAAAAGTAAAAATAATTTTATAGTTTGGGGAATTGTGCCTTCCCTACGTAATTTTTCTTTAGGAGTGTAAGAATATGTAAACATATCCAGAAATGTATTATTTGAGTATATTCAGTGGACATGAAATACACAGGAGACTCCAGTATCTGAATAAAAGGGGGCAAGTATTCATCAAATTGTGCATCTGTAAGTCTTTGTGATACAAATATGTGTGTGTTATTGATAAAGGTAACCAAGAAATTTTAAAATCTAATATGAAAATTTTAGAGCCATATCTGGAGCGGTCGCCAGCTCTGGAAGTGACCCTGGCAGGTTTGCCTTCAAATTCCAGCTGGGCTGAATCCGTGCTGGGATTTGCTGACAGCTCGCGGCCATCAGTGCCAAGGCCACGAGCACCCCCAGAGACCCTGTCGGTGGCAGTGGGCTGTTACCTGAGCAGTGGTTCAGATGAACAAGTACCTATACTCGGTCAAAAACACATATCTCCAGCAGAAGTGTCAGCAGATTTGGCAGGAGATAAATGTGGAAGCTAAACATATTAAGGACATCATGAAAACACTAGAGAGCTTCAAACTAGACAACACGCTGCTGAAAGCTGCATATCACGACCTCCCAGCTGCCGAGGGTGAAGTTTGGTCGTTGTCTGTTTCTGTCGAACGAAGACCCTCACCAGGACCTAGAAAATGCCAGTCTTCTCAGTACAATGACCCCAAGCCCCACAGTAACCATCCCGATACAGCTGTCCGAGTTCACCGTCCCTCTGCACCCAATCTTCACAATGACAGAGAGAAAGCTGTGCACTGTCGAGAAAAGAAGGAGCAAACCAAAGGAAGAGAAGAGAAGGTACTTTGGGTAAATACTGTGAATACTAAGACAATTTCCCCCACACCATGAGGGCCGCCATTTTCCACATCCAGATTCCCTAACTCATCAGAACTCCACCAAGCAGAAGAGCTGATCATAAGCCCTGCTCGTCAAAGTTCCACCCTACAGAAGTTTTTTCAAGCCCAGCCCAAGTATACCTGATCCTGAGACTCAGAGACATGGGGTAGATCTGCTACTGGCTCTCCCTGTGCCCAGCTGATCATGAGGTGCCAAGGAGGGAAGGCGTGTTCTAGCCAGCAAAGCCTTGCAAGAAGCCAGAGGAACCCCCACACCATGAGGGCCGCCATTTTCCACATCCGACTCCCCAGCTTGTCAGAGCTCCACCCAGAAGAAGAGCTGATCACAAACCCAGCTCACATGGCCGCAAGCAACAGTATGGTTCATCAATAAATGCACAAGATGAGACTCGACTACAATAGTATCCCACCTGCATGGCAGAGCCTGGCAAGCTACCTGTGTCATATTTGATGTGCCAAATACCAGTAACAATTATCTACCTCATTCCCATGACCTGATGGAATGATTGAGGCTCTTTATGTTCTTGGATAGTGCAGATGCCCTTGGCTACTAGCATGTGACAGGACATATGGAGAAGTTACTGGTGCCTGCTGGAGCAAATTGATGAACAACAGGAAGACAAGTGATGCAAGTGATACAAGTGAATATGAAGAAGTCATAGAAAGAGCTGCTTGAAACAAAGTACTTTGCTAATCAGTTGAATACTTACTTCTATTTTAGTCTCAGATTCCTTTCTATCTAAAACCAGCATTCACATATCTCAGAAATTAGTTCTAACTTCATTTAAAATGTTATAGACTTATTTACATGATTTAATCATAATAAGGATACCAAATATTTAAAAAACAAAACAATATCTTGCATTGGTAATGGTTTTTGTGACCTTTTATCTGAATCTGAGCTGCTTACTTATAAGAAAATTAAAGAAAAAAGAATAATGTAATTTAAAAGCAAGCATATAAAATATAATTTGATAAAATACAATTATATTATATAAAAACTATGAATACCTAATTAAAATTTTGTGTGCTGATAAATTGCATAAAATTAAAATATTTATATGCAACATAGACTTATCCAACATAGACATTTTGTATAATATGTCATAAATACAGAGACTTTCTTATTACAGATCCTGAGAATGGAAATAAGTGATGGAATCTGAAGGGATATTTTCAGTTTTAAAGTAAAGGTACAGGAGTCAGCAAGAAATTGGCAGATTTTGGAGAAAATTCAACCTTTGAATGAAAGGAGGCATACAAAGTGCTTTTAACCATCTTTTCTGGGATGGCAGAACTTGGGAGTAGAGCACCAGCAGAATAATGCAGACTTTTTGTCTGAGGTATCAGATTTCACCAGTATTGTTATTCCTCACCAAAAGGAATGTTTCTAAAGTCTGTGTCTCAGGATTTACTGAACTCCTTGGTATTGGTTGAACATTTTGTTATTATTTTTGCTCACTGAACTCGGTGGGCTTATTCACAACTTTCACATCTAATTTGCTTTGCTCATACTGGGTTTTCAGTACTGGAAGAGCTGTTGGGTGGCTGAATGCACAGCTGCATAATTCAGGAGCTCTGAAGCTTGGCCCGTTTAGAAGCAGAGAAGGTGAAACGTGGCAATGTCGGGCCTAGCCAGAGGGGGAGTGGAATTGCTTTCCCAGTGAAAATGCTAGAGTTTACAGCTTGGAGATAAATTTGTCTGGAAGAGTTTGGTGCTTAGTTGGCTTACTAAGGTTCAGCCGTGAAGCTGGGATTGTTTTAATGGTCTGAATTGCCATAGTGTATAATTTTGATTCCTCAATGATGCTATAAATTGCTGATTGTATCCACCATAATCCTATAAATCCTCAGGCACTTTTTTTATAAAAATGGTGAAGTTGCAGTTTCTTTATATATGTCTGTGATACTTTAATCCTTTGTAACTAACATTGGACATGTGATAAATATTCACTTGGAAGAACACACAAGAATCTGAAAAATAGTCGTGATAGAAAGTGGGGATATAATTTAAATTTTTGTGCAATTTTAGGGTAAACTTTTAAGTTAGTAGAGATTCATTTATTTTATTCTTATTTTAGTTCTATTTAAATTCAGGGGTTTGATAGTGAATAAAGATAATAAGACTGGCACATTTATGGGGATTAAGGACCCTTCAAAAATCCACCTAAATGGGACCAGAGCGATAGCCCAGCAGGTAGGGTATTTGCCTTGCATGCGGCCTGTGCCAGCCTGGGTTCGATCCCCAGCTTCCCATATGGTCCCCCGAGCACCGCCTTGAGTAATTCCTGAGTGCAGAGCCAGGAGTAACCCCTGAACGTGGCCGAGTGTGACCCAAAAAGCAAAAAAAAAAAAAAAAAAAAAAAAAACTAAAATATGAGCCTTGAAGTTTATTGGTGTCTATCTTCTAATATTTTTAAGATACTCATGTTGTTACCAAACCCAAGTTTAAGTGACTGACATTTGAATGCCAACATTTGAGAGACAAGATTTTTTGACAGTATAAGAATTATTCAGGGGGCAAGCGATAGCCCAGCGGATAGGGAGTTTGCCTTGCATGAGGCAGGCCCATGCCTGCCTGGGTTTGATCCCCGAATCCCATATGGTCCCCAGAGCACCGCCAGGAGTAATTTCTGAGTGCAGAGCCAGGAGAAACCCTTGAGTATCACCAGGTGTGAACCAAAAAGAAAAATGAAAAAGAATTATTTAGGTATTAAAGTTACAATGAGAGCTGAGGGAGACAGGCACATTCATGCATATCATAAGGGTGTATTATTAGACATGATCTGATAAAATTGATTTCAAATGTCATGATCTAGGCATGCATCCTCTCATCCTTCCTTCCTCCTTCCCTTCCTTCCTACTCCTAGATAATTCTTGCTTCATAATTGTGTAGTCAGACTGATTGGTTTTCACCCCTCCTTTATATCATGCATAACCAGTGAGACCACAGGAGCAAGAAGGGTCCATTAAAATATAAGCACAAATCATGAATTGCTGGTATTGTTATCTTGAAAGAGGAAGAAACTTTGTGTGAAGATGCTAACAGAAGAAAGCCACTAAAAGAAGCTATCTAAGAACTACTGGAGAGAAGCTGTGGTGGTGGAGGGAAGCTACTGCAAGAAACTGGGGCTAGAACAATAGCAGGAAGAAAAACCTGAGATGCTCATTGTATTCAAAAACTGTTCATTCACTTTCCAGTTCTAAACAGAATGTGACACAAAAAGCTATCATTTGGCCCCAGAAATCAGAAACTAGACATTTTAAGAATGTGCTTTTGAAACACTATAATTCGGTATGGCAATATAAGAGTATATAAAAGTTATTGGTCAAAAAAACACCGACCTACCCTAATTTCTGGTTGATTGAGTGGTTTATTGGTTGGGGAAGGAAACTAGAAAAAAATATGAGAAGTGGGTTAGGGAAACGATGGAGTCTGATAAAATTTTGGGAATTTTCCAGAGACTCTGTTTCTGAACATTTTCCCTATTCTGTCCTTAACTGGACCAAGTTTATCATCAAACATACAATGCATGGGAACATTTTTCACAAGATTTGTCAGCAGGGCAAGTGCTAGGGTGAGTGAAAGATAAGAAAAAATACATCCATAAGGAACAAGAGAGCTTTTCCTTTGCTTTTTTATTCACAATACTGCAGTATTGCTCTTTTGTCTTTTAAACATATTAACAATATATTACTTTACATTTTATTTTATTTATTGATATATTAATAAAATATATTGTTTCAATAATATGTTAAAATATATTATTTTACAGTTGGTCACTTGACCACTTGAATCCCTTTATTCATTGATTTGCTCGAGCAGGCGCCAGTAACATTTCCATTGGACTCTATCACGTGCCAATGTAGCCCAATGGCATCTGGTTGATTCAAGAATATGAAGAGCCTCAAACCGTTCCTTCAGGGTCTTGACAAGGAAGTCTGACCATCTTGTAGGTGGGCAGCAACGGGATCTTTTGACATCCCGTGGGATCCAGTCGGTAAAGGTTCATGAAAAATGAACTAGTTCCTGAGGCCCCATTCAATCTCAATGGATCATACATCTCTGAATGCAGCAGTTATGTGTACCTAGGTTGAGAAGTCAGCATGATGAATAACCTAAAACCTGAGCTGTGCAGGAGGAAGAGAGCGGCATGGAATGCCTTCAAAGGCATCAAAGAAATAGCTAAAAGGACAAAGAACCTCTGGCTCCGGGCACATCTCTTTGACTCCACAGTTCTCCCTGCATTAACATACGTCTCAGAGACCTGGGCCCTACGAAAGCAGGATGAGAATGCTATTCGGGTTGCCCAGAGAGGAATCGAAAGAGCTCTGCTTGGAATACCATGCCTCACTCAAGTGAGAGAAGGAATCTGGAGTTCTGACCTCCATCGCTATTCCAGAATCAGGGATGCTGTCTCGTTTGGCAAGGCATCGAAAATCAGATTGGCTTGACATGTAATGCAATTTGGAGACAAACGCTGGACTAGAGCCTTAACTGACTGGATATTATTTTACATTTATTTTAAATGATATATTAACAGTATATTATTTTAATGCTCCAGGGTTGTCGGCAGTCCCTGGGGTTCCTGCTACCAGCTCTCCCAATTGTGTGAGGCCTCTTCATGTTTGTGTGGTACATCATTAGACTCAAGAACTGTAAGTACCCTCATGGTAGAGCCTGGAAATCTACCTGTGTCGTATTTAATATGCCAAAAACAATCACAATATTAGATCTCATTCCCATGAACTGCATGAATGGTTTGAGGTTCTTCATGTTCGTGGAGCAAGCAGATGCCCTTGGACTACACCAACACATGACAGGGATGAATGGAAACTTTACTGACACTGTCGAGAAGACAAATGATCACTGTATCACTGTATCACTGTCTTCCCCTTCATCATCTATTTGCTCGAGCGGGCACCAGTAACATCTCCATATGACCTGTCTCATGCAAGTACAGTCCAAAGGCACCTGCTTGCTTTGGAACATAAAGGAATATAAAGAGCCTCAAACCATTCCATCAGGTCATGGGAATGAGGTCTATAATTGTTACTGGTATTTGGCAAATCAAATACAGACTCACAGACATGGGGCAGAGCTGCTATTGGCTCTCCCTGTGCCCAGCTGCTCACGAGGCGCCCCGGGGAGGGATGGTGGGTTCTATCCCTGGCCCCAAACCCCAGCAGAGCCTCTCAACAAGCCAGATGAACCCCCACTCCATGAGGGCCTCCATTCTCCACATCCGGTCTTCCCCTGGTCAGAACTCCACCCAGCAGACCAGCCTATCATAGCCTGGCTCACTCGGCCACAAGTGACCATGCTGTTCATCAATAAATGCTGGATTTTGAGATGAATACAAGAGTATGCTATCCGCACGGCAGAGCCTGGCAAGCTACCCGTGTCATATTTGATATGCCAAAAGACAAGTGATACAAGTAATTATTTTACAACTATTATTATGTACTATTTACTAGTACTTACATTACTTATATATTTGTATTTTATTAACAAAAGAACAAAAATTGGGTGTTTTGTCCTTCGTTATTTTTTATTGTTCTTGTTTAAATTTTAATTATATTTTCCAAAAATGTTATCACAATGATACCATATATGAAATAGATTTAAAATATTCTAACAAAAGCATCACAATTATCTTCAACATCTCTAAAAATTTGAAAATAGTAAGTTGTGAAATTGCTAGCATTCTTATGTATTTATTTAACATAAATTGGTAATTGTAAAACTCAGGACTCTCTTACTAAGATCTTTGATGAAAAATAAAAACACTTTCTGTTTAGTTTACTGCATGGCCTCCACCTACTTAAAAAGGCAGCAATTCAAAATATTTTCATTTATTAAAAAAATACTTAACCTGATCACCATAACTAACAGATGCTGGCTATGAGAACATATGGCTCATTCATGGTACCTAAAATTAAACTTTAAAACCCTAATGCTTGTCTCTCTTTTTTTCCCTATGAAGAATTTCTTTTTAGCTTTTACATCTCAAAATTAAATTGCTATGTTTAATTATATTCTTAGAAAAAGGAATCTTTTTAATGTCTTCATCATTCTTACATTGAATGATCGCAGAGAAAAATGATAGACTTGGAGTTAATAAGGCACAATTAGAAATTATCTCTTTTTTAATACTGGCTCATAAATTTAACTTTAATGACATTACATTAAATTAACGCAATAAAAATCAATCATTCTATACTATGCCTGCATTGTAGAAGATGATAGAAATGTAAGAAAATCAATTTAGCTTTTGTGCTATTTGATATGATACATGTGGTTTGTGACAGCTAAAGAACCACAGAAAGGTCTTTGGCAACTATTAATAGTAGTGACATGATAATTAAAATCCAATGTAATCCTAAGCAACCTATGTTAGACTTTAATCTTTTGTCAATTGAAAAGAAAATCTGTTTGTAAATCATTCAATTCAATGCATTCCAAATTTATTTTTAAAGTATAGTTCATAAATCTTTTTTATACATATTATTTAAATTCATATTGAAACCAACTATGAAGCTAGTTTTAATGGTAATACTTTTCCTAAATTAAAATAAGTGAATATTTTTATCATGACCTGCCTTTAATTTCATTTATTGAATAATATTTTAGTATAATTCCTGAGTAGCAAGCAAGTCAACATGCATGTTTTTCTGTTAAATTTCCTTCAGATAGGATAATAGATGAACATGCTTTCAGCTTATTGCTAAAATTGCAAACAAATAAGTGCTTAAATACATTATTACTATTGTAGATATTTAAGTAGCATAGCATTTTGTTTACATAAATTTATAAATCATATGTTATGCTTGACGCTTGTCACTTTTCTTCCGTTGTTCATCGATTTGCTCTCTCGATTGGGCACCAGTTACATCTCCATTCATTGGAAATGAGGTCCATTATTGCTACTGTTTTTGTTATTTTGAATACACCACAGGTAGCTTGCCAGGCTCTGAGGAGGCTCTGGGTTTATCCCAAGGGGCCCAGAGTTTTTCAATGTCAGACCATCAACCATCCAGGGCCCAAAGGGCAGAGCACTGGGGGGTGTAGACAAGCCCTGCCTCCTGTCTGCACCTGTCAACAGTCAGGCACCACAGCCACACCTGCAACACCTTGAGGGACAGAATGTTATGCTTACTCATAATATTGTTGGAAAGAAATATTTTGCTCTCTTAAAAGTTATATTCAGAAAACAATAAAAAAATATACCTGTAGTTGACTATCATCCTTCTCCTCCACCCACCCTTTCTTCCTCCTTTCCTTCCTTCCTTCCCTGCTTATATTTGCTTTGGGGGGACACATCTGACAATGCTCAGAGTTACTTCTGGCTCTTCTCTGAGGAATTATTTCTGGTGGCACTCAGAGAAACTCTCAGATAAAAATTGAAGTCAGGTGATTGTGACATATAAACATTACAACAATATAAAATATTAAACAAATAAAACAGTATGAGTCATTATTTATCTGAAATAAAATACATCTTAAAAGTAAAGTCATAATATATTCCCTTGTCTTCTTCATTCCCTCTCTCACTTCCCCTTCTCCAATCCTTTACTCTCTCTCTCTCTCTTTTAGTTCTTGTGATTTTATTCCTCTTTCTCACCAATTAAGAATATTGGCTAATAAAAAGAAATATTGCTTTCATTTATAGTTTATCAACAGTATCATTCTGAGACAAACGTCTTATAATTTTTTTGTGTTGTTCAGAGAAATGTTTTCTGCTGTTATATCCATAAAGTTAATTTCCATATATGATCACTTATATATTTTTTTTTCTAAAATGCATTGCATTTCTGTATTTTTGCAGTTTTGAGCTAAATTGTTTGAAATTTATAAGGACTCTGTCTAGATATTTTTATTATTTATTCTAGCAAAAATTATTTAAAAAGAAACAAACCTATCTTTGGGGCCAGAGGAATAGTTAGAGTGCTTCTCTTTCACTCTGCTAACCAGAGTTCAGTCCTGGCAACTTATATGGTTCAGTGAGCCTTTCGTGAGTGATTCCTGTGCTCAGACCAGGTAAAATCTTTGGTACAGACAACCAGTTATCCCAAACAAGCAAACAGTAACAAAAGAAAACTATCTTATATCACTTGTAACTTGTCTTCCCATTGTGTGTTCATTGATTTGCTCGAGCGGGCACCAGTAACATCTCCATATGTCCTGTCACATGCTAGTGTAGCCCAAGGGCATCTGCTTGCTACAGGAACATAAAGAGCCTCAAATCATTCCATCAGGTCATGGGAATGAGGTCTATGATTGTTCCTGGTATTTGGCACTTCAAATATGACACGGGCAGCTTGCCAGGCTTCTGCCATGCAGGGACTATATAAGTTGGCTTAACAAATCTACTAAAATTAATTGACACTGAGAGGATAAGACAGTACAGGGTTTGAAGTGCTTGCCTTGCATTATAGTCAACCCTGAATTGATTCCTGACTATGAAAATTGTGATATAATACTAACTAGGAATGATTCCTAAGCACACACTGGGTGTGGACTCCAAAAAATTAAACAATTCAGTTTATGCTTTGTTTTTTCAATTGAATTACTGTGAGATACACAGTTAGAAATGTGTTCATGACTGAGTTTCAATCATGCAATATTCCAACACCAGTCCCTTCAGTAGGGTATATTTCGCACCGCCAATGTCCCCAATGTCCCTCCTGCAGCACCTTTCTCCTCTTGTCTCCGTAGAAGGCACTTTTCTCTGTCTCTCTCTGTCTCTCTGTCTCTCTCTCTTTTCTCTCTCTCTCTTTAATTTTAGGCATTTTACTCTACCTTCTTTCAGTTCTCAGCCCTTATCTAAAAGACCATATATCACAATCAATGTCATAGTGGTCCCTTCTCAAACAATACAGTGTTTGTTTTAGATTTTGGACCACACTAGGTGGTATTCATGGAGTTGTACTCTGGGCTCTGTGTACAGGGATTATTCCTAAGGGCTTGGGGGAATAGATGGATTACAGAGGAAGCAAACCCATTTTAGATGTGAGCAAGGCTCACATCCTCTATATTATCACTCTGGGCCAAATAAAAAAAAATTTTATATGAATCTGTTTCTAGGCTCTCCATTCTATTCTACTTATACACATGCATATTATTTTTTAAATACAACATCATCTTGAAGAAATCAAGATGATAATAGATAATAGATGATAATGCTATAGAAATAGCATTAAATTATTTAATGTTTGTTCCAATAATTTATTGTTATTTCAGAGACTACAGCTGGACTAGAGCCGTTACCGGCGGATCTCACGGGATGTTAAAAGATCACGTGGCTGCCTACCTACAAGATGGTCCAACTTCTTCATCAAGACCTTAAACAAATTGCAGGTCAGGGGTGGGTTCAGGGTGGGCGATGGAACGTGGAAATGTGGGGTTGCCCCTGATGTATTGAGGGAAGTACTGACCCTTAATGTGTTCTGTAATCCGGTCGGGGGAGGGAAGAGAAAGAGAGAGAAATGGAAAGAAATCAAAACCTGCCATGGGCGGGCGGGGGAGGGGGAGGGGGGGCGTTGGTGGTGGGAGATGGGCCTGGTGGCGGGTGGGTGCTGCACCTGTTTGCCAAACCCAAATATGAATTTTAATTGTATATCTTTGTAATTTTAAAATAAAAAAATTTTAAAAGACCTTAAACAAATTATTTGAGACTCTTCATATTCCTGAAGCCTCCAGATGCCATTGGGCTACACTGGTACGTGATAGGGTCAAATGGAAACATTACTTGAACCCGATCGAGCAAATTGACAAATAACGGGATGTCAAGTTATCAAGTGAATTAATAAAGTTCAAAACTGATTTTATGTTCTTTTTAACTGTATGTGCTAATATTATACAATTGTCCCTACTTACAGTTCTTACCGAATCTTCTATATTTTGAGGTTTTCTTTAATTTTCATGGAATTGGTAACCTGAGATTTCTAATTTGCCCATATATTATTTTCTGTGAAGTTTAACTGCTCTGGGGTTTGAAATTGTTCTAGGTTTCTTTTGCTTATTAATTTCTTGTTAGATTGCTTTGTGGCCTCTCAGCAGATTGTATGATTCTATTCTTTTTAAACTGTTAAATGGGTATTGAGATCCTAAATATGGTCTCAGTGAGTAATTCATCTAAGCAAGTGTAAGAAAAATTCATAACTTTGTGACTGGAAAATGTTATTTGTAGAATAATTTGTATCCAATAGATTGATTAATAAAAATGTCAAACACATACTTTGGAGAAGTCTAGATTTTTAAGAATGAAAATTCTTCAAAACAACTAAATGTTGCAAATTGCATTTGAAAATCGAAGATTCTTTTCTGCTTGAGTTTTTTGTTACCTGGGCTCATATTACATTGTTGAAGAGCATTTTAATGACCTATCTTTTTTATTTGATCTAAGAAAATATATTATTGTTAGAATATTGTAATGGTTTACATAGTTCTTCAACTTTCAAAAGAAGGAAAATCTTTAACTATAAATTTGTATTTTATTTTAGTTGTATATATTATGTATTGAAAAGTAGTTTATAGTTTAGGCAGATAAGCTAAATATTTATGCATTATAATTTCTAATCATTATGTGTTACTGCAAATATAATTTACAGTTATCACATTTTCACTGCTGATCATTTCAGAAAACTTAAGAAACTTTAGGACTCGTATTTTGTTATCGGCATAAAAGATTATGCCATAATGTCCTATATGAGTGTCAGTTTGACCTTGTTTATCTTAATTAAAATGTCTGCCAGATGCCTCTGATTAAATAATCATAGTTCTTCTGTTGAGTTTGATTTTTATTAAAATGTTGTTCATTGAAGAAAGCATTTTTTAATCTAAAACTCAAACAGTATCTATATATTTTCCTGGATAAATATTTGTGAAGAAGAAATAACTTCTTCACAAAATAATTAAAGAAACTAATATAAATACAATCAATGCAAAGATGGAAAAAAATTATCAGTTGTGGGTTCCGAGTCAGTGATGAACAGGAAACAATAATCACTCTAGTATTTTGATTGTGGTGAAGCTGTGTCCATGCTCAAACACAGACCTTGCCCAACAAAGTACGTGCTTTAGCATTTGAGCCATGGCACCAAAATAATTATTTAGTTACTTATTTTTTAAATTTTGATCTATTTTTTTTTTATGCTTTATGTAAGCACTGTGTTTTACAAAGTTGTATTGCATTCAACTTCTTTCTGGTCTAAAAGAAAACTCTTAGTTAACTTGTATGCATATGTGTGAGTGTGGATGTCTGTGTAAAGTACTCACTAAAATTTAACATTTTCAAAAAATACTAAAGGGGCCAGAGTGATAGCCCAGCAGGTATGGCGATTGCCTTGCATGTGGCCGGCCTGTGCCAGCCCAGGTTTGATCCCTGGAATCCAATATGGTCCCCCGAGCACCGCCAGGAGTGATTCCTGAGTGCAGAGCCAGGAGAAACCCCTGAGCATCACCGGGTGTGACCCAAAAATTTTTAAATAAATAAATAAATAAATAAATAAATAAAAAAAAAAAAAAAAAAAAAAAAAAAAAAAAAAAAAAAAAAAAAATACTAAAGGAAATACGATTGTCAATTTTTTAAATAGAAATTTTAGACTTTTTGATGAAGTGAGTGCATATAATTTTTCTGATATATACATTCTGAGTGTACAATAAAAACATAGCTTTGTGATTTTTAAAATTCTACAGAAAAATCTTTCTGTCAGAAAACCTGCATTTTCTTGAATCATCTCTCATGCCCAACCACTGTCTTCTTTTCCTCTTAATGGGGTGAGTACAGTTTCAGGTTTAATGTTGTCACTTCGGTTAATATGTAAGAACCATTGGGGAATCGTTACAAGTCCATCAGGTTCGTGACCTTGAGTTTTCTGGGTGTTTGTTTGTTTTTGGGTGATACCTGGTTGTGTTCAAGGCTTATTCTTAGCTCAGCACTTGGGGATCACTCCTGGCAGGTTCAGTGGACCATATAGGGTACCAGGGATCGAACTCAGGTCAGTCATATACAAGGCAAGCATCTTATCAGCTCTACTATTTCCCTGGCTCCTGTTACTTGTTTTTTATTTCTTTTTTATAATTAAAAAAAACATTTAGAGAAAGTACATAGTAATTCTGTGATTTTTGTAATTTGTGTTTTTTGTAATTTGTGTGAGACTCACAGACATGGGGCAGAGCTGCTACTTGCACTCCCTGTGCCCAGCCGCTCATGAGGCTCCCAGGAGGGAGGGCGGGTTCTAGCCCTGGCCCGCCAACCCAGAAGAGCCTTGCAACAAGCCAGACGACCCCCCCACTCCATGAGGGCCTCCATTTTCCACATCCGGACTTCTCTGTCGTCAGAACTCCACCCAGCAGACCAGCCTATCACAGCCCTGCTCATCGAGTTCCAGCCTGCAGCAGTCTTTTTTTAAATCCGGCTCAGGTATGCCAGGTCAGAGATTCACAGACATGGGGCAGAGCTGCTACTTGCTCTCCCTGTGCCCAGCCGCTCATGAGGTGCCCAGGAGGGAAGATGGGTTCTAGCCCTGGCCTGCCACCCCAGCAGAGCCTTGCAACAAGCCAGACGAACCCCACTCCATGAGGGCCTCCATTTTCCACATCCGGACTTCTCTGTCATCAGAATTCCACCCAGCAGACCAGCCTATCACAGCCTGGCTTGCATGGCTGCAAGCAGCCGCGCGGTTCATCAATAAATGCTGGACTTAGAGATGACTACAAGAGTATGCTACCTACACTGCAGAGCCTGGCAAGCTACCCGTGTTGTATTTGATATGCCAAATACCAGTAACAATTATAGACCTCATTCCAGAATGGATTGAGGCTCTTTATGTTCCTGGAGAAGCAGATGCCCTTGGGCTCTACTAGCATGAGATAGGACATATGGAGATGTTACTGGGGCCCGCTCGAGCAAATCGATGATGAACGTGGACAGTGATACAGTGATAGAAAAATCTTGCGTAACATCTGAGCAAAGTTCATTTAAAATATCTGTTATTTATGTTAGCTTGGCTCTGCACTCAGGAATTACTCCTGGCAGTACAGGGGGGACCACATGGGATGCCGGGGATTGAACCTGGGCCGGCACAGACCGGCTGTGTGCAAGGCAGTATGCCACACTCACAGCAAGCCTGGCAAGCTGCTCGTGTAGTATTTGATATGCCAAATACCAGTAACATTTATATTAGGTCATTCCCGTGGCCTAATATAATGGTTTGAGACTCTTTATGTTCCTGGAGCAAGCGGATGCCTTTGGGTTCTACTAGCATGAGACAGGACATATGGAGATATTACTGGTGCCCGCTCTAGCAAATAGATGATTAATGGGAAGATAGTGATAGTGATGTTAGCTTGAGTTGTATAATACTATTGTATTATAATATTAAAATAGTATTAATTAGTTTAATAATAAATTTATGTCAATAAAAATCTGTACATATAAAAATAATAAAAATTCATTTAAAATTCTGATATCTGAATTACTTCAAAGATAATGTCACAATGTCAATATAATGATTTTATTGATTGTCATTTAAAATATATAGTGTATAATCAACTTTAATTTTATATAGAAAGTGAAAGAAAAATATTTGGAGAGGAGAGAACTTTCAAAAGTTCTAAACTAAGGAAAAGCTATAAGAAATAAAGCACAATCACTAAAAAATTAAAAATCAATTGCTTTATTATTTTGGAGATGATGAAGTGTATGAGTTATGGTGTAGAAAACAATTTATACTTACTTTCATATGCATAGATCATTCTTTTTTTTTTTGCTTTTTTGGGTCACACCCAGCAATGCTCAGGGGGTTCCTCCTGGCTCTGCACTTAGGAATTGCTCTTGGCGGTGCCCAGGGGACCATATGGGATGCCGGAGATCGAATCCAGGCTGGCACAGGCCTACAACATGCAATGCAAAAGCCCTACTCACTAGGCTATCATTCCGGCCCTATCATTCACTTGTTATAAAGAAACCTACAGTTACTACTAGGCAGAAACAATAGCAGAATTTGATTCTTATCTTTAATCTATATTGAGATTAAATATAATGTCATCTTCTAATATCCAAGGTCAGGTGACCTCATGGATCAGGAGGTCTTGTCAAAGGTGGAAATCATAAACGTGTGTTAGACAGAGGCTAGGTAAGTCAGTGTGCTAATAACTGTCAAAAGTGCTAATACCAACCTAGAGCTGAGCATTAAATAGAGGCAAAAGGTATACATGACAACCTTTTAATGTATCGTATTGTAATCCACAATGTGGAAGGGATGAAAAAGAGAAAGAGATAGAGAGAAAGGGAAATAAATAAAGTACCTGCCATGGAGGCAGTCTAAGGGAGGGGGAGGAAATCGGGGACATTGGTGGTGGGAAATGGACACTGGTGGATGGATGGGTGCTGGAACACTGCATGACCAAAACCCAAATATGTACATCTTATGAACATCTTTGTAATCATATATCTCAAGATAGTATAATAAAATATTTCTAAAAGTTAAAAAAAATTAGAAATAAATAAATATAATGTCATCATACACTGCTATTTACCTTATATATTTCCAAGATTATATTTAACTTATTATTTTGTATGAAATTAAATAGAACAAATACATTATTACTATATGTTTACATATATTTCAATTAATTTGTATCATAAAGTGTCTAAAGTCACTTACAAAAGATATATAGATTCATTAAAACTTTAATAAAATTAAAGGCTAATTTTCATATTCTTTCATATATTCTGAATTAAACTGTCATATATTCTGTGTTAATATTTCAAATCAATGTATAATGTAATTTATGTATTACAATACAATCAATAGAATCTTTAAAATTAGGTCTTAATTTTGTTTTAAGCTTCCATGTGTATTATATAAATCAAAAGCAAATATTGTTATATAATTTTTGTTATATAATTTTTGTTATATAATTTTATTTATTTTTGAACTAAACGTTTGAACTAAAATAGTGTTTCTTAGTAAAATATTCAGTTAAAGGAATGTGCAAGTCTCTTACCTTTTTCTATAATAATTCAATTCATATGACATAACACATGTTAGCTTCACACAGAATATAATCAAATGCTTTATCAAAAAAATCGGAAAGACAGTACAACTGTTCTGGTAGTTAGTTGCCTTGTATGTGACAGACAGGGCCAGGAGTAAACACTGAAAACTTCTGGATGGAACATAAACATCAAATAACATATAAAAAGACAAGAAAACAAAATTATGACTTGTGGAAAAAGATTATAATTTAAATTACAGTCCTCAGAGATATAATCTATAACAGCAGACCAAATAAATTTGGGTAGGTATGCTAAAAAAGACAAAAAATTATATAACAATATTTGCTTTTGATTTACATGATACACATGGAAGCTTAAAACAAAATTAAGACCTGATTTTAAAGATTCTATTGATTGTATTGAAACGTAATTTTCCTTTTTTTTTTTTTTTCTTTTGAATGAGCTTTGAAGCATGCTACTCTCACCTAAATCTATGGATATTTGGTACCGGGTATATGGCTTTAAAAGACTTAAATCATACTAATATGTGTAAGACTCCTAGTTCAATATCTGGTATCATATAGGATCTGAGAATTCCCATATATATAAATATGATAACTTTAAACATTTCTAGGACTTGAGGACATCACTGCTGGCCTAAGCACTAAATTTTCAGGCCCCTTTAGACAGGAAAGCATCACTCTCAGTACAAAGCACACCCCTCAGCTCCACTGAGTATGATACACAGAGAAATAAATTAGTAAGTGTTTTAGTCTAAAATAAATTAAGATTCCATTAGTGATTTAAATAAATTGTTCATCAAATTAAAGATGTTTTCAGATGTTTCCTGAAACTGACAATATGTAAATTAAATAAATGTCAGCTTTACAATATATTTCTAATACCTACTTAATTATTTGGATTGCTTCACTCTTTAAAATGTGTGCACCACTGTTTAGGGTTTAAACATTCAGCTTTACTTCACTAATTTTTCACAGGCTGCCATAGTTGGCAATAAATCATGAGTCATTTATTATTCTCATGTTGTCAAGGGAATAGTGTACCTATTTATATCAATACAAAATAAGCAGATATGTAATTAGAAAGTGTTTCTAATTATTGTCTTGCTTCCCAACAACAATAAACCTAGTCAGTTGATGACATAATGTATCTCAATGCAATTTCTAGTAAAGTTAGTAGTATACAACAGTAATTATTCACTTCAAATAAGATTCTACAGGTAAATAAATCTCACTTTTGAGATATATATGTCTGTATATATCTCAAATATATATATGATATAGTCCACACATTGCTCTAGTAAAATAAGAAAACATATGAATGCGATATTTGGGGCTACATAAGAAGAAAACTCATCTCTTGTAAATCATTACTTTAATTGGTATACTGTTCCTTTAGTAGTCAGACTTACTATTAACAAAAAAAAATAAGGGAAGTTGCAATTTAATACACAGAAAGTTTCTTCACTTGTTAACAGATGTGTAAATTATCTCAGACATCCGTTTGCTCTAGCTTACTGCCTACTCATGTGTGTAAGTGTGTAATTTATATAGTTTTAAAAAATAATATTGAACAAAGATAATGAGTATTTTTAAAAGAATTGAGGCTCGTAGAGCCAGGAGTAACCCCTGAGCATCGCGGGTGTGACCCAAAAAAAGAAAGAAAAAAAAAGAATCGAAGCTTTGAAAAACTGTCACTTTGAATGCATTTTATATAGCAGAGCAGAAAAACTCAGAAAATTTATAAGATATTTTGTCTTTGAGATGTTAAAAGTGTATTAATGGGCCCGGAGTGATAGTACAGTGGGTAGAGTATTTGCCTTGCACGCGGCCGACCTATGTTCGATCCCCTGTATCCCATATGGTCCCCCAGGCATCTAGGGAGTAATTCCTGAGCGAGGAAAAAGGAGTAACCTCTGAACTTTGCCAGGTGTGACCCAAAAAAGCAAAAAGAAAAGAAGTGTGTTAATGGTGCCAGCGTGATAGTACAGACCATGTGTCTACATTCAGACTGCCGTTAAATTACAGGAATCACAGCTGATTTCTCCACCCCAGCACAACCAGATCTGATCCCTGAAGCATTCAGGGGTAAGTCTGAGTGCTGCAAGATTTCCCTCTCTCTCAGAAAAGTGCATCAAATATTTCATTAAAACATGAAAGGTATTAATAGTATAAGTGAGAGAGATAGTATAAAAGATAGTATAAGTGAGAGTGAACAAAGAGATAGTATAGCAGATAAGGCTATAAAACCCAGGAGAAAGCCATGAGTTCCACTGGGCGTGGTTTCAAGAATAAACAAAACAACATTTGATGCAGTTATGGTCAGCTTGCTACATTTTAAAACTTTTAAGAAGTCATTACCATATTATCTGTGTAAGAAGATTTTCACAAGTGTGCACTTCTTTTAAATTCTAATAGGGACTGGTTTGCTTTTTGTTTTGTTTGTTTTATGGTTGGTTTGTTGTGTGTTTTTTGAGCCAGCTATGGTCGGCAGAGGCTATCCCCTGATCACTGCTCCTCACTAAACCTGGATGGTGCTGAGAGGATCATCCAAAAAGGGAATCAAATCAAGGTCGGCCACATGGAAGAAAATCACTTCCTCTCCTGTACTGTCTCTAGCTCTGGGAAAGTGATTTAAAATAAAATAATTTTGAAGTGAAGAATAATGAATCAGATCCAGCATGGGGCTGTCGGATATGTTAATACAATAGGTAGGATGCTTACCCTGCATGCGGTTGACCAGGTTTGATCCCTGGCACCACTTATGCTGACAAACCACAAGGAGTGATGCCTGAGTAGAGAAACCGGGAGTAAGCCCTGAACACAAACATGTCTGGTCTCCAAGCAAATAGTAGTAGCAATGGTAATAATAATAATCACAAAATAAGCCAAATTATGAGGAAAATATTCATATAATAACCTGTGGTTAAAAGCTTCTAATTTCTTTTCTGAAAATATAATCAGTAATAACAGTCAATGAACAATAATATTTCAACAAAATTTCCCTAATAGTGTCATGATTTTGAACATCCTCATGGTAAACTCATTAAAATATCCTCCTGATTAGACATTACTGAGGTTTTCTCATTTATTGTCACCTACAAAAACACTCTCCCTTAACTATAAAAATATGCTTTTAAGGTATAAACTTCTTGATGGTTTAATGCACATAGTTCAAATCAATAATATTTGATTCATTGAAAATGTATTTTAAGGACATTTTTACTTTATTAAATATCTTGAGCTTCCAGCATATTGACTTTGCTATTAGTTAATTATTGATTTTCTTTGGGAGGTAATTGCCCTTATCTAGCTTCTTGTCTGTACTCTCTGCAGATTAAGGTAAGTGACTCTTTCATGTAAAATAAAATAGGTACCTTTGAATCCTCAACTTTACTTCTGGTAGAACTAATGGTTATATTGAGTAAAAGTTCTAGGGTGACATTTTAAAGTCTTAGTGTTTGTACAATGGTAAGATACTGTTGTTTTATGCTTGCAGAGCTCAATACCCTGTCCACCATCAGTCTCAGGGTTCTTCCACCATCATCTCAAGATTCCATCTCTCACCAGCACCCTCATATGCAATTGATTTTATCTCAGGGTTATTTCCATTCATTGTCTCATCCCCTGCTTTGTTTCTTTAGACTCCACAATTAAGTGAAATTGTGTGTTCTTTGTTTCCCTTTCTGATTCACTTAGCTTGACTTCCTCTAATTTCATTCCATTTAAAGCCAACGGCAATATTCCTTTCTCATATCAGACTTGTACTTTTCTGTGCATGTATACCACAATTTTTTTTCTTCCTTCTGACGGTCTCCCTAAGATTCATTCTATTGTGGAAATATTTCTACTCTATTTCACTCCTCTTATCTCCACATAAGTCTTTACAAACTTATTTTCAGAGAATGCCATTCTCTTTATGGAATCTTAGATGAAACAGCTGGCACTGCAGGGTCTGGAGGTCATGGCATGGTAAGTGTCCAGCTGGAGAAAAGGTTTCCAACTGAGTTTCTGGAGTACTTCATTTCCCTGGCCTTCACACTCCCCTAGAGTATTTTGCCTTATCTATTTTCTCATTTAACTTTCTTTCTGCTAAATTCCTGTTTACTGAAGGAGATAATTAGCTCTGGGTGATTATGATAATTTTGTCTTCACTCTCCAGTTATTCTCCCAATAGACACACACACACACACACACACACACACACACACACACACAAATGCTTAGCAATGTAGTTTTTTATGTCTTTTGGAGAACTGCAAACTTTATGAGCAGCTTGCGATATTAATACACGTTATATTTGTATATCTGTCCCTAGAATTTTTACTCAGTATAACTATCGGTTCTACCAGAAGTAAGGGAATCAATTTTATAATTATTCTCTGATGGTTCTCTCTTCTATCTTCTCCCTTACAGATGTTTTGTACGGTCTACCCACATAAGAATAAATAATTACAGATATGGAAACAGTATAAAACATTTCTCTTTTCTAATCATGTTTAAACAACACCCCTTGGTAAATTGAATAATGGCATGTACTGTTTTTTCTTGAATTATTATGATCTATGAATAAACATATAAAAGTATAGAGATATAGCGAGATATAGAGTCATAAATTTCAATAATTTTAATATTCATGCATGGTTTTACTTCTTGGCTACAATGAGTACATTATATTTGACATTACTCTGGAAATAAGAAACATCCATTGAAAATAGAAAATATTGATGTTTGTTTAATTGAGTTCCTCTGAGCAATAAAGTTATTTGAAACTTGTATCTTCTTTGTCAAAAGTTTCCTGAACTAATGCAGTGCCATATTAAAAGAGTACATTGATAAATTTGTATGGAGAAAAGTTGAAAAGTCTGTGATTCTGTAGATTATCATGGTATTCATTGTCAAGTGAATTGTTTGCAAATGTGTATTATGCTTAATACTCACATCATTATTGTGAAAATAATGCAATACCTTGGTATATTCTGTTTAATTTAGCCCTGAATGAAAATAATGGATTTCAAATAAATCTTAATTTGAAAGGGAACTAAGTAATCTCTCTCCCAATGTGGTAAAACAGTGCCAAATTTTTTGACAGGCAATTGTCCAGTATTGGCAACGTAAAGCAATGTTGCCAACTAAAAGTCCCTCTATACCCTATTTATACATAAAAGAGATATATAAAAATATTAAAATTAAATAAACTTTTTAGGTATATGGGAATACAATAAATTAGCACAAACATAACAATTAATCTGGGCATAAATTTTGAACACATTTTACCAGTTAGATGAAGGAAAATTAGAAGTCGTTTCTCCTTAAGAAACTAATAATACACCTCATCTCATGATTATTTCCTTCATTCATTATAAGGTTGATTTCTTTTTAATTTTTTTATTATACCACCATGAGATGGTATAATAGCTCATCAGAGCTCCACAAAGCAGAAGAGCTGATCACAGCCCTGCTTGTCAGAGTCCCACCCTACAGCCATCTATTTCAAGTTCAGGTATGCCTGATCTAGAGACTCAGAGACACAGGTAGAGCTGCTATTCGGCTCTCCCTGTGCTCAGCTGATCATGAGGCACCAGGGAGGGAAGGCGGGTTCTAGCCCTGGCCCACCATCCCAGCAGAGCCTTTCAAGAAGCCAGAGGAACCCCCACATCATGAGGACTGCCATTTTCAACATCCGGACTCCACAGCTCAACAGATCTCCACCCAGCAGAAATGTTGATCTATCCCCATTTCATGTGGCTGCTTTGCGGCCGCATGGTTCAATCCATACATGAGATGAAAGGCTACAACAAGAGTATCCCACCCCCCACAACAGAGCCTGGCAAGCTACCCATATCATATTTGATATGCCAAAACCAGTAACAATTATAGACCTCATACCCATGATCTGAAGGTTCTTCATGTTCCTGGAACAAGCAGTTGCCCTTGGTCTAAACTAGCATGTGACAGGATGTATGGAGATGTTACTGGTGCCCACTCGAAGCAAATTGATGAGCAACAGGAAGATAAATGATAAGTGAGACCATGAGATACACAATTACAAATGTTCATGTTTGGATTTTAGTCATACACTGTTTTAGCACTGATTCCTCAATTTCAGGATTATGTACACATAGTCCCAAGAGTCAGAAACTAGGGGGTTCTTCACTCTAAACTAAAGCCCTTGTATCTATTATCTCTAGGTTCAAGAAAACTCCCTCTAAAAAGAACAAGAACCATATGGTCAGCTTTTTTTGCTTATTTCTACAACAGAAGCACATTGAAATGTAGGAAGGCAGCTTTCAATTTGAGCAACTGAAGAGTACAAGAACAATTGGAGAGAAACTGGGGTGTAGAGCCAAAACAAGTCTAAATGTCTAAATGCCTTAGAGAATTGTAGTACATGTAGTTTTGAGAAATTTTCTTTAAAAGGACAACTTAATAGCCTTCAACATTCTCAAATTTACTTGTGTCTTTTAAACATTAGGTATCACAGAGGTGTGAACTACTATTTTAAACTAAAGTTATTTCTATTTTTAAACTAAAAAATAAAAGATTTTTAGTAAAAACCTATTTAAAAAGTATCAAAAAACTATTTTAAAGTATAAACACTATTTAAGAGTATTTTTAAACTAAAAATAAGTTTTAAAGTTATTTCTCTTTTTTAAACTATTTTAAACTAAAGTCATTTCTATTCTATATTTAAACTAAAATTATTTCTATCTCCAAATGAACTTTGAATAATATCCCACTGAAAATTGAGTGTCATTATAGAAGACAAAAATTGCATAAAATATCACATTATAATAGCTCAAATTTAAGTAAATACATAGCACTAAATAAAAAGCAGGAAATCTGAGGATTAAATTTTATATCTAATTCTTCTAAGACCTATTGAAATAACTGTGATTTAATGGATAAAAATTAGAATTACTTTTATTAAAGTATATGCTAAGGCATATACTTTCATTTTTTTAATTTCAAAGATATACAATTAAAAATTTCATATTTGGGTTTTGGTCATACAGTGTTCCAGCATCCATCCCTCCACCAGTGCCCATCTCCCACCACCAACGTCCCCGGTTCCCTCCCTCCTCCCCCAGCCCTCCTCCATGGTAGGTTCTTTATTTCTTTCCCTTTCTCTCTCTTTCTCTTTTCCTTCTCTTCCAGACTATGGATTACGGAACATACCTTACAGAGTTGTCATGTGTATGTTTTTGCCTGTATTTAATAAAGCATATACTTTCATTTTAATTAAATAATGAGACCTTAGAGATAACTCTTCTCAAAATCTTAAGCAGCTGCCATTTTAACACCACATGTTTCAGGAATGCAACATCACAAACCAGAGTCTGTATATAATATATTATGTTCACCATTAAGAATTAAATTAAATCCTTAAGTGTACAACGAACCCATGTTCTCAATTTGCTTTCCCTTACTTGCAATCACTAATGTTGGCTTATAATTTAAATTGTATTCTATTTTATTGATTTTCTAAATATACCACTTATGAATAAAACCATTGTCATACTTGTCTATTATGTTTCATCTCCTGGTTCATTTCAATTGCCATATCTTCCATGTTTTCAATAGCCATATCTTCTATGTTTATCTCTATGATGTTGTAAGTGACTGAATATTATTTTTCACCCTTTTCTTCTATGTGTCAGGCATTGTGTATTTACCGACTTACTTCACTTACATAATATTTTCCACTTCCTTCCAAATCGAACTATAAAGTTTCACATATTTTCATAGATAGTGTATATAGGTAACAGTTGTTTGTTCAAGTATGTGTCCTGGGAGCTTGGCTTTGTGAGATTTTGGCTATTGTAAATAGCCAAGTGCTATAATGAACTTGTGTGAACATAGTAATTTTTGATTAGAGATTCTGTGTTCTTGAAGTAGTTGTCCAGGAGAATAATCTTTGAGTCAAATTCTGTTTATAATGTTTATAAAAGTCTCCAAACTGTTTTCAAGAGTGGTCAAATTATAAAAGAATAAGCTTCCCCCATTTTATCATATACCACCAGCACACTATTTCTGGTGTTTTTCATAAAGACCATCCTATTCGTGTCAAGAGATATTGCACTATAAATTTGACTTGTTTCTCCCTGATAATTGGATATGATGAATCTTTTTTTATGTACCAAGTTGCTGATTATTATGTCTTCATTGAGGAAATATTCTTGCTGTCAATGGTAGTCGTGCTTTTTTACAGTCCTATTTATTTTTGTCAATGTTTCCTTTTCTGCCTGAGCAAAGTCTTTAAACTAATTTCTAAGGCTATAACCAAGAAGCATAACACATATATTTGTTTGTTTTTTACTATATGGTTTCATGTTTTACATGAATTTTAATGTATTTTTGAATTTATTTTGCATATGGTATTAGACAGAGACAGTCTTGTTTATTTCTTTTGTGTGACTGCTCCATTTTCATAATAAAACATTTAAAATATATGTATAGACATGTGAAACCTTAGAAATAAAGCATGTGTTGTTTATAACTTAATATTTATGAGAGATTTTCTTTTAAGTTTCCAAACAGGTGGATTATACCACTTTTATCTCAATAACACACATAAGCAAAGAGGATGTTTTAGACAGATAGATTGTTTTTAATGTTTGGCATATGTTTTAGTCTATTTTATTTCTTTGCAAAATATATTAATCATAAACATAGACATATAATTCACCACTATCCTTTGCAAAGCATTAGATGAGCTCACATTTGGTTAAGGATTATGTTTGGTAAACTTTAAGCACAGTACAAGATATTTTAGAACTGAAAAGCATATTGGTTAGTTTATTCAGTTTATAGAATAAAGTAAAATCAATTAAATATCAAGGCAAAACATTTATTATTCAGATTAGTCTTGTGTCAATGCATGCTATTTCATTTTATTGTTTCCTTACCTAGATATGTGATGACCAACCACTCATCTTTACCTCATTTTGTTAATTTGTAAAATGTAAATAATTATTATTCTAATTAGATTTATAAAATCTGATTTACATCATCTAAAATGATTTACAGAAGCTTTACTTCACTAAAATTTCAGTTTCTAATAATAATTATTACAAACAGTATTATAGTGAATTATTTTTATGCTTAACAAGAAAAATGATCAAACATATGAAATAAGATACATATGCACTAGGCCTTTATTTTATTTCTTAAGAGTAGAAACATCAAAATATATATGATCTATAACCAATTATACTGAGACAAAAAAGAAAAATTTTTTTTTTTTAGCTACATGAAGTTTTATCTTTATTTTTTTTACAGTATATAGGTAATATATCTTTTTTTTTGTATTTAACATTTTATTATACCACCGTGAGATATACAATTACAACGTTGTTCACGCTTAGGGGTTTCGGTCACATAGTGTTCCAGCACCCCGCCCTCCACCAGTGCCCCTCAGCCACCACCCATGTCCCCAATTCCCTCCCCTCCCACATCCTGCCTAAATGGCAGGTTCCAAAAAAGAAAAAATTTAAGTATTTTATTATACACCGTGAGATAAACAATTACTAGATTTTCATGAGATGTCCATATTTGGGGTTCGGTCATACAGTGTTCCAGTATCCATCCCCCACCAGAGCCCATTTCCCACCACCAATGTCCCTGATTCCCTCCCCTCCCTCCCCTAGACTGCCTCCATGGCAGGTTCTTTATTTCTTTCCCTTTCTCTCTGTCTCTTTCTCTTTTCCTTCCCTTCTACATTGTGGATTACAATACCTATATTAAAAGTTGCCATGTGTACCTTTTGCCTGTATTTAATGCTCAGTTCTAGGTTGGTATTAGCACTTTCGACAATTATTAGCACACTGACTTACCTAGCCACTGACTCTCACACATTTGTGATAATTTGCACCTTTGATAAGACCTCCTGATCAATGCTTCACATGACTTGGATATTGGTATCATATGTACATATATACACATATGTATGTATATATACATATATATTTATGTCATGCAAATAAATGCAGTCATTCTATTTCTGTCTCTCTCCTTCTAGCTAATTTCACTCAACATGATCCTCTCTTTGTCCATCCATTTATAGGCAAATTTCATAACTGCATTTTTCCTAACAGCTGTAGAGTATTCCATGGTATTGATGTACCAAAACTTCTTTATCCAGTCATCGATTCTCTGGCACTCTGGTTGTTTCCAGTTTCTGGCTAGTGTGAATAATGCTGCTAAGAACATAAAAGTAGGGTTGGTGTTTTCACTGCATGTTTTTGGCTTCCCAGGGTATATTCCCAGGAATGGTATGGCTGGGTCAAATGGGAGTTCAATATTTAGTCTTTGGAGTAATTTCTATATTGTTGTCCAGAAAGGCTGTACAGTCAACATTCCCACCAATGGATGAGTGTCCCCTTTTTGCCAGCATCCTCGCCAGCATTTGTTGTTGTTCCTCTTTTGGATATGTGCCAGTCTTGTGGTGTAAAATGATATCTCATTGTTGTTTTGATCTGCATGTCTCTGATGATTAATGATGAGCATTTTTTCATATGTCTTTAGGCCATTGGAATTTCTTCCTTGCTGAATTTTCTGTTCATTTCTTATCCCCATTTTTTGATGGGGTTGTTTTTAAAAAAGAAACATTTTAATTTAATAAAAGTAATTCTTTTGAGTGCTGAAAATTTAAGTCAAGACAAAATCACTTGTATCACTTGTATCACTTGTCTTTCCGTTGTTCATCAATTTGCTTGAGCAGGCACCAGTAACATCTTCATATGACCTGTCACATGTTAATGTAGCCAAAGGGCATATGCTCACTCCTGGAACATAAAGAGCCTCAATCCATCCCATCAGATCACCGGAATGAGGACTATATTTGTTTTTTTTTTTTAATTTTTTATTTTTAGAATTACAAAGATATACAATTAAAAAGTTCATATTTGGGTTTTGGTCATACAGTGTTCCAGCACCCATCCCGCCACCAGTGCCCATCTCCCACCACTAACGTCCTCGGTTCCCTCCCCCTCTCCCAACCCTCCTCCATGGCAGGTTCTTTTTTTCTTTCCATTTCTCTCTCTCTTTCTCTTTTCCTTCCCCTCCAGACTATGGGTTACAGAACATACATTAAAGGGTTGTCATGTGTATCTTTTACCTCTATTTAATGCTCAGTTCTAGGTTGGCATTAGTACCCTCAACAATTGTTAGCACACTGTTCCATTTTCTGTCTTACCTAGCCTCTGACTCCCATACGTTTGTGATAATTTCCACCTTGGACAAGACCTCCTGATATATGTTTCACTTGACCTTGGATATTGGTACCAACAATGGATGATATGTACATATTTATGTTATGCAGATAAATGCAGTCATTCTGTATCTGTCTCTCTCCTTCTGGCTAATTTCCCTCAACATAAGCTTCTCCATGTCCATCCATTTATAGGCAAATTTTATAACTTCATTTTTCCTAACAGCTGCATAATATTCCATTGTGTAGATGTATCAAAGCTTTTTTATCTAGTCATTGATTTTTGGGCACTCTGGTTGCTTCCAGATTCTGGCTATTGTGAATAATGCTGCTATGAACATAAAAGTAGGGATGGTGTTTCCGCTGCGTATTTTTGGTTTCCCAGAGTAGATTCCCAGGAGTGGTATGGCTGGGTCAAATGGGAGTTCAATTTCTAGTCTTTTGAGGAATGTCCATATTGTTTTCCAGAAAGGCTGTACCAGCCGGCATTCCCACCAACAATGGATGAGTGTCCCCTTTTCCCCACATCCACAACAGCACTTGTTGTTCTTGCTCTTTTGAATATGTACCAGTCTCTGTGGTGTAAAGTGGTATCTCATTGTTGTTTTGATTTGCATCTCTCTGATGATTAGTGATGATGTGCATTTTTTCATATGTTTTTTGGCCATTCGAATTTCTTCCTTGCTGAAGTTTCTGTTCATTTCTTCTCCCCATTTTTTTGATGGGGTTGTTTGTTTTCTTCTTGTAAAGTTATACCAGTGCCTGATATATCCTGGATATTAACCCCTTATCAGATGGGTATTGGGTGAATATTCTTTCCCATTCTGTTGACTGCTTTTGTATCTTAGTCACTGTTTCTTTTGAGGTGCAGAAGCTTTTTAGTTTCATGTAGTCCCATATGTTTATCTTTTCTTCTAGTTGCTTTGTTAGTGATGTTTCATCTTTGAAGATGCCTTTAGCTTCAGCTCTTCCAGGAAATAGAAGAAACAGAAACACTCCCAAACAGCTTCAACGAGGCACATATCACCCTGATAGCCAAAGCAGAGAGAGACAACACAAAGAAAGAAAACTACAGACCAATATCCCTGATGAACACGGATGCTAAGATCTTCAACAAAATACTAGCAAACAGAATCCATAGACTCAACAAGAAGATTATACATCATGACCAAGTAGGATTCAACCCGGGAATGCAAGGATGGTTCAACATTTGCAAGTCAATCAATATAATACATCATATCAATAAGAGAAAAAAAATAAAAACCATATGATCCTATCTATAGACACAGAGAAAGCATTGGACAAGATCCAGCACCCGTTCATGATTAAAACCCTCCAGAATATGGGAATTGAAGGGACTTTCCTCAAGATAGTTACAGCCATCTAACAAAAGCCCACAGTGAGCATCATTCTCAATGGGGAAAAGTTGAAAGCCTTCCCCCTGAGATCAGGGACAAGACAAGGTTGCCCACTTTCACCTCTTTTATTCAATATAGTACTGGAAGTACTTGCCATAGCAATCAGAGAAGAAAAGGACATCAAGGGCATCCAGATAGGCAAGGAAGAAGTCAAGCTATCATTATTTGCAGATGAAATGATATTATACCTAGAGAACCCTAAACTCTCTACCAAAATACTCCTAGAAACAATAGATGCATATAGTAGAGTGGCAGGATACAAAATCAACACCCAAAAGTCGGTGGCTTTCCTATATACAAATAACGAAAGATAAGAAAGGGATATTAAGGAAACAATTCCATTCACAATTGTGCCACAGAAAATCAAATACCTAGAAATCAACTTACCCAAGTGTGTAAAGGACCTGTACAAAGAAAACTACAAGATATTACTCCAAGAGATAAAAGAGGACACAAGGAAATGGAAACATATTCCCTGCTCATGGATGGGGAGAATCAACATTGTCAAAATGGTAATACTCCCTAGAGCTCTGTACAGATTCAATGCAGTCCCTATAAGGATACCCATGACATTCTTCAAAGAAATTGACCAAACACTCCTGAAATTTGTATGGAACAATAAACCCCCAAGGATAACTAAAAGCAATTCTCGGGAAAAAGAAGAAGGGAGGCATCACCTTTCCCAACTTCAAACTGTACTACAAGACAGTAGTAATTAAAACAGCATGGCATTGGAATAAAAACAGACCTGTGGACCTATGGAATAGAATTGAGTATCCAGACACCCAACCTCAAACACATGATCACTTAATCTTTGATAAAGGTGCAATGAGTCTAAAATGGAGTAAGGAAAGCCTCTTCAACAAGTGGTGCTGGGAAAACTGGGCAGCGACATGTAAAAAAAATGAATTTGGACCTGTGTCTAACACAATGCACAAAAATCAGATCAAAATGGATTAAAGATCTCAATATCAGACTTGAATCCATAAAGTACATTGAAGAAAATATAGGAAAAACCCTCGGGGACTGTATTTGTTACTGGTATTTGGCATATCAAATACGACACAGGTAACTTACCAGACTCTGAAGTACGGGTGGGATACTGTTGTAGTAGCCTCTCATCTCATGCATTTAGTGATGAACCATGTGGCCAATTTGCAGCCACGTCAGCCAGGCTTGTGATCAGCTCTTTTGCTGGGTGGAGCTCTGACGAGCTGGGGAGTCCGAATGTGGAAAATGGCTGCCCTCATGGTGTGGGATTTCCTCCTGGCTTCTTGCAAGGTTCTGCTGGGATGACAAGCTAGGGCTTGGACTCACCTTCCCTCCCGGGCACCTCATGGTCAGCTGGGCACAGGAGAGCCGGTAGGAGCTTTGCCCTGTTTATGTGAGTCTCTGGATCAGGCATATCCGGGCTGGGCTTGAAAAAAGATGACTGTAGGGTGGAACTCTGACGAGCTGGTCTAAATAAAACCACTTGAAAAAAATTGTTTCACTATAGTATTCAAAATGGTATGGGAATAAAGACCGACCTGCAGACCAATGGAGCAGAATCAAATATCCTAAAACCGACCTTGAAATACATGATCACCTAATCTTTGATAAAATACAAGAATATTTCCACTGGTAGTTGAAGAAAGTATCTTTAATAATTGGTTCTGGGAAAACTGGACAGCTCCATCCAAACAAGAATTGAATTCAGACCTCTCTCTATTGGTAAGAATAAAAGTCATACCAAATGAATTACAGACCTCAATATCAGACCTGAATCTATAAGGTTCATGGAGGAAACCATGAGCAGAAGTCTCCATGATATTGAAACAAAAGGCACCTTCAAATATGAAACACCACTGACCAAGCACAGCACTCTTGGAAATACTTTTTGCCCAATGCCCATCTAAAATAAGTTAATATTCAAGTTATATAAGGCACTGGTAGAACTTCACAAGAAAAAAAAACTTCTAATCCCATCAAAAAATAGGGTGAAGAAATTAACAGAATCCTCCTCAAAGAAACATGAATATCCAAATGACACATTAAAAATCTCTACATCGCTAATCTCCAGGAGAGCAAATCAAAAAAAACAATAACATATCACACAAAAAGAGGCTGACACAAAGAGAAAAGAGAGGCAATGCTGCTGTGCATAGGGGAGAAAGGGATTCTTCATTGTTGGTGGAAATGCTGTCTGGTTCAGACTCTTGAAGAACACTATTGAAATGCCCTAAAAAGTTAGAAATTGAGTTTACATATGACCCAGCAATATCACTTCTGGGAATATACTCCAGGACTTAAAAACACAAAACAAAAATGCTATGTGCCCTTCTACGTTTATTGCTGCACTGTTCACAATAACCAGAATCTGGAAACAACCTGAGTGCCTATGAACAGACGACAGATTAAAGAAACAATGGTGCACATACACAATCAAATGCTATACAGCCTTAGGAAAAATGAAGTCAAGAAATTTGCTTATATGTGGATGGACATGGAAAGTATCAGGTTGAGTGAAATGAGTTATAAGGAAAGGGGCAGATATAGAATGATTGCACTCATTTGCATAATGTTAATAAACATACTATGAAACCATTATCCAGGGAGGGTAGAATCAAGGACTAAGAGGACTGACTGGAAGCCTGCGGCAATTGCTTGAGGGAAAAGACAGTTGGGGTAGGGAAGGGACTCCTATGACAACAGTTGTAAATGATCACTCTCCATAAGAACTGCATGCTGAAAATAGGTAAAGGAACAAACATGATAATCTCTCAGTATCTGTATTCACTGTATCACTGTCATCCTGTTCATCATCCATTTGCTCGAGCAGGCACCAGTAACATCTCCATATGACCTGTCTCATGCAAGTAGAGCCCAAGGGCACCTGCTTGCTCCAGGAACATAAAAGAGCACCTGCTTGCTCCAGGAACATAAAGAGCCTCAAACCATTCCATCAGGACATGGGAATGATGTCTATAATTGTTACTGGTATCCGGCATATCAAATACGACACGGGTGGCTTGCCAGGCTCTGCCGTACGGGTAGCATACTTTTATAGTCATCTCAAAATCCAGCATTTATTGATGAGCTGGGCTGTGATATGCTGTGATAGGCTGGTCTGTTGGGTGGAGTTATGAAGAGGGGGAAGTCCAGATGTGGAAAATGGAGGCCCTCATGGAGTGGGGGGTTGTGTGGCTTGTTGTGAGGCTCTGCTGGAGTGGCAGGCGAGGGCTAGAACCTGCCATCCCTTCCGGGAGCCTCATGAGTGGCTGGGCCCAGGGAGAGCCAGTAGCAGCTCTGCCCCATGTCTGTATCTGTATTGCAAACCATAATATCCAAAGAGAGAGAGACAGAGAGAGAGAGAGAGAGAGAGAGAGAGAGAGAGAGAGAGATGGAAAAAGGGCAGTGCCTGCCATGGAGAGAGATGGAGGTTGGAGGCAGCAGAGAAGGGGAAAGGGGAGGAATGCTGCTGGGAAATGTACACTGGTGGAGAGATGGGTGTTGGAACATTGTATGACTAAAACCTGTTGGGTGACATGCCCTACCGAGGCTCCTGCTACATTTATCTTATGCTAAGAGCTGCTCCCTGCATTCAGAGAATCTTCGGATCAGACACAATAGGAGATTGGGCAGAATTTGGATTGATTTCATAATTTTATGGGCATAAATATTTTTATTAAGAATCTTGCTTGCCCTGGTTCTATACTCTTCCCACTCCCATGGGTCCCTGCAAGGGTTATACATGTAGATATTCCAAGAGTACTTGGCCATGTTGAATCAATCATAATGTAATCAGTTTTCCTAGTTCAAAGAGAAATGCCAGTGTGCTGCTGGGCAAACTGACGTGTCTCTGACTCTAAAGGTAATGCCAAAGTTAATTATTCCGACAGAAATGGAACTTAGTGGGTTCTAAAGTCTGGAATCATCTGGCTATATATTCATAGTAAGAAGTATTAATGCCACTCTCTACAAATTACATTCTGAACTGCTTTCTGGTTCAGAAATGCAGTCCCTCCCCCACTCTGCTAGGGAGATATTATCTCAGGGAGTCAGCTCTGGCATTGTGAAGCCAAAGGGCTCACCTGAAGATATAAATTTCAATGGAGTCATTTACCTGGCTTCATCTCTAGGTAGCCCTGCCCAAATTTGACTGGGTTGTGAGTTTTTGGCAGTCTTCTATCTATAAAATAAGCTAGGGAAAAGGAGAAAGTACTTTTTAGCCATTTGAGCTGCTCTTTGCTTTCTGCCTCTCCTCTCCTCTCCGGTTCTCCCTGTTAGGCCTTAGCATGTAGTAGCAGCCATCTTGGCCTAGGATTCTAAGTCTACACTTGTCTGGGGCCCAGCTAGAAACCTAAAGTTTGGGGGTTTTCTTGCTATTGGATTGTATGCCTGAGAGAGTAAAACCTTTCAAAACTGTGCTGGACTCCTGAGTTTTCTTCTATTCTCAGCTGGTTCGGAGGTAGATGGGAACTTGTTACCTGATATCATTGGAGATTCCAGTGACTCCCTGATAAAACCCAATTATGAACAGCCTTGTAACTGTATCTCATGGTAATTCCATAAAATAAATAAATTAATATATAAAATTGAACAATAACAAAAAATAGGAAACGATGCTTGAAATAGACAGAGGTGATAGAGCTTTCATTTCTCATAAAATTCTGAACCCCAGATTTTTTTTCATTTCAATTGTGTTTTATATTCTTTCAGCTTTGTTAAAAAAAATTAAAAAACTCTGACAATTGCTATCCCAGCATCTAGCTTAAAGTAGTACATCGTCTTAATTGTCTTATTTTTCCTTACTTTAAAGCTTTCATTGATTTTGAGTTTTGCATCATACTTGACAGGAAGTTCTCAAACTCTGAGCTCAAGGATCATTCCTTGGAGTCCATATGAGGTTTCATGGGTAAAACGTGGTCTGTTGCATGTGAATCACATACCTTAGTCCTGTACTATCCTTTTGGAAATTTAAAACCTGCTTTTTAGTCGGGGTAAAAATTGTGTACATGAATTGCTAATGGCTCAGTGATATATATTACCATCTTTTCAATAAAATAATTTTCTGGAAAACATTTTTGCAGGGTCCTTGTCAGTGCTTTGTGCTTCAGCTATTCGGTTCTCTAGTCCAGCAGTGATACAGTGTACCTTGTGCTAGTAATGTTCTGGAGAACACCAGGCCCACACTTAGGGCAATTCACTCAGCATGGAAGAGGCAGGTCCTCCTCAATAAGAGGCGAGTCCACATTCATGCAAGGCTGGGGCCATCTAAGCATCTGGGATTCCCTAACAATCAAATGAGCATTTTTAAAATCATGAATCCTTTGCTAATGTACCTTTTAACATGCCTTTTTAATTGTATTTATTTATTTGCTTTTTTTCATCACACTCGGGTGATGCTCAGGGGTCCTCCTGGCTCTGCACTCAGGAGTTACTCCTGGTGGTGCTTGTGGGACCATATGGGATGCTGGGAATCAAACCCAGGTTGATCATGTGCAAGGCCAATGCCCTACCTGCTGGACTATTGCTCTACCCCCTGTCCTTATAATTTAAGAAATATTTTGTGCTTACTAACGTACACACTCTTTAACTCTACAACGTTGTACAAATGTTTGTATAAGATCATTTTTAATGATAAGTTATAGGACACTTGATGTATATTAAGTACCTTATGCATCTTAGTCTTGTAAGGTATTTAAATAATAGTGAATATGTTCAGTAGAATAAAGGTTATTTCTTTACTTTAATAAATGTTTATTTATTAATAATAAATTTATTGTTTATATAATACATAAATGTATTATTTATAATCTATTGTTGACTATAAGGTTATAACAGTTTGGAAGACTGTTAAATGGTTAGAGGCCGGATACTGAACATGACCTGAGGTTATAAACAGAGATACCAGGAGAGTATCTGGGGTCAAGGGATCCTGGTACTTGGAGAGATTGTCTGCACCCAGGTTAGGGGAAGCTGCTCCTGGTACCTAGGCTCCAAGGGCCAGAAACAGAGCCACAGGCCTGGTTCCTGGGTCTGAGGTCTAGCACTAAGGCCACAGAGCCAAAGGGCTACAGGGTTGTAGGGTAACAGGGAAACATGACCAAACTGTGAAACAGAGAAATAGAGCAGGACCACAGAAAAACAAAGAAATAGCAGCAACAGTAGCAAATATTGTAACAGAAAAATAGAGATAGGTACATAGATAAACAGAGGAATCGAGAAAAAAAGAGATCCTGAGGAGAAAAGCCCTGAATAGAAAGGAATATAGGGGAGAAATCCTGAAAAGAGAAGTGATGGGAGAGGACCTGAAATGAGATACCCTAAAGAAAGATGCCCAAAAGAGAGAGGCCCTGAAGAGAGTAGCCTGATGGAGAATCTACTGGGAGAAGGCCAGAGGTCCCTGGATAGAGGTTCTTGCAGTGAGCAAGGAGGTGAAGTGAGGAATAAAAGTAGACTTATTAAAAAGAGCATTTCATGAACCTCTGTTCTTGTGATTTTATCTGTTAACAGATAAGAGGAATGGTCAAAGGCACCAGACACAAGCCGAGGCTTAATGAATTGTAAGTACTGTTGGGGACCCTGCTATGCCCCCACATCTGCTGCCTTTTATTCCCTGTCCCAAGTACTGTTAGGGTAATGGAATGAGTTCTAGGGTAAGGGGGTCCCTTAAGCCTAGGGAATTAGGACCATCCTGAGGTGTGTGGCATCACTCCCCCTCTTTTAATTTATAAACCCTAACAACCTAGTAAAAAATATACATTAAAGTCATGAATGTCTATTTTTCTTTTTCCTTATTAACATTTTTTGGAATTATTCAATTTAGGTACATTTTCTATGGTAGTGGATTCACTATCACTATCACTATCTTCCCATTAATCATCTATTTGCTAGAGCGGGCACCAGTAATATCTCCATATGTCCTGTCCCATGCTAGTAGAACCCAAAGTCATCCGCTTGCTCCAGGAACATAAAGAGCCTCAAACCATTATATTAGGTCACGGGAATGACCTATTATAAATGTTACTGGTATTTGGCATATCAAATACTACACGAGCAGCTTGCCAGGCTTGCCATGTGGGTGGCATACTGTTGTAGTCACCTCTAAATAAAGCATTTATTGATGAACCACGCGGCTGCTAGCGGCTGCGTGAGCCGCGCTGTGATAGTCTGGTCTGCTGGGTGGAGTTGTGACAAGAGGAAAGTCCTGATATGGAAAATGACGGGCCCCATGGAGTAGGGGAGGGTGGTCTGGCTTGTTGTGAGGCTCAACTGGGGTGGCAGGCCAGAGCTAGAACCCACCATGCCTCCCAGGCACCTCACCTGCATCTGGGCACAGGGAGAGCAAGGAGCAGCTCTGCCCCATGTCTGAGAGTCTGACATGTCATGTCTGACATGTTTATGTCAGTGATACAGTAAAAGAAGAAAGGAAATTTTAAATTGATATCCTGGGACCGAGATACAATGGTTAATGTTAAGGATAATGATAATTACATTCTATAATAACATTGATTAAACTGCTTCTTCAAATTAAAAGCCTAATCATTCACTGGGCTTTACCATTGCGGAAATATATTAGATGATTTAGTGTGATGTCTTACTGTAGTGATTTAAAAAAAAAAGTCAAATCTATTGGTAACTAAAAGCACATATATGCAGATTAAATTATTAAGGATTTTTTACCTGCATCCACACCTGGCAATGCTCAGGGGTTACTCCTGGCTCTGCACTCAGGAATTACTCCTGGCAGTGCTCGGGGGACCATATGGGATGCCAGGGATCAAACCTGGGTCAGCGGCATGAATGGCAAACACCTTACCCACTGTGCAATCTCTCAGGCCCCTATCCAATAGTTTTTAAGCATATTCACTTCAATATGCAGTTAAAGATTATCAGAGACCTCATCAGACACATTTTATATGTTAAATATTTTATTTTGATTAAAAATTAACTAAAGGATGAATTTAACTATAAAGATAAAAATTAACTAAAAGATAAATTTAAAGATATATTAGTTTTGTAAGTTTATGGAAAAATATATCACTTGCCTTCCCATTGTTCATCAAAAATATATTTTTTCAGAAGGCATAATGAACATGAAAACATATTTTTCAGAAGGCATAATGGACATAATCATTTATGAGCATGTATGTATATTTTATAAGTAAATAATACAGAAAACACAAAATTCTTATTTAAAAAATACTGCTAGTCTATATATACATGCATTTTGCTAATATGCCTATATGTATATTTATTAACAAATTATAAATTAAACATAACAGAATATATTTTAGTTGAATAACCTCCCAAAAATACTGCTGAGTATTTTGAAGCAATATAGAAACTTATATACATTGCTAAATAATGATCATCTTATCAGACTTATCCTTGAGGTTTTGTCATATAGTTTTAAGGAGTAATAGCTATCTTATAATGACTATCAATTTAGCATTTGAAGAACACTTTTTTCCTCTCATTATGATTTTTAAATACTTTGTCGGGATATTAGGGTTTATCCTAAAGAAATTAATTTAACTTCATTTTTTAAATGACCTTAGACTGTTTTACTCTGTGAATGACATAATCATATATATATATATATACATTTGATTCACACTATCTATGGAGTTCTGACGAGAGAGGGAAGTCCAAATGTGGAAAATGGCTACGCCCGTGGAGTGATGGGGGGTGGTCTGGCTTGTTGTGAGTCTCGGCCAAGGTGGTTGGCCAGGGCTAGAACCCCGCCATGCCTCCTGACTGCCTCCATAAATTGGCTGTGCACAGGGAGAGCAAGGAACAGCTCTGCCCCATGTCTGAGAGTCTCTGGACCAGCATACCTGGGCCGGATTGAGGACAAAACTGCTGCAGGGTGGGTGTCGATGATCCGGACTGTGATGGGCTGGTCTGCTGGGTGGTGTTCTGACGGAGAGGGAAGTCCAAATGTGGAAAATGGCGGCGCCCGTGGAGGAAGGGGGTGGTCTGGATTGTGAGGCTCTGCTGAGGTGGTGGGCCGCTAGAACCGCCATGCCTCCCCGACTGCCTCATGAACGGCTCCACCCAGCAGACCAGCCCATCACAGCCCGGATCATCGACACCCACCCTGCAGCAATTTTGTCCTCAATCCGGCCCAGGTATGCTGGTCCAGAGACTCTCAGACATGGGGCAGAGCTGTTCCTTGCTTTCCCTGTGCACAGCCATTCATGAGGCAGTTGGGAGGCATGGCAGGTTCTAACCCTGGCCCACCACCTCGGCAGAGCCTCACAACAAGCCAGACCACCACCCCTCACTCCACGGGCGTAGCCATTTTCCACATTTGACTTCCCTCTCATCAGAACTCCACCCAGCAGAACAGCCCATCACAGTCCGGCTCGCGCAGCTGCTTGTGGCCGCGCGTTCATCAATAAGTGCTTTATTTGGAGGTGTTTAAAAGAGTTTGCCTCCCGCTCGGCAAGCCTGACAAGCTTCTCGTGTTGTATATGATATGCCAAATTCCAGTAACAATTATATTAGGTCATTCCCATGACCTAATATAATGGTTTGAGGCTCTTTATGTTCCTGTAGCAAGCCGATGCCCCTGGCTCTACTGGCATGACACAGGACATATGGAGATATTACTGGTGCCCGCTCTAGCAAATAGATGATCAACGGGAAGATCGTGATCGTAATCTTGACACTATCTATGGTGAGCAAAAATATGACTGAACTTAGTTATTCTGTTTTCCAGCTATAAATAAGAGCAATTATGTGATCCAAATAAATATTGTGTGATTTCCACATAGGTTTTGGGCTGGTATTTAAATTACTTCTATTTTTTTTTATTGTATGCATGTTGTAAATAACAGTCCTTTTATAAGTTGTGTCTACTGAAAATATCAAATGATAAATTGAAACAGACACATGATTTTTCATTGAAATATTTACCACATTTAATAAAACCAAATTATCAAATCAATGTTAGTGTATTACAACAATTCAATGTCTCAAATCAATACAATTAACTAAATTATACACATTAAGGACCTGTATGTAGTTATATATTAAGCATGCAAAATTCACAAATTCATTGACTTCTATTAATTATTCTGTTTATGTACTGACAATATAGTAATAACATCACTTAAATATTTTATTGTTAAAGTTATTTGGTTGTTCTTGATTCCACACAAATAATATATCCACAGGAAAGATGCTATCCAGCGTTGCTCTAATTGTCTATTTTATTAGTTGATGTTGTCAATAATTTCTTGCTGTGTTAAACTTATGAATTACACTTTATTGTAGGTTTTATATTTAGAGGAATATTGCATAAAAAGAGCCTTTATAAATTTCTGTAATTCCAGATTTCCACTTTGAATGTCGGAAAATATTCGTTATGGATATTTGTATACATGCATATATTTTGTAGCATATTTCTTAGACTGATTAGATTTTAATTATCCACTATAGACAGGAGTGATAATGAATGCAATTGATTAGTCTTTTATTAATTTTTATTATACCACAGTGAAACATACAGTTGCAAAGGTGTTCATAAATGGTTCTTGGTAATGCAGTATTCCAGTACCCATCCCTCCACCACTGCCTGATCACCACCAACAGTATGCCCACACCCCTCCGCCCACCCCCAGGCTGCCTCAGTAGCAGGTACCCCCTTATCCTCTCTTTCTCTCTCTTTCTCTCTCTCTTTCTCTCTCTGTCTCTGCATCTCTCTCCCTCTTCTTTTACACATTGTGACTAACCCTGCAGACATTTAGGGTTTATCATGTAAGTCTCTTTGTGTATATTCAATGGTGAGTTCTAGTCTGACATTACCATTGCCCACACTCAGTTAAACACTGGTATATATTTATATCCTATTAATGAATGCAGTCATTCTATATCTGTCCTTTTCCTTCCGACTAATTTCCTTCAGCATGATAGTCTACATGTCCATCCATTTGCAGGTAAATTTCACAATTTCATCTTTTGTGACAGTTGCATAGTATTCCATCTTGTAGATGTACCAGTTTCTTTAGCCAGTCCTCTGTTCTCGGACATTTAGGTTGTTTCCAGATTCTAGCCATAGTGAATAGCGCAGAGATGAATAAAGAAGTACAGATAGTATTTCTGCTATGTGTTTTTCTGTCTCTAGGGTATATTCCCAGGAGTGCTATTGCTGGATCAAATGGGAGCTCAATATCTAGCTTTCGGAGGAATGACCATATTGTTTTCCGAAAGGGCTGGACCAGTCGGCACTCCCACCAGCAGTGGATGAGAGTGCCTTTTTGCCCACATCCACGCCAGCACCGGTTGTTCTTGCTGTTTTGGATGTGTGCCAGTCTCTGTGGGGTGAGATGGTATCTCATTGTTGTTTTGGTTTGCATCTCCCTGATGATTAAAGATGAAGAGCACTTTTTCATATGCCTTTTGGCCATTCGAATTTCTTCTTTTTGGAAGCTTCTGTTCATTTCTTCTCCCCCATTTTTTGATGGGGTTGACTGTTTTTTTTTCTTGTGAAGGGCTACAAGTGCCTGATATATCCTGAATATTAACCCCTTGTCAGATGGGTATTGGGTGAATATCCTTTCCCACTCTGTGGATTGTCTTTGTATCTTGGTCACCATTTCTTTTGAGGTGCAGAAGCTTTTCAATTTTATATAATCCCATTTGTTTATCTTTGCTTCATTTGCTTGGTCAGTGGTGTGTCACCTTTAAAGATACTTTTAGTTTCGATGCCTTAGAGCTTTTTTTCCTGTTTTCTTCAATGTACCTTATAGATTCATGTCTGATGTTGAGATCTATAATCCATTTTGATCTGACTTTTGTGCATGGTGCTAGAAGGAGGTCTAAGTTCAATTTTTACATGTAGCTGCCCAGTTTTCCAAGCACCTTTTGTTGAAGAGGTTTTCTTTGCTCCATTTAATATTTTTTGCTCCTTTATCAAAGATTAAGTGGTAGTATATTGTTTCAGGATGACTATCTATCACTATCTTCCCATTCATCATCTATTTGCTAGAGCGGGCACCAGTAATATCTCCATATGTCCTGTATCATGCTAGTAGAACCCAAAGGCATTCATTAGCTCCAGGAACATAAAGAGCCTCAAACCATTATATTAGGTCATGGGAATGACCTAATATAAATGTTACTGGCACTTGGCATATCAAATACGACATGAAGAGCTTGCCAGGTTTGTGTGCTGGTGGCATACTCTTGTAGTCACCTCTGAATAAAGCATTTATTGATGAACTGCGCGAGCCGCTAGTGGCTTCACAAGCCAGGCTGTGATAGTCTGGTCTGCTGGGCGGAGATGTGACTAGTGGGAAGTCCAGATGTGGAAGATGGCGGCCCCCATGGAGTCGGGGGTGGGGGTTAGGGCTTGTTGTGAGGCTCTGCTGGGGTGGCAGGCCAGCGCTAGAACCTGCCATGCCTCCCAGGTGCCTCAAGAGTGGCTGGGCACAGGGAGCAAGGAGCAGCTCTGCCCCATGTCTGAGAGTCTCTGGTTCAGCATACCTGGGCCGGATTGAAAAAACTGCTGCAGAGTGGGTGTGGATGATCCGGGCTGTGATGGGTCAGAGCTGCTCCTTGCTCTCCTTGTGCTCAGCCGCTCATGAGGTGCCCCGGAGGCATGGCGGGTTCTAGCCCTGGCCTGCCACCCCAGCAGAGCCTCAGAACAAGCCCCACAACACGCCCCCCGACTCCATGGGGGCCGCCATCTTCCACATCGGGACTTCCATCTAGTCACAACTCCACCCAGAAAACCAGAATATCACAGCCCGGATCATCCACACCCACCCTGTTTCAAGATATTCAGTTCTATTCCATAGATCTACGGGTCTGTCTCTACATCAGTACCACACAGTCTTAATTACAACTGCTCTGTATTAGAGCTTGAGGTTGGGGAAAGTTATACCTCCCATCTTCTTTTTCCCAAGGATTGCTTTAGCTATTCTCATGGGTTTATTATTCCGCATAAATTTCAGGAGTTTTTGTTCAATTTCTTTGAAGAACATCATGGGTATCTTTATAGGGACCGCATTGAATCTGTATAAAGCTCTAGGGAGTATTACCATTTTGATAATGTTAATCCTTCCAATCCATGAGCATGGATTGTGTCTCCATTTCCTCAGGTCCTCTTTTATTTCCTTAAGTAACGTTTTGTAGTTTTCTTTGTAGAGATCCTTTACACTCTTTGTCAAACTGATTCCTAGGTGATTGATTTTCTGCAGCACAATTGTGAATGATTAGTCTTTTTTTTTTTTTTTTTTTTGCTTTTTGGGTCACACCCAGCAATGCTCAGGGGTTACTCCTGGCTCTGCACTCAGGAATTACTCCTGGCGGTGCTCAGGGGACCATATGGGATGCCGGGGATCGAACCCAGCGCCGACACAGGCCGGCCGCGTGCAAGGCAAACGCCCTACCTGCTGGGCTATCGCTCCGGCCCGATTAGTCTTTTTTGTAGTGGCTTAAATCACTCAAACTCCTAAATGAGCAAAGACTTCACAAGTTAAACAGTTTCTCTATCAAACACATTTTTATTATTTATTTACCAATTCTTACATATAAAATCATCAATATTTCCAAACAGGAATCTTTCCCACTTGAACAACAATATTTCTTCAATTCAATTAATTATTCCATGCCCATGTCTCAATCTGTTTAATCACAATTTTCAACATGAGCCCCAAAAGCAGTAAGCTTTTCATTGAACTTAGATGCCTAGAGGAGAAAGAAAAAATTGGATAGTATTTACAAAGATTTCTATGAAAGGTTTAAACTTGTGACAAAAAAATATTGTTCTTCACATTACGGTAATATTATAAGCTTTATGGGGGGTTTGGGGACTTGTGAGAACCACACCCTTTATGGTGTTTAGAACTTACTCCTGCCTCTTTGACAGGGAGTCTCTCCTGGTGCAGCTTCGAGTGACCCAGATGTGATGCCATGGTCAAACCAGAGTGGCCATATGCCAGGCACCTAAATCTATACAATACAAGCTCTCCATTTCCTGAATTATTTTGTTTTTACTATTACCTCAGTTTGCTGAATATGCATGACTCAATTTAAATCAAATAATAATCAGACAGTAATATTTGAAAAATTCTTAAATTTGCTCATTTCTATAGCATATTTTCATTTAATTGGAATTGGCATGATTAATTAAATTGGCATAATATTAATTAAATTGGCATGATTTCATTAGCTAAGAGTGAAACAGTTATTTTGAGGAAACACTATGTATAAGAAAAGACACCCACAGTTTCAATAAGTAAAGTAAGTTAAGAATTGCTTTTGAAAAAACATATTCGAAGTTACATATTTTGCTTTTATGTTAACATGTTGAATATGTATTATTGACAATTGACTTTTGTCTTGTCTTCAGAAGAGCTTCCTGTTTATTACACACTTACATTTGCATATGGACAAAGGTATCTTCTGTTATAGAGGATAGCTAAAAGTCAAGTCAAAATATTTTTATCTCTAGAAAAGGTATGTTTTTAAAATAAATATTGAAGTTAAGTGGTTATTAATACAATTCATACATAGAATAAGGTTGTAGAGTTACAATAAGAAAAAGATTAGCTATAATAAGTTAGATAAATGTCCTAAAACATTTCTTTAAAAATTTGATAAATATTATTAACTTTTGATAAGTTACATGAAATATCAATCATAAAACTTTATGAAGATATGGAAAAATTAACATTAGAAGTGGCATGCATATTATGTCTTATGTATTATTTTTATTTTGTGGTAGATAAATATGAGATGTGGAATTCCAATGCAAGGAGAAATGCATCTTCCTTGACTAAATAATTCAAGATATTATACATCTAAATGTCACAGAAGTAGTATATTAGCTTAAGTATTTGTGAAGGCCCTTAGATTACCTATATAAGAATGATATAAAAACTATGAAGAAATTTAGTTCATTCTATGGAACTGTAGGTAATTTAGGACTAACGAAGAGAAAAGCATAGAAATCCTGTTTCAAGAACACACCAATTTTTTGGGAGCTGGAACAATAGCATAGAGGGTAGGGCATTTGCCTTACACGAGGCTGACCCAGGTTCGATTCCCGGCATCCCATATGGTCCCCTGAGCACAGCCAGGAGTAATTCCTAAGCAAAGAGCCAGGAGTAACCCCTGAGCGTTTTGGGTCACCCCAGGAGTGACCCTAAATGCAAAAAAAAAGGACTCACCAATTTTTGTGGAATATTAAATAATGAACTACAAATGAAACTAACATATTATTTAATATTTTAAGAAAGAGACACACCAATAGTAGGAACTTCTGTCTTATGTTTCCCAGTTCCAAGCCCTACTCCATGGAAATTCTCCTGAGCCTATCAGAAGTGGTCCCTGAGCACAGGATCAGAAATAATCCCTGAGTATTATCTGCCTCCCTCTAATATTTTCAATAATTGGCTGGAGCAATAGCACAGGGGTAGGGCATTTGTTTGCATGCAGCTGACCCAGTTTCAATCCCTGGCATCCCATATGGTCCTCCATGCACTGCCAGGAGTAATTCTTGAGCGTAGAGCCAGGAGTAACCCCCAAGCATGGCTGGATGTGACCCAAAAAGCAAAAAACAAATGAAGAAATAAATAAATTTAATTAAAATTTTTTCAATTAAAACAAATTTAAACTTAGTGAGAGTGTGTGGCTAATGCATAACCACAATGGAAATGTATATTTACACCAAATGGCACCAGATTCTGGGGGCACAAGGTTTGTGGATAATGCTAGAGAAAGGTTTTTAGATACAGTCATATTTGATCATTGTAGTTGAAACTAGAGATATTTAAGCACACAAAAGAAGTAAACAATACAAATAAAGGAAGAACATATGAAAATTAAAAAAAAATTAAAAAAACATCAGGGCAAGGATAACTTTCTATTTGAACTATGAGCCAGTATTTCTGTCCATAAATAGTGCTTTAATTTGTCTGCAAAACTTAGTGGTGTTGTCAGAATACATAATGGGAAATGAGCTAAAGCTTACCCAAGAAAATAACAGTTCATGATGCAATTAGCATTAAGTGCAAGGAAGCAGAGGCTAAAAGTATACAAAGTTACAGAGAATTCCTACAAAAGAAAAAGTAATTCCAAAGGCCTATCATAAGATTACATCACAGATATAAAATTGTTCTTGACAATGATCAAGCCTCACTTGACCTTAAATAAACCATAGTTCTGTGTTTTCAATAAAAACACTAAAATTACTGTTGTCTTTTACAATTACTAAGAATGTTTTTATCCTTTTTTTAACTACTACCTCATTTCAGAAGATATAGATAAGCCTCTTTTACTGTCATAGAAAAACCTACCAGCAAATCATTTGTCATATAAAGTCTAGGAATAAACTATTTCAGATCAGTCCAAAATAAATGAATATCTCATTTCTTGAAAATGTTAGAAATTTTCTTTGACCATGATATTTACTCTCATAGTCTTAGCATTATGGACTTTAGGATATAGATAACTATCACTGTATCACTGTCTTCCCATTTGTCATTGATTTGCTCGAGCGGGCACCAGTAACATCTTCATATGCCCTATCTCATGCTAGTAGAGCCCAAGTGCATCTGCTAGCTCCAGGAACATAAAGAGCCTCAAACCATTCCATCAATTCATGGAAATGATGTCTATAATTGTTACTGGTATTTGGCATATCAAATACTACACGGGAGGCTTGCCAGGCTCTGCCATGCGGGTGGCATACTCTTGTAGTCACCTCTAAATTCAGCATTTACTGATGAACTTTGAGGCTGCTTGCAGTCATGTGAGCTGGGCTGTAATAGGCTGGTCTGCTGTGTGGAGTTCTGACAAGAGGTAAGTCCGGATGTGGAAAATGGTGGCCCTCATGAAGTGAGGGGTTTTCTGGCTTGTTACCAGGCTCTGCTCGGGTGGCGGGCCAGGGCTAGAACCCGCTATCCCTCCCGGGTGCCTCGTGAGCGACTGGCACAGGGAGAGCTGGTAGCAGCTCTATAGATAACTATATGAATTTTATAAACTTTTCAGCAGAAACAATTATATTTTAAGTATGATAACTGAAATACAGCAACTGCCAATAATTGTTACTTAATTTGTATATTTAAACTGTTAGTGGAACAAATACACTCGTTTTTGAAAAAATGCTTAAATCTGAGTCACAGAGCAAAAGACTCTAGACATTTTTCAAACAAGAAAATCAAATTTACCATGAAGCATTTTTTTCTTCAATGGCACTCAGCTATTAGAAAGAATAAACATGGTCTTTTAGTTTAAAGGACAAAAATATAATATTTAATATACTTAATAGCCATTTTAATTTAAAAACTTACTGAAATAAACAGTTTCTAATACTAGCTATTTAAATTCTCTCTGCTTTTGTTTCTTCTTCAATAAAAGAATAATAATGGATATACTTCATATTGCTAAAGGATTATTAAATGAGTTATATCTGTATGTGATTTAGGTTACCAACCCTTTTTAAGGAAAAAAAATCCCATGCTCCCCTGAAATTTGCACTCTTTTGCAAACATACAGAAATCAACTTCATAGTTTCTCCTGGGGATAATTTTTCCCATGTGGATCATTTTAGAAAACTCCAAGGGACCTAGCAACAATTTTAGAGAGTACTGGTCTGTAAAATAGAAATGTTGCAGCTATTTTCTAATTTGTTCACAGCATTAATATGGAAAGCTTACACAAAATAAAAAATGAAAAGTACTAAGACTGAAATTCTTATAGCTTGAATTCAATTCCATTTCTAAAACCTAAAGAGTTATAGTAGAGCCTCTACTACAGTCCATGAGATAGCAGGTTTTATTACTGGAACAAACAAAATAACATTTGAAAAAACCAGATATACAACAACATGCAAAATGTGAAAAGGGTTAGTATCTTTATAGATGTATATTTATGCATATAATATAAAATATATATTTATGTATATAAAGTTTATCTATATTAAACTTTTTTCATTTTGGCTTTTCTTTATTTTGTTTTTTGTATATATGTGTGTGTATATGCACATCTTATATATATATATGTGATGTGGAATTAGGATGGTGAATAAGAATGATGAACAAAAAAAGAACAGTGAATTTAGTGGTATGCATATAATCATAATTAGAAAGACTTAACATATACTGAAGCCATTAAGCAGTATAGCTTCTATAAAGTATGTATGTGTTTACGTCCATATAAACACACACTCATACACACACAAACACATTCAATTAGAGTCCCCTGAACAGCTTTAAACTGTGTAAAAGGACCTTCATTTATATTGTTCAGAAGAAAAATAATAATAATATTTTGTGATAGTAAACTAGAGAACAATCACAAAGAAACGATAAACTTTAAATCAGCACTATAGTTCTTGTAGAAGTATTATGATTTTATCTATGTTTTAAAAAACATCTTCAATAAGTAAGGACATAAGGAAATAGTACAAAGAAAATTCAAAACCACTGCTTCAAGAAATAAGAAAGGACAAGGAGAAATGGAAGCACATTCCCTGCTCATGGATTGGGAGAATCAACACTGTCAAAATGGCAATGCTACCTAAGCATTATACATAATCAATGCAGTTTCTTTTTGGATATATACATGATTTTTTTTACAAAGAAATTGACTAAATACTCCTGAAACTCTTATGGCAATAAACCCCCACAAATAGCCAAAGCAAACTTTGGGAAAAAGAAGATGGGAAGCATCACTTTTCACAACTTCAAACTGTACTACAAAGTGGTAGTAATTAGAATAGCATGGTATTGGAGTAAAAATAGATCTGTGACCTATGGAGTAGAGTTGAGTATCCTGACACAAATATCACTTCACTTGATCACGTGAATCCCGTTATTCATCGATTTACTCAAGCTGGCGCCAGTAACATTTCCATTAGACCCTATCACGTGCCAGTGTAGCCCAATGGCATCTGGTTGATTCAGGAATATGAAGAGCCTCAAACCATTCCTTTAAGGTCTTGACAAGGAAGTCTGACCATCTTGTAGGTGGGCGGCCACGTGATCTTTTTTTTTTTTTTTTTTGGGGTCACACCCGGCGACACTCAGGGGTTATTCCTGGCTCTGCATTCAGGAATTACTCCTGGCGGTGCTCAGGGGACCATATGGGATGCCGGGATCAAACCCGGCTGGCAGAGGCCGTGTGTGCAAGGCAAATGCCCTACGGCTGGGCTATCGCTCCGACCCCCACGTGATCTTTTGACTTCCTGTGGGATCCAGTCGGTAAGGGCTCTAGTCCAGTGGTCATCTCCAAATCGCATTACATGTCCAACCCATCTGATTTTTGATGCCTTGGCAAATGAGACAGCATCCCTGACTCTGGAACAGCGACGGAGGTCAGAACTCTGGATTCCTTCTCTCACTTGAGTGAGGCGTGATATTCCAAGCATAGCTCTTTTGAGGCAAGTTAGGGGAGGAGCAAGGGAATCGGGGACATTGGTGGGGGCAATGGGCACAGGTGGAGGGATGGGTGCTGGAACACTGTATGGCCGAAACCCAAATGTTAACATTTTGCAATTGTTTAAAAAATGAATAAATAAATTTTATTAAAAATAGAATAATCTAACTTATTTTGGCTTGTTAGAGCTAATTTGGTAAATATGATCAAGAAACATATTCTTAGAAAGGTGATTAGGGATTATTAAATCTTGTCTTGACCCATAGGGCCATCTGATACCCATGTATAAGAAATTACTGCTATTTTTTACAAAATATAAATTGTGCGTACACTGTTTTTTGTTTGTTTTTCTTTCTTGGAGAATTCACACAGCTGCTCTATGGCTGCACGATGGTGTCATATCTACAGTTTGTTGGTCCCCTCTGAGATTTCTACATGGGATACTGAACAATAGTCAGAGTGCAGTTGCAATGGCACTTTCGGAGAAGTTATGGGTGCGGCCATATGACATTCTGGAGAGTGGCACTTGGGGAGAAGGGGACTTTTTCCTTGCTTCAAGACAGGCAGCAGGAATCAGCCACAGGTTACCTGCAACTTGAGTTTGAAAATCAGCTTCTCTCATCAATGGTGCTCTTTCAAGCACTGGGTTCCAGCCTGGGAATTAGCTTACTAGGAGCACTATTCACTATAACCGAATATGAAAACAGCCTGAGTGTTGGAGAACAGACGATAAAGAAACTATGGTCCATTTACACAATGTAACACTATGCAGATTTTAGGAAAAAATGGAGTTATGAAATTTGTCTATTTAAATGATGGGCATGAAGAGGATCATGTTAAATGAAATTAGCCAGTGGGAAAGGACAGACGTTGAATACCTGCATTCATTTGCAGGATATAAAAAAAACAGTGTAATACTAATATCCAAGTCAAGGCTAATCATGGGTCAGAAGGTCTTGTCAGCAGGTAGAAGTTGTTGCACGCCGTGTGGGTGTCAGGTATTTGGTAAGACAGAGAAGGGACCAGTGTGCTAATAATTGTTGGAAATAGTAATACCAGCCTAGAATTGAGCATTGAATGTAGGCAAAGGGATATACATAATAACCTTTAAATGTGTGCATTGCAAGCCACAATATATAAGAGACGAGAGAAAGAAAATATGAGAGAAAACAAGAAAGAGAGAGAGAAAGAAAAAGGCAGAGAAAGGCAGAGTACCTGCCATAGAAGCAGGCTGGTGGTGGGGTGAGGGAATGAGTGGACTATGGTTGGGTAAATGACTTATACACTGGTGGAGGGATGGGCACAGGAACACTGTGTGACTGAAACCTAATCATGAACACTTTTGTAATTGTATATCTCATGGTGGTATAGTAAAATAAAATGCAAAATAAGAAAGGAAACATCTAAAGTACAGAGTAGTCAGGGGCACATAATGACATAATTCAAGTCTAATTTCAATTATTTTAAAGAAATCTTTAGAGATATCTAGTTTTTCCTCTTACGTTTTTATTTTCTTGGTTCCCTACTAGTAGTATTTTCTAAAATTAAATTAAGTGTGGTATCAGATATCAATTGTCACAAAAATTGAAGTTTTATACTTTATCTTATAGTAATGCAGTTAATGTGTTCTGCTTTTTTTCTACTAGTATGTTCAGCTGTATAGTTGATTCTCAGATTTATAGGTAAAATGACTGTCAAATGTTGAAATAAAACAGTTAAATATTCATTATGGAACACTTATAGTGCAATCAGTATTAATGCCACTCATAGGTTAGAGGACCTCTGGCAGCTACTTATGGCCAGCTAATCTATTTTGTCTTTTTGATACTGGAAGTTTAGCCCAGAGAGAGGAAACGCATTTATCCTCAGTCAACACATATTATAGGAATCAGTGGGACTTCAGCAATAGCAGTGACACCCTCCACAATCAGCCATTTTTATACTGACAGATGCCTATTTTGCAACTATTTTTTTCTGTTGGATTTTCTGTTAGAAATTGGAATTGTCTGTGTGAATCAAGCAAATAAAATGATACAATATAGGGGCATCCTTTGGCATTCATTCTATGTCATAGGAAAACTGAAAAGGAAATATTTTAGTATAACGCAAATTTGATTGTATTGTTATCCAAGGTATCCATGCATATTAAATTGTTATTCTGTGGCATATATGATACAATAGGAAACCAATAAAAGTCTGATTATGCCTTATATAGAATAGATTAAACAAAAATACAAATGAAGACATTAATTTTATAAACCTATATAAAAATGGTTTGCTATATATAGGAGTGATTGGATATTATGGTTCACCCCTTTATAAATTTATAATTGATAGCAAAATTATTCTGGCATTATATTATTTCTTGTGAATGTTATCACATGCTAATTAAAACATTTCTACATATGTGCTTTATAAATTAAAATCCTGACCATTTTTATATTATTTATTTATTTATTTTTTATTATTTAGGGGGCATACCTGTATGATCCTGGCTTACTCCTGGCTCTGCCTTCAGGAAATCGCCAGGCTTACTCAGGAGAACATATGGGGACTAAGAATTGAAAACAGGTTAGACGATACAAGGAAAGTGCCCCACCAACTGCTTTTCGATTTTTCAAAGATATTACTTCAAGTATATCAGTTTAATTGAGGTACACCTATGATCTAATTTTCTATACTTTTATTTTATGCCTTATAAGCAATAGTTAGTTTGGCAAGTTAAAAATTCACAATCCAAAACATTTGTTAACACTTTTATTCTGACTAGAAAACATAATTTAAATTATAAAAGCCCTCATTACTAGAATGTCAGAAAGGGCAAATCCATATATTGACTTTTGGACCTGGTATAAGATCATTTTATACAATTGCATTTTTATTTCATTTGCAAGTTTCACACAACTCACTGAACTTTTATAGAAAGGAAAAGACAGATCAACTTTTTATAATGTTGCAATGAAATGGAATTAAACATAGAAAGTTCAATTATTTTTGTTTTATTTTTTTATTGAAAAGATCTTACTGTTTCTTTAAGCAAACATTTAGCAGTTCTTGCTTTGTGCTAAAAAATAGTGTAGGATCTGTGCACCTAAAGTAGTTTAGGTGACCAGAAATTACTCTGTTCCTAAGTTGGGGAAACAGTAGGTCAACCTACATATTTTCATTATTATTTCATTGCTTCAAACATACACATATTCCTATGTGCTCCTTTCTATTTATCAGATCCTGAGGCAATTTTTTGCAATTATAATATCCACATAAAATGACAAATATATTAATTGTATGCATTTCTACCTTAATATATACAAAAGGTATTCTAAAAAGATAAAGTATTAGGGATTGCATACTCAACATAAGAAGAAAAACTTAAAATTTACAGAATATATACTATTGTATAAAAAGTAAAGAACTATTTTTAAGTTTTGGACTGCAGAAGATTCTTGGACTCCAGTTTCTAAGTATATTTCATGCATGGGGTAATATTGTATAAAATAGAAAACTTGTGAAAATGCAAATATTTCTTCCTCTTCATATATAATTTCATCATAATTTATAAGCTTGTGAAGTTATTCTGATGCACTTCTCAACGTATTTGAAACATGTCATAAAACTTTTAGAAATGATTTTTACTCAAACACATGGTATTATCTCTATCGCTTATAAGACACTGAAAAAAAAAGCCAAGATAAACAGTGATCTATTACAAGACTTAAGGTTGAGAAATTTCATTCCACAAGATAATGAGAACAGAACAAAAAGGAACTCAGCTGAATTACATAATTTAAGTCTGAAAAATAAGAAATCCATAAATTCATTGTACAGTTAATATTTATTTTGATCCTTTCAGTTTAAAATTTCTTGGAAATGTGACCTGTTAAAAACCAACAAATGAAGAAACACTAGTTATAATCTGTTTGTTACAGTTTTGATTTTACTATTTTCTCAACGTTTATTGCTATGGTAGATGGTGGTCAGTTATTCTGTATTACCATATACCATATCCATGATAGTACAGTACAAATGAAGTATTGATTGCGGATTCCTGTGAAAAAGTGCCAAAGGAAATGAATTTATTATCCTCATGTTGTATGATAGGCTATAAACTTTTATAAATTCCAAAATGATAATGCCTGTATAAGAAATGGACCCTCTGTCACTCGCCATGTTTATGTGCAATCAGTCTGACTTATGTAGAATTAGTATCAATCTTCATTTCTTGAATTGTAAGTTCACCAATTTTGCTTCCCATGACTCATTTTCTGACTCTAGTAGCATCAGATTTTTCAAAACTTTTGTAGATTGTCATGTATTTCTTTCTCTCCCTCACATTCTTTCTTTCTCTTCTTTTCTAAACAATTTGGTTTTCTAATTCCCTGCCCCTGAGCAATCATTGCTTCTCTTTAATCTGCACTAAAACAAATGGGCAGCAATTCCTAGGAAGTTATTCTGCAATGCCTTAAACATCCTTGCCTTAAAATTTAAGAGTGAACTATAATGAGGTTCCACTGCCACGCAAGATAGGGGAATATGTAATTTCATGACACACTCAAAAAATTATTCTCCAATTCAGTGGAGTAAAAGAAGTGCTTCTCATTCCTTGAAACCAAGAGACTATTTGCAAAATGTGTTATGAGTAAATTTAGTTCAATGAGCTGAGAGAAAAAGGTGGAAGTAAGTCATGCTGATAGACAAAAAATGGAATAGAGTCCTTCATTGTAAGTGCAGTAGGAACTGCTTTTTTTTCCCCCTTTTTTACTTATTATCTGTATTTTCAGAAAAATCTAGGTAATGAATACATTCAAGACTTTTTAAGAAAAATATTTTCAAAGCCCATATGAAAATGGTATAGGTTTTTCTTTTTTTAGTATTGCTTTATAGTTTCGGTAGTAAGAGCACAGATGAACTTGTTTTATAAATCCACCCATTTTATGGGAAACTTGTCGAGCGTTTTATGAAAGGTTTAATGGTTTCCTAATGTTTGTCCTAATGTTTGACTGTGAGTTATTTTGGGACTGCTATAATAAACTAGCTTAAATGGCTCAGAAACAACAAAATTTTAAAGGCTGGAATATGGCTTAAAGGGTAAAGTACATATCCAGCTTATGTCAAGTCCTGAGTTCGATTACTCAAACCATATGACAACGCAAACACCACCTGGTGATCCACAGTGCACTCCCATATTCCAAGAATCACTGCACCAGGCCAGAGATCTGAACCAGAGGCTCTAAACCAGAGGCTATGCTACTGGCTACTAAATTTTGTCTGGAGCGCTGCCTGCCATGCCCTTATATACTTATATACATATCATGCCCTTATCCCAACCAGAAGTGGTCCCTGAGCTTAAAGGCACACTGCGCTGACTCCCCCACCCGCCACAATAAATAAATAAATAAATAAATAAATAAATAAATAAATAAATAAATAAATAAATAATAAATAAAAAAAAGTTTAAAATATTATTCATTATCCATCATTATTTTTCATTTTCCTTAAGGAAAATTTGTTTATACCCAATTTTATTATTTTAACATTATATCATATTTTCAAAATACTCTATTTCATAGCTACTTAAAGCAAAACTTTCCTTGAACCTTTGAGCCCTTATTTTCCTTGAATTTTCTTGAATTCTTTAAAACTGTTCATGCAATATTTTCAAAACTTGATTTTAATGCATAAATCTGACAGCTAAAAGAGGTAAAATATCATCATTAAATAGTATTCTGTTTTTTTTGAGCCACACAAGTGGTACTCAGGACTTACTGAAATGCTGTGCTCATAGAGCACCTCTTTGCAGAGCTCAGGGGACCAAATGTTGTAGAGGGATAATGCATTGGCTTAGTGCAATACGAGGAACTTACCAGCTCTACTACATCTCTAACCAGCTATCTTGAGCTCTTTAACTATGGACAATTTTTGTTAAAATAATGAATGAGTATTGTCAGGGTTGATAATGTGAAAGACAAGTGATTATCCTTTGTACTGTCTGTCTGGTCCTATGGATAAATATTATTTCCATGTAAATGTAATAGGATGTTTTAGATTTAATCTTTATAATGCATCTGAAGCAAACATAAAGTATTTCAATGAAATATATAATCCAATTTAAAAACAAGTATTTTCTTTATGAAAAGTAAATTTTACCTCTAGTATATTGTAGATTGTCATGTATTTCACTTAATACTAATGAAAATTATCAAAATGTGTTTGTCTTTTCTAAATTTCACAGCATATGTGTTTATTGTGCCAAATTATGCAACCATGGCAAAGTTAATTCTATATTATACAGGGAATTTTCATGGACAATTTGTTGTGTAACAACAAAAAATTTGATTTTATATAGCATTCAATAATATACATCCTATTAGTCTATCATTGTATTCTAAATTGTGTTCTTCTTTTCTTTTTTTTTAACTTTACTCTTACATTGTCAAAACGTGGTTCTATGCATCAACAAAATGATTTTGACCTGAAAATTATAACTTCAGTTCGTAGCATAACATGGAATTAAAATCAAGTAAAATCCCCAAAGACTTAAATGCCAACATGTATTTTGATCTAAGATTTTCGTTGTTTCATAGACATAAGTTTCTAAGAGATTAATATTTTGCTGGCTTAAATTGCACGTTTCTCTATGAAAACAAAATATGAATACCAAAGAATTGTTTGAACTGTTTTAAAATTGGAGGATCCTATGGGAAAACATTTCTTTCACAGATTATTTTGATTATTAAAGAAATATGTACAGCCATGCACATAGGACCACTAGAATAACATATTTATTATAAAAGAAAAGTGATATTAATTGCTTAAGAAATTTTAACATTTTCTGTACACAGTAGTGCACCTTTTACTTATTTAAGTAGCATTCTAAATTTCATACAATCATGTGCCGTAAGTTTACTCTACTCCTATTTCCAATATGCTCTTAGGAAAATAAAATGAATCATCTTGACTTTACCTTTCTTTATTAATACACCTATAGCTTTAAAATGTTATCAATAATAATTTGTAAATGATCTTTGTATAGTACTATATTAATGTGAATTTAAAATTATATATCACAGTGGTTGATTAAATAAATAATAGATGAAGTAAAGTAAAATTTTGATGTTTATTTGTTCCAAATTAAGATTATGTTAATTGCATCATGCCTTCTTCTGACAGTTGGTATAAACTCCAATACAGAAAACCCACATTTGGTTAAAAGTCTCTCTACTCCTATGCTTATACAGAGATTCTTTTTATATACTTTTAACATCTTTTCATAAATAATTTTGATGAATATAATTGAAAGTATGAAAAAATGTCCAATACTCTAACATCTCAAATATGGTTGAGCAATCTAATCAAAAATAACCACCAAGTGCTAAATTTAGCATCCTAAGTTTCAATAAACTGAAAGCAAATGCTCCATACTAAATTCTGGGTCACTAAAATTCAGATGTATTTTCACTTATTTTTCCGCATTCAACTTCCTGTCTCCTGACTTAAGACCATTAATGAGCAAACAAGTGACTCAGGGAGCTGAAAAACCAAAGTCATTTACCGGAAAATTTAGAGAAAATTTTTTTCATTGTACATATGTCGCTAAGCAAGAGCCAATAATGTAAATTAACTGAGAAGTTATCAGAGATATTAATGAGCATACAACAAGCTAAAAAAAAGAAAAGCCAAGCCTGGATGATAGTACAGTGAGATATTACTTACCTTTCACACCTGCATTAAATCCCTTAGCCCTATCAGAAATGAACATAGAGCTGTGTGTAGCCCTCCTGAGCCACTCTCCAAAAAATGAGAGAAGGTAACTATAAACTTTTTTTTTTGTATTTAACATTTTATTATACCACCGTGAGATATACAATTACAACGTTGTTCACGCTTGGGGGTTTCGGTCACATAGTGTTCCAGCACCCCGTCCTCCACCAGTGCCCCTCAGCTACCACCCATGTCCCCAATTCCCTCCCCCCTCCCACATCCCGCCTAAATGGCAGGTTCTTTATCTCCTCTCCTCTCCCTCTCTCTCCCACACATTGTGGGTTGCACTACGTACACTTAGAAGCCATCACTTGCATTTTTTTTGTCTGTATTTAATGCTCAGTTCTATGTTAGTATCAGAACTTTAGACATTTATTCACTCATGTTCCTTTCTCTATCTAAACCAACCTCTGACTCCCACACGCTTGTGTAATTTCCACTTTTGGTAAGATCACCTAGTATATTTATGTCATGCAAATAAATGCAGTCATTCTATGTCTCTCTCTTTCCTTCTGACTAATTTCACTCAACATGATTCTTTCCATATCCATCCATTTATAGCAAAATTTCATAACTTCATTTTTTCTGACAGCTGCATAGTATTCCATTGTGTAGATGTACCACGGTTTCTTTATCCAGTCCTCAGTTCTCAGGCATACTGGTTGTTTCCAGGTTTTGGCTATTGTGAACAGTGCTGCTATGAAAATAAAAGTGCAGATTGTGTTTCCGCTGTGCGTTTTGGCTTTCCAGGGTATATTCCCAGGAGCGGTATGGCTGGGTCAAAGGGGAGCTCAATTTCTAGTCTTTGGAGGAATGTCCATATTGCTTTCCAGAAAGGTTGTACAAGTCGACATTCCCACCAACAGTGTATGAGAATCCCCTTTTCCCCACATCCACGCCAGCACTTGTTGCTTTTACCCTTTTGGATATGGGCCATTCTCTGTGGTGTGAGGTGATATCTCATTGTTGTTTTGATTTGCATCTCTCTGATGATTAGTGATGATGAGCATTTAAGCAGCAGTAATTAAAACAGCGTGGTACTGGAATAAAAACAGACCGGTGGACCTATGGAATAGAGTTGAGTATCCTGACACCCACCCTCAAAGACATGATCAATTAATCTTTGATAAAGGTGCAAAGAGTCCAGACTGGAGTAAGGAAAGCCTCTTCAACAAGTGGTGCTGGGAAAACTGGACAGCTACATGTAAAAAAAATGAATTTGGACCTGTGTCTAACACCTTGCACAAAAAATCAGTTCAAAATGGATTAACGATCTCAATGTCAGACCTGAATCCATAAAGTACGTTGAAGAAAATATAGGAAAAACCCTCCACGACATCGATGCTAAAGACATCTTCAAAGGTGAAACACCATTAACAAAGCAACTAGAAGAAAATATAAATATATGGGACTACATGAAACTGAAGAGCTTCTGCACCTCGAAAGAAACAGTGACCAAGATAGAAAGACAGTCCACAGAATGGGAAAGAATATTCACCCAATACCCATCTGATAAGGGGTTAATATCCAGGATATATCAGGCACTGGTACAGCTATATAAGAAAAAAAACAGCCAACGCCATTAGAAAATGGGGAGAGGAGATGAACAGAAACTTTGACAAGGAAGGTAACTATAAACTTAATGTGATTGTTTTCAAATTCGGGATGCTCTTTGACTAGGACAAACTTCACTGAGGCCAGAAAGTACAGTGGCTCCAATGCTTGCCTTGTACTGGGCCATTCCTGGTTCACAACTTAGTGCCATATATGGCCCCCAGAATTCTGCAGGAAGTGATCCCTGAACACAGGTATGGAACAGTCTCTGCATATGCCATGTGTTGCCCCAAAGTCAAAAATAAATAATGATTATGTGAATGTCAGATGACTCTGAGGCAGTAAGCTATTTAGTGATCAAAAAAACTAAACACAGAGAAAATAGGTCACTGATAGCAGGAATGTAATATATGCAGTGTGTAAAGAATGTCAACATTGTAAAGTATAAAAAATAGTAAAGGTTTTTTAATTTACTAAGGCAGATTCAGATAAAAATACTGTAGACTTTTACATTAATAATTGTTCTGCAATAATCTTACGCACAAGGCTATTTCTTGTCTTTTTTATTTTGTTTTTCTGTATTATGCTTGGGGTTAAGGGGGAGTCTAATTTTTAGGTTGTTTGCCATTACAATTTCATGAAAAAGTAAAAGAAACTGAGAAGGACAAAAGAACAATGCAGGGGAAAAATCCCTCAGGCAATTCTTGAACTCACCTTGTTATGTTATTAATGCATTAACCTCAAAGGAATCAATAGTCCTTTGAGGTTAACGCATTAGCAAATCTAATCTCTTTTTTATTTGAAGCTGTTATAGAATTCTAGTTATGTGAACTGGAGGTTTTAATTCTCTTGTAGTTGCATAGTAATTTAAAGTATATAAAATACTTTAATATGTGGCACTTATTTTTACCTTTACTTGTATTGTTAAATAAATGTAGAATAGAAAAATATAATAAATGTAGAATAGCATTATTATAAAATCTTATGAAAAAGTTGAATCTGTTATGTAAGGAATGATTTGTTCATGTTTATGAGAAAAGTGTACCCTTTCTATGGAACCAAACCTACCACATTTCATTTTTCATAGTCACCTCCAAAATTAATGAAAAAAATATATACTACGTATATGTATGTATCATTTCCTTATTTTTGTATACTCAAATTTACATTGCAACTAGTGAAATATGTCAATGAAATGCTCATTGTAACAGTAAGTAAACATTATGATAGAAACAAATCATATATGGAGACTTTGATCAAACTTAATTTTTAAAATAATCAAATTTATCAATTTGTAGAAAGAGTAGCACTCTGAAAATAACTTGGGCCTTTAAATTTTAATTTAGTTGGTTATACATAATAGAAATAATTATTCTTAACCCTTATTTTTCTGTCAAAAATTTGTATTTGTGATGGTAAAAATGTGGTCTTAGTAAATGATATTTGTGTCATTTCATTGTGTGTAAAAGATTTTGGTTTATAATTTTTATTCTGAATTGCCTTGTATTACTTTATAAGAATACAAGTTCATAACAAATTATCAAATATATTAAATTATTTAATTACATATATTTTTAGATTTGAACCTCTTTTTTTATTTTTACTAATCATTGGTAAAAGCTGGGGCCAGAGTGATAGCACAGCGGGTAGGGCTTTTGCCTTGCATGCTGGCAACCTGGGATGGATCCCTGGCATTCCATATGATTCCCTGAGCACCGCCAGGGGTAATTCCTGAACATTGCCCGATGTGACCCCTGCAAAGAAAAAAACAAAAAAAAATCATTGGTAAAAGCTATTAAACTTGTGATAACAAATGGTATTTAACATAAGTAAATAATAGATAGTTACTGAGATGTATGTGTCAAAATGTCCAATGTGTTATTTGTACTAATATTTCAATGCCATATGTTTATATAAATATATTAAGAATAGCATGCAATAAAAATAGAAATTGATTTATAATGTTCAGTCACACTGTCACATTGTATATTGAATTGCTCTCAGATATTTTAAAATCTGTACATTGTACCAAACAGCAGGCTTCATGAGAGGATTTGTGAGCTTTGATTAGGAGCCAGGATATGACAGTTTCCATCTAATACATCCCTATAGCAGAAAACCTAAAATGAGCGCACACTGTTATCTGCTCTGAAAACAACATTCCATAATAACCAGAGGTCATCTTCCAGACAAATCTATCAGCAGGAGCATTGGGGTCCGATGAGAATCCGACAGAGAAGCAGTCATGGCATGAAGCTGCAAGCTGAGATCTTCTTCAGTTAAGTGTACTACAGTAGATTTGACCTTGCCTCTGGGTACCAAAAACTTCATACTTTATATGAGCTATTTTATGTTAACCACCGACTCAGTGGTTCTCACTGTTTGGTTTTTAGGGTCTTAACACTTTTCTGCAGCATATTTCTTTTTAAAAGACATGATTATACAGTAGTAGAAATCATTTAAAATATATACAAGAATGGATACCTGAGATGCAGTTTTCTTTTCACAGCAATAGTTCCTCTTAACTTTCAAATTTCATGTGAATTTGAGCTCCTTTCTTGCTCTACTGCTGTGTGATTGTAAAAAAATATGAATTTTTCATCAGTCCCTCTTTTTATCATAGCATAGCTAGTGAGTCACTGGAATAAAAATCAAAATAAATAATTTCCTATTTTGTTTTTGAAAATTATTACTGATATGACCTTGAAATTCTCTATGACTTGTAATTTCTTACTTTTATAAAAAAAAGATGGCAATAACAGTTGCCAGCTTGTCTAATCATAGATAAAAGAAAAACTATTTTAATTGTACAATGTAAATATTTGTAAGATGTTTTAAGCAAGGGTATATGTACTCATTTACATAGGTGAGAATAGCTCTTGATTGGTTACTTAAATGTGACATTGCTCAAGTGTAAAATATATTTTATTTGGTTTAAATATTATCATCTATACCTATATGAAAGTCTTCCACTGACATAGGGCTTGGGATTAATGATTCTATTGAAACTTTAAATATTAGATAATTTGATATAGCAACATAGATATGTAGTAATAATTGACTAGTAAGTATTACAAGATATATTTTTAATTAATTTATAATAAAGAAAATAAGAAATGGATTATTTCTCATAATATTCCAAAATAAAGGAAACGAGAAAGTGAGAGAGAGAAAAACATGCCTGCCACAGAAGCAGGCTGGGAGCAGGGGGTGGGAGCCGAAACCAGGGACGTCGGTGATGAAAACAAAAACTGGTAAAGACACAGTTGTTGGGACATCGTATGGCTGAAACCCAATCATGATCAAGTTTGTAACTATTGCACAATTATTCAATTTTTGAAAAAGGCTAAAAAAAAGAATTCCAAAGTAAGTAACTTCTTTCTGCATTATTTATAAACCTTGCATACCATATAATCACAACTTGCTTTTCTATTCTAAAATTTGTTCCAGAACTTTTCTTCACTAAAAATTTACATGGAATACACCACGTTCATTACTACAATCAGAAGACATACAGAGGAGCCGAAAAATGTATAGCACAACCCAGTTTCTTAGCACCACAAGCTCCATGAACATTGTTCCTTGCAGCCCTAATAGAAACACATCCTTTGGCTTGTGATATGAACTGATGGGTCACTTGTTAAGAATCGCAGGTAAAGTCCCTAGGCTCTTGAGCACAGTTTGGGAACACCCCCATCCCCGACAACGGTAAAGGAGCAATAGCATGTTCATCGGTTCGTTGTCTTCTCACACACTGAGCCCCTAACCAAGAATTCTCAGTACATAACTATTGTCAACATAGCATCTGGCATAGTTATCTTAGAGTATTTCTGCATTAACCCGTATTTTCACTGAATCCAGTGAGGTGCCAGAAGTTCAAAGAAAACAAGTGGGCAAATGAAATGGTGGGAGTAAGTCACGTATGATGGTAAGGCATAAGCATATTCCCATTGCAGCTAAAATAAACAGTTCAGCTGCCAGAGTTTACAATCATGTGTGGAGCATATCTTAATGCTTATGGGTCAATATAAAACCGGTTCTGTGGTATTCATACTGAGATTGTCTATTTGGATTATTCAATTCTAACTCTAATTGTAGATATCACATGTATCTTAAACTTAAATAAAAATAATTTAGTAATAAATGTTGGTGCTGTGGCACACCACACAATGTCGTTCATATTCCTGGCTCTGTACTCAGGGGTCACCCCTAATATTGTTTAATAGACTGAATGGCCAGAAACAAAACCAGAATAGGCTGTGTCAAAGGAATGAACCTCAATCACTGTGTTGTAACAATTATTAAATAATAACAGCAAAAATTGTTTGGAAAAATTTCACATACTGATAAACCCCACTTTTTAATAAAAGATTGACATTAACAAAAAAAAAACAGGCATATATGTGGCGATAACACTGTGAAATATAGTATTCAGATCTATGCAAAAAGTCTGGATAAAGACGATGTGATTTATACATGGATGAAATAATTTTATGAAACTAATTATTTTATTCTTTTGAAGGGATGTATTTTGGGTGTTCAAACATATTCCTTTTTCTGTTCTCAGAAATGATCTCTAGGGGTGCTTAGGTGGCCATGCCAGATGCTGGAATTCAAATCCGGGTCCCAACCAAATGTATGGCAAATGTCTTATCTCCTGTACTATCTGTCTGGATCCCAATATTATTTATCTATAGCAAAATTTGTTTGAGGTCTATTAAGTTAATGTATTTTTATACAGAGCATCTGAATGTTGATTATATATATTTTCTGCAAACTCTCGGGCACATTTTCATTCTGTTTAACATATTTCCTATCTCTAATTTCCTCTGCCAAGAGTTTAGATGATTGTCTCATAAATCTGAGACTTCTCTAGATTTCATCTAGCTGTCTTAGTACAAATAACTTAGAGTTACTAAAAAATTATTTCAGAAAAGTAACTAAGAATTTCTGAGCTAAATAGTGCACATAAAATAATGGTATTCTGGGGCCGGAGGGATAGCCCAGCGGGTAGGGCGTTTGCCTTGCTCGCGGCCGGCCCATGCCGGCCTGGGTTCGATCCCTGGCATCTCATACGGTCTCCCGAGCACCACCAGGAGTAATTCCTGAGTTCAGAGCCAGGAGTAACCCCTGAGCATCGCCGGGTGTGACCCAAAAAGCAAAAAAAAAAAAAAAAAAAAAATAATGATATTCTTTACATTATATGTCGTGATTTCTGAGGCCAAAGAGATAGTACAACATGTAGGGCACACGCCTTGCACATAGTCTACCTGGGTTCAATCTGGGGCATCACATATGGTCAACTAAGCAATGCCAGGCGTAATCCCTAAGTGCAGAGCCAGAAGTAACCTCTGAGTGTCACCTGAGGTGGTCCCAAAACAAATCAAAAAGTTTGAATGATTTATTTGACATGATAAATTATTTTCTTTTGTGCTTCCCATTTTTAATGTAATGGTCAGTTTAAGTAAGCTGTATTTTATTAATTTATTGTAAACAAGTATTAGAGAAGATTATTTAGAATATATTCTATAATATTTATATTTTATTCCATAAGAATGAAATATGTGTTGAAATAATGTATAGGCATTATTTGTCAGTAGCTATATATTTTTAACCCAGAACTGATACTATGGTGACCAGGTACAACAAAGTTCTGTTTGTATATTTTAAAGTCATAACCCCCCTATCCTGAATTTCCATATAACTCAGCAACCCCAATTTTAGGTATCTATCCCAAGGGCCCTAAGGCTCTACTCAAAAAAGACATTTGCATTTCTATATGAAATGCAGCATTATACATAATAGCCAAATTCGGAGAAAAATCCAAATCTAAGAATAAATGAATGGAAAAAGAAACTGTGGTAGACATATACAACGGGATACTACTTAGCTACAAGAAAAGATGAAATCATGCAATTTTCTATTAGGTTGATGGAACTGGAGAGTACCAAGTGAATGAAGTTTTTCATATGGAGAGAATCCAATGTAGAATGATGTCTAGTGTATTTAGGATTAAAAAATAATAATAATAATAATAATAAAAAACCTCATAGAAAATGACCAAAAGTCTCAGAACTTAAGAAGTGGTGTAGATAACTGAGCTTACCACGTCAGTGATGTGTGGAGTATGGAGTGGAAATGATAAGGCATGGCTGGGGATGGGAAAGAGTGGCCCAGTGACAAAGAGAGGTTAATAGGCACTCTGGCTGTGAGTATGGCAGTGGGATAGCATAAGCATGGAACACTGCATTTGAAAGATTTGTAAAATTGTGAATCACAGTGGATAAAATAAAATAGTATTTTTGCTTGTTTGTTTGGTGGCCCAAAACCAGGTGGTACCCAAGTCTGTGACTCAGGGATCACTTCCGGTGGGCTTGAGGAATCCTAGGAGTTCCCTGGGAACTGACCCAGGTCTGCCAAGTGAGGCTCTGCCTCATGCAAGCTAGGCTCCCTATCAGTTGTATTATATCTCTTAATCCATAGAACAAAATACATTTTAAAAATCAGACCTGCAAATAAAATAAAATTTAATATTTTAAATTTCCCTGAACTTCTAGTACTTCCAGGTTTTTCTTTCTTATGTGTGTAAATTATTCTGTAGTTCCAAAAATGCAGGGCTAGCCAAGGTAAAATAAGAGGCTGAGAGATGAGAGACAGAGAGAGAGAAGAGAGAAAGAGAGGAAACTGGGGGGCGATAGCCCAGGGGGTGTTTGCTTGCACGGGCGGCCGCAGGGTTCGATCCCCGGATCCCATATGGTCCCCCGAGCACCGCCAGGGTGATTCCTGAGTGCAGAGCCAGGAGAAACCCTGAGCATTGCCGGGTGTGACCCAAAAAGCCAAAAAAAAAGAGAGGAAACTGGGGTACCTGCTATTAAGGCAGCTGGGGGTGGGCAGGAGGGTGGGGTACATTGGTGGTGGAAATGGGGCACTGGTGGAGGGATAGGTGCTGGTATATGTATTACCAAGAACGAATTATGATCACCTTTGTAATTGTATGTTTCACTGTGGTATAATAAAAATTTTAAAAAAATGTATTATAATTACTAGCAATGTCTTCAAATTATAATTCAGTGCCCAATTTAAATGAGATTAATTTGTGGCTGTAAATACATGCTATTTTAAATTTTAAACAGGTGTTACTATCATCATTTAGAAACTAAATTAAATGTGTAAGTTTAGGTATATCTATATAATATATACAATATATACTTATATATAAATGAATATGATATTTCAAGAAAATTAGTTCAAAGAGTGTAATTGTAGCAAATTCCATACATTAATTTCAAAAATTGTGTTGACAAAGAGACTTACATGGTAAACGCTAAATGTTTGACGGGCAAGTCACATTGTGTAAAAGAAGAGAGAGAGATCCAGAGACAGAGACAGAGAAGACATAGAGATGAAGAGAGGGAGAAAGAGAGGAAAATAAAAGGTGCCTGCTATAGAAACAGATTTGAATTATTCTCTAATTTGTTGAGAATTAAATCCATTGAAGGGCCACAAAAAATTGTGTTTGTTTCAATAGCATTGAAGGGACCGGAGCACTAGTGCAACAGGGAGGGTGTTTGCCTTGCATACAGCTGAACCAGGTTCGATCCCTGCATCCCATTTGGTCCCCTGAGCACTGCCAGGAGTTACTCCTGGGTGCAGAGCCAGGAGTAGTCCCTGATCATCGCCAGGTAAGACCCAATAAAAACAAATAAATAAATAAATAAATAGCATTGGAAATTTAAGAAAACTGGAAAATATTTGCTAAAAGAAGAAAAAATATATATGACCAGCAATACCTTGTTAAATTCTAGTCATAATGAGAATAGCTTTTCCCCAAGCAACACTAGGTAAAATAACAAAGATAAGGAACCGATTTAAGTGTCTGATGACAGATTACCAGATAAAGAAGTTGTGGGTTATAATATGCCAAAGTACAATGAAGTAATGAGAAACGATAAAATTATGATTCAACTGAAATTAGAGTGGAATGGAGGGCATAATGCTGAGCAGAGATAGATAAACCGGAGAAGGAAAGATAACTAATGGATGATTTTATTGATCTTATATATATATATATATATATATATATATATATATATATATATGGGCAAAAATAGAGAAAGAATAAGAATAGAAAACTATCTTTTTCTTTCTGAGTTGAATAGAAACTATTCAAACTATTCAAAAATATTCTGATTTGAATAGAAACTATTCAAATCAATTCCTATGTTCAAGAATAAAAAACTGTGAGCACAAAATTAGGGGAGCAAGTAGACAGACTGGAAATGATGGCTTCAGCGCACAGTTAGAACACTTGGTTGGAGGTGCGTAGATTTGTACATCAAGACCATAAATATCAACACTATTGCAAATGTATAAGCAAAACTTAGTTGCAGTTGCTTGACCCAGTTCAATAACTGAAACCATAGGAGCATCACCTGTAATGAGCACTGAGCAAAGAGTTAGGAATAAGCCACGCTGAAGTAGGAGAGAAAGATGGAAAACAGAGTAAAAACTATGCTTATCAGAATTAATTTTGGTGTAATTAGATAACAGTTTAAAATCAGAAGAAATAGTTTTGAAGTGCATTTAGATCTCTGTTAAAAAAGTAAAATTCATAGGCCAGAGAGATAGTACGGTGGGTAACACTGAGCTGATTAGTAATTTACTTCAGTCTAGAGAGATAATACTGTAGGCAATTGTTTTGATGTAACTGACTCAGTTTTATTTTCCAGTAGCATAGAAGAATTCCCTAGGCATAAAACCAAAAGTAAGTTAGCCATGAGTGTACCCCCGCCCCCATACCCACCTGTAGCTATTATTATTTTTTAATGCAAGTTACTTCATAATGTAGGAATTTTGGAGCTGAATATAAGCAAATGTATGTTACTAAAAATAAACCAGTTTCGGGTATATAAAGCATAGAGACATATACAAATATGATTATGAAATATTTGTATTGAGAGTAACAACATTGCAGTTTTCAGAATGTGTATGTAAATTGGTATGCTGATCCAAAGACAGACATGGGGGCAGAGCTCCTACTGGCTCTCACTGTGCCCAGCAGCTCATGAGGCACGTGGGAGGGATGGCAGGTTCTAGCCCTGGCCCGCCACCCCAGCAGAGCCTCACAACAAGCCAGACGACCCTCCACTCCATGAGGGCCTCCATTTTCCACATATGGACTTCCCCCTCGTCAGAACTCCACCCAGCAGACCAGCTTATCACAGCCCGGCTCATGCGGCTGCTTGCGGTCACGCAGTTCATCAATAAATGCTGAATTTAGAGATGACTACAAGAGTATGCTACCCGCACAGCAAAGCCTGGCAAGCTACCCATGTCGTATTTAATATGCCAGATACCAGTAACTATTATAGACCTCATTCCCATGACCTGATGGAATGGTTTTGAGGCTCTTTATGTTCCTGGAGCAAGAAGGTGCCCTTGGGCTCTACTTGCATGAGACAGGTCATATGGAGATGTTACTGGTGTCCGCTCGAGCTAATCGATGATGAATGGGAAGGCAGTGATACAGTGACAGTATGTAGACTGTGTATATGAATATGTATGCATATGCATGCTTTTTTTCAGAAAAAATTTCCTGAATGTCTGCCAGTTTGAAAACCAGCATTTTTGTTTCATTAGTATGTGTAAGAACCTAGTTGCAAATTAAATTATTAAAAGAATAATTAGAAATTAAATACTCTGTCTAGGCAATAAACTGAAAATTGCCTGAGTGGTATTGGTCTAAACTACATATATAAAGAAATCCCACAGTTGTTAATGCCTTTAATATGCTACCTACTCTTTATTTCCCTCTGATTGTTTAATTTTAGTTGTCAAGTTGCCGGGTCCCGGATAGTCAAATATTCTGGCTAAACATTATTTCTGAGTGAGAGATTGGCATTGAATCGGTGAACTAAGATAGGGAGATAAACCTTCTCAATGTGGGGGCAGAATTATATAGGTCTCATTGTGCCTGAACAGAACAAACAAGTTTAGGGAATTTTATTTGTTCTGTCTGGTCGCCAAGCTGGGACATCAATCTTTTTTGACCTAGGAAGTCCTGGTTCTTAACTCTTCAGACTTGGATTAGAATCTATTTCATTGAATTTCTGGGTGTCAGGTTTTAGAATTTCATAACCCATTTTACTGTGCCTGCAACTGACAGATAGCTGGTAGTGGAGCTTCTCAGACTCCAAGATCTTTTAAGACATGTAATAGTAATATGGAGCAATGAGAGGGACAGAGAATGACTATGAGAAGGGGAAGTGGAAAAGGGAAATTTCTAAGGTCCTATTTCTCTAGGGAACCCTAATGTACTTCCCCAAAAGCAAATGCTAGTTATTAATGACTTAGAAAATTTGATTACTCTTCAAGTACAATAAACCCTAATAGAATTTTTAAAAATTAATTACTTGCATTATAAATAATGTTAAAACAGAAATATTGGACATATCAAGTTTAGCAATTTAGTGAGTTGTATAGCTATACAAATAAATTAACTTTAAGCATAATTTTGGATAAGAATTCTATATTGCATAGAAATAATAATAAATAACCCTTATGAAAATTCTTTATTTACAGAATACTGTCAATATTCCTATATGTGGTATGTTTCTGACTACTGTTATGATTCCTGTTATATTTTAAAGAATACTTAAATTTAAGAACCTTCCTCTATGAAGAGTATAGAAATTAAGTTATTTGCCATGTATGTGGCCCAAACGTGGTACCACATATGTTCCCTAGCACTGCCTGGTGTGGTACCTGAGACCAGAGCCAGCAACAAGCTTTAAGCATATGCAAGTATAGAACAAACACACACATGTACACATACATACACATACACATGCACACACCATGTTTAATAATATACAAAATAATAATATACAAAATTTTTATAAAAAGCATAAAAATTATGTAAGTTGAAAAATCGTTTAACATGATTTTTAACTTGCTAGCACATTAGTCATGAAAAGTATTTTCCTATTGTTTTTGAAGAGAACCTTTATAACATAATCAGTAAACACAATATAAAAGTATTCCCTTTATCTATAAAACCATCAGTGGTTTGTTTTAAATGCTTTGAATGATTTTTATATTGTATGAACTTTTTAGTTCAAATTTCACTTAAATCTAAATAAAAAAGACTAAATTTACAAGTAATTTTAAATAAATTTGCTTAAGGCAAAAGTATAACTGTCATAATTAAATATTTTATCTGAAAAATTAGTAGAAACCAACCACATTCCAGAAATTCAGATGGTCAATGCAATAACAGAAATAGAGCAGATTAGCCCATAAACCTAAACCCAATATAAAAAAATCCTAAACCCCATCCTAGAATTTTCCATGAACCCCACTGCCCTTTACCATTACTCAGTGGACCTCAAGACCTGTCCTGTTACAAATTACTCTATCAACTGAGGAGGAGAAAAGGAAGGAGATGAGAATGCTTGTAGCCTGACAGCAGATTGGGTTCACTGGGATAATTCAAGAGCCACAGCAGAGCCTGACATGCTAACCGTGGTGTATTTGATATGCAAAAACAGTAACTATAATAGACTTTATTCCCAACAAATGGAGATGTTACTGGTGCCCACTCTAACAAATCAATGAAGAACTGGAAGAAAGTGATACATGTGATTTGAAAAATTGTGACCTCAATTGTTATTTTGTATTTTTAGTTTGTAGTCTAAGAACCAGAAATTTAACCTCCCATAAAATATAGACTTTTCCAAAGTGCTCTTAGTAAATTAAATAAATTATTTAGGTCATATGCTCAATTATTATTAAGATCAATTCAAGGATAAATACATTTCAAACAAATTGGGAAACTTACTTGAAATAATTTTGTGCTAAGCATAGTGTAATAATTTTTGTTATACTTCCAATAAATGCTCTCATTTGAAATTTTTAAGTTGCATTAATCTCTCTGTTAATCTTTATAGATGCTTTATAAGATTATAGAAGAAATATTCTAATGTGGAAGACATATGAGGATTGGTATACACTTCTGAGCTTTAGCTTCCATTGGCTATGAAGACAAATTATTTTCTCTATTTATTTATTTGCATTTTTTTGTAGGGGGTCACACCCTGAAATGCTCATGGGTTACTCCTGACTACACTCAGTATTTACTCCTGACAGTGCTCGGGACAATATGGGATTCCCGGAATTAAACCCAGGTCGTCCTCATGCAAGGCAAATGCACTAACTGCTGTACTATCGCTCAGGCCTCTAAACTACTTTAAATGGTATTTCTGGATGCCGTTATTCCTGGTATGCTGCAGCAATAAATTAGAGATTTTACACTGACCCTGAGAAAATGGTTTGAAGTACTACAACTAGCTAATTACATATGATGCATTTTTATGAATTCCTAGTATCTTAACCATAAAATGAAAATAACTCTCACCTCACACAAACATATTTCTGTAATATCTCATAGTTTTCTCAATTTCCACAAACATGTCACTTGTCACTTGTCTTCCCCTTACTCATTGATTTGCTTGAATAGGCACCAGTAGTTTAATTTAAGTAAATCTATATTATTATTTAAACATAATATTAAAACTAAGTTGAATATATTCACACTGGTAATTAAGAGATTTAATTACCTGCCAGTGAGCCTAGCAGGACACCTGAACAACCCCCACACCATGTCAGTCATTCTCAACATCCAGACACCACAGCTCCTCAGAGCTCCCCCAAGAGAAAACCTGATCTTTCCCCTGTGAATTTCATCAGTAAATGCTCGAGATGAGCATTTCTACTGAAAGTATACCACCTACATGGCCGAGCCTGGCAAGCTACCTGTGTTTTATTTGATATGCCAAAAAAATAACAATTATGGACCTCATTCCCATGACCTGAAGGAATGGTTTGAGGCTTTTCTTGTTCCTGGAGCAAGCAGATGCCCCTGGGGTACACTTGCTTACAACAGGACATCTGGAAATGTTGCTGGTGCACCCTTGAGCAAATCAATGAACAAGGGGAAGACAAGTGATACAAGTTAATTAAGAGATTTGTGAGGTGCCAAAGAGAATGTAACTGGAAAGGCAGTTGTCGTGCAGGTGGCTTGTTGCAGGACAGGTTTAGCTATTCTGGGAGTTTGGTTGTTTTGCCCACTCCCAGCTTAATCTATTTAAGTCAAGGTTCATTCTAATGAGACCTCTCTTCTATGTAAACACTGCTAGAGGGTGTGGCAGTTACAGAAGTCACCTTGATTGAATAAATTCTGACTTATACATCTACTAAGACTTCTATGTTTTCCAGATTGGGCACAGCTCCTCTCTATACCCACTGCACCCAGCGTGGGACAGTTAGAATTTACCAGGAGACTACCACCCTGGCTACGCTGAGACTAAAGGAAGACTATAGGAAGGATCATACTAGTTTGCTCTAAGCAGGCGAGAGTGACCCTTTCAGTACATGAGAACAAGATACTCAGAATCACCCCTGGTGCAGATAATAATAAGGACCTTGTGGGTACCATCTAGATTACATGAAGCTCATGAAGTTAAGATGTATTACTTTATATCAGCCCCACCCCCCTCTCTCCAGTGTTTTATATAAGAGATAACCTTGGTAGAAAGGATTAGACCTTGGCATAACCTTTGTTTATACCTGCAATAGGGTGTGGCACTACACTCTGTTTAGAGTTCTTTGTTGGTATGACCCTCCCGGTTGGATTACTTTGGTGTATGTAAAGGGACTGACTTGAGGCCCCTTCACCTTTTGGGCCTTTTAGCTTTCAGCTTTTGGCTCCTCAGCCTTTTGCTTTTGGCTTTTGGCTATTTTCTCTTTGGCCTTTTGCTCCTTTTTTCTGGGTAGGACTCAGCTCGGGTGAGATCCTCTCTCTTTGGTGGGAGAATTAGGCTCTTTTGTATGGTCTAAGTTCGGACCAGAGCTAAAGTTTGTTCATTATATTGGAGTGCTGTGGAAGAGCTTTTGTACTATTAAAAGCCATTTTTGGAACTGCACTGGACTCGTGAGTTTTCAACTATTCTCCCGGCATCCTCGGAGGTAGAGGAGAACTTCTGTCCCGACACTGTCGGGGACCCCAGCGGAGTTCCCCGACAGTGGCTGACCAGTTTCAATCCAAGGCACTGCTAAGAGAGATCGCTGAGCACAGAGAGAGATTTCCTGAGCCCTGAGTACCACCAGATGTCCACATACTCCCCAACACACACACACACACACACACACACACACACACACACACAAAATACACACAGAGTTCTTAAAAGAAAGAGAACCAATAAAGGATTCTTTTTTTTTCATTTTATGTCATCAAATTAGGCAAGAAATTAAAAAGAAGAAAACCCAGGACCGGAGCTATAGCACAGTGGGTAGGGCATTTGCCTTGCACGCAACTGACCTGGGTTCTATCCCCGGCATCCCATATGGTCCCCTGAGCACCACCAGGAGTAATTGCTGAGCAAAGAGCCAGGAATAACCCCTGAGCATTTCCGTGTGACCCAAAGAGAAAGAAAAAAAGAAAAGAAAACCTAAGACTAATCAAGTTACATTTATTGAGTTGATATATCTCTTAAACCTAAGGGAAAAATCCCAAATAGAAACAATTGATTGTAATTATGATAATTATAATCATAATATTTTTTAAAGTGGTTAAACTACTGAAAGCTGAAAGATGAGTCAAATACCTTAAATTAAGCACACTTGCTAAGGAAATATTTGATGTTGCTTAATATTTGTATCTGTGAGGTATTACTTCTTGATTTAGTAGGAATATTGTGACAATTCTTACAAAGTTGGCTATAAATTGTATTTCAGTAGATGTGGGAGAAATTAAGCATAAGAATACAGTCGATAATCATAAATACTGAAAAATGTAAAGAAAGAACAACAGTAAAACAAGATGATAAGGGGAAACGTGTATCATAATATTAGTATCAGGAGTGATATAGAGTCTCTGCAGGCAACGTTAAAAACACTAATATTTAAGTTCTCGAGGAATTTTGTTAACAATATACAAAAAAATCTGTTCATTGAAATCTATGAAATTCCACGAATGTTAGAAAAAAAATCTATAGCATCTGAGCTCCAGCCCGTCACTTCTCCAATCAGCTCATTATAATGCAGACCACAATCCCAGTAAGGAACATTCATGAGCACAACACTCTCTGTTGCCCTAAATACCAAACAAGAGTTGATTTATCTCTGCAGCAGGGGCAAGCAGCCAGCTCTTCCCATTCCCACAGTTCCACGGTTTGGAAATTTATTCCAGACAAGAGAATTTGAGCCATCTGGGACTCCTTTTTGCACCTACCCTGTACTCACAGGCCAAAAGTCCAGGACTGAGTATAATCATGTGCCCTTACTGTGGCTCGGTTATGCTGTCTTTGCAGAAAATAAAGTAAATCTTAAATTGTGTTTGTGTGTGTGTGTGTTATGGCCTTGGTTATTCAAAAATTGGTGATAATGAAGAGAGTTATTTATGTTGTTAAAATGACACAACAATCATTTATGAGATTTGCAAACAGACACCAAGAAAGACAAGAATGCATTAAAACTGTAGCTGTGCCAAGAGGCCCCCACCGAAATTAATAGATCGGGTTATATAACTATGAAATATGGAATGAATATAGGTAGCTAATTTGTAGGATCACATTTGGACACATTTGGAATTAATAAGTAGCTAATTTGAAGATCACATTTGGGCACTATAATCTGGGCCCTGCAAACGTTTCCCAGGATTTAGCAGTATGTACTGACATTCACTCTGAGAAAAGCCCCTGGCAACTAAAAAACAATTTCAGGGATTCTATAGATAAAGGGCTGTCCATCTACATATCATTTTTCTGATATCGACCAAGTAGTTAATATCTTTCTGTGATGGATGAAGTGACGAGGTGGTCAGATAATCCAGACAATGTGATTGGTTGTTTGAAATGAACTTACATGCCTTGCAGTCAGTACTATAGCAAAAGCTACTAAGTTAGGGGTATATAAAACATTTTTAAGTACAGGACATAAGAGAGCATATTGGGAAATAGTCATGTATATGGGTTTGACAGGCAGAGAACATGTCCCTGTGGATAAAATAGCTCAGAATAACAGAATCCAGAGACTTGAGGAGAAAAGAAGGTCATGGAACTGCTGTACATCTGCAGACAGAGGAGCACAGAGAGAATGAGAGAAAAAAAAAAAGCACCAAAAAGCTGGGAGCTACAAGAAATGGACAGCAGACTTTGGTTTGTAGTCCTGGATGTGAAGGTTCCTGTTTCTGGGGTTGCTGAAGCCCTACAAGACAAACCTATGTGACGTGTGAAATAAAAAGCTTCTAAATAAGAACAAAATTACTAAAGATATCTGGTATATGCCACGATTTTGCATGCCGTCCATAGAGATTCAAAGGTTAGCAGCCTCCTGTGATACTTCCTCTCTTCTTAGAGTCTATTGAAGTGTGCGTGTGTATTATTGTTCTGGGGATACCTTCCATAATATCATGCTGTGGTTATGTTATTGAATTAAATCATTTGTGAAACCTTTCTATTAAAGTGAGAGTCAGCACTTTTGAAATATGATTGTTACATTGCCGGACAGTAGGTTAAGTCCTAAAATGGCAAAGAAATGCATAAATAGCCTAATATCTAATCCAGAGGAGTTGCAAAGACTTAATCAGTTGAGAGCCAGAGTACAAGAAAAGAAAACTTGGAAGTTTTCAGTAAAATCAACATTATTATACAGGTAGATTGAGATTGTCAAGTACAATGGAGATCATTGTGATAGGCGATTCAGAGTAACTTGGTCACTATGATGGCATGGAGTGTAAAATTTCTTGGCTAGTTCCGGTATAAATTCATTTCCACATTTTGAATTTGGGTATCTTTTGTATGATAATGTACAAGTTATTTTAGTATTGATGATTTAATAAGATGTCAGCATTTTCTCTAATATTATTACTGGTTATTAAAAAAAACCCTCTTCATTAGGAACATCTGATTGCCGAAGAGCATGACATTTATTTTGAAGCATCATAAAGCAATGTAGTCACCATAAATTGAATTATATAATTAGACATTATGTTATGTGTTTTATTTGTCTGAATTATCTTTCATTCATATATATCCTTGTATATATGCAACTATATACTACATATAAACTAATTAAATTATTGAATAGCATGACTTTCTTTATAATGTAAGAATATGGAACACACTTGATTAATTATTTTTAAATGTCTTCTTTTAAAAAGATACTTGAGGGAAAAATAATATCTTCGGGACATGAGACACTTTCACTGAATATTTTTTATAGTTCTCTATTATCTACATTTTAAACCATTGACAAGCACAGTAAGATGATCTTTTAAATCACTCATTATACATGATATTCTATTATCTTAGATCCATTATAACTTGTTAGAAACTTTTAATAATGCATGACTCCAGAAGGCAATTTCCCATAATAGACACAGATACTTAAATATTACTCCATCTACATTTTATTATTTTATGAAGCATACTGCCAACTGAACCAGTAATTTTGTCAGAATTGAAGGGTTACTAAGCAGTTTCCAAAATATTAAATATGACAGCATAAAATAGCAAATCAATTTTCTTTTCTTTTTTGTTAATTTTGTTTTCCCAGTAAAGAAAAAGACTAGTTATCTGAAGTTTTCTTGTGAACTTTAAAACTCAATAAAAGCTTGGATAATTTAGATTTGATGAGTAGTTAATTATTAACATTACCTCAGTTTGGTAAAAGTTCACTATATTTTCTTTATTCAACATAACTAATGAAAATGAATCATAACTTTGGTAGCGATAGCAAGTATTATGTAAATTATGAAAATACACCTCAACCACTTAAGTGTATTTTCATTGGTTAGGAAGGAAAAGAACTTTGACTTTCTTTCAGTAAGTGGTATAAAATCATTATATCTCCTTTTTACATGACTCAGTGGTAGAGCATAGGTGAGGTCTGTAGTTTACTGCCTACAAAATTAAACAAAATAAAACTCATTCCATATCAAAAGTGCTTTCATGAGCTTTTTCAAAAACTGTAACAAAACTTGTAGAAGACAAAATGTTCTGGAATAATAAAAATAAATTTTGTAGTAAATATTAACACAATGCATGCACTGGTAAAGTTAATTCAAGTTTTTACTTGCCTATAAAATGAATTTCTACAATCATATTCTCAATTAAAGAGTTACAAGGAACACAAAAGTCTCATTTGACAATTTTTAGTTCTTTTGAAATTGAAAACAAGAATATATATACAAGTGTGAGTGGAATATTGACCATATTTTTCCAAAGAAATATATCAAGTGAATTATCTCTAGATTAAAATGTTGATTAATAGAATTAAAAACACTGCATCTTCCTTAGTGATCTGTTTTTAAATTAAATTTTGTAGTTACTGAATTTATCATATATCTAAAATATGTTTTGACATAATTTTGGGTACTCCTATGATAAATACTACTCTAAATCAGCTCTTAGATAATTATCACAGAGATTGTTGTATAAAGTAAATAGCAAGCCAGTTACTGTCAAGAGGAAATCATTTGTCTGCAATTTGTGAATTTTTTTTCATTTCCAGCTCAAATTTTAAAGTATTTTGATCAACTTAGTAAAATTAATGGTATGACAAATGCATAATACAAGGCAAAACTTTATTTTTAACGTTTTACTTCACATTTGTACATATCTAAAAATGCATGTGTTTATGAGTATAGATAAAATGCACATCATGTCCAACAAGATGAAAGCAAAAGTATTTAATGCTAGAATTCTATGGAAGCTACATAGCTATTGCGTGATAGCCTTAACATAGAATGTTCTATTTAATTTTATAAATGTTACCACTTTTGTAACTTTTCATCATTTCTATATATTTTGAGATATTGTAAGGTATATGACTTGTGCATTCAGCATAATTCCTTGGTTGATTTTGATCTTCTTAAAATTTTTTCTTAGCTAGTTATTTAGTGCAGACTTATTTGACTTGTTTTGTTACACAGAGGTTCAGTTTGATGAATTAGATCTTTTCATTAAAATGTAAGAAACCCCAAACACAGAACAAAACAAGGTGCTCTTTTATTTTTCAGGGAGTAGGTGGTGGTAACACGCTTGGGCCACACCTATTAGTACTCAAGATTAACTCCTGGTTTTGTGCTGTTTTGTGCTTAGGGATCACTACTTATAGTGCCCAGAGGACCATATGCGGCTCCAGGGATAGAATCCATAATGGCCTAATGTGAAGCAAGTTCTTTACCCTTTCTACCATCTTTTTGACCCTAGAATTTCTCAATTACAAATATAGTCATTAAAATCCATTCTATTATCTCTCTCTGGTAATTATGATGCTACTTGTAATAAAGAGTTTGTAGGTTCAGTGTCATGGCACTGAATCCAGAGCCACAGCAGAGTCTATCAAGCTACCAGTGGTGTATTCTATATGCCAAAAAGAGTAACAATAATGGACCTCATTCCAAATGAATGGAGATGTTAAGGGCACCTGCTCGAGCAAATCTATGAACAATGGAATTCAAGTTATACAAGTGATATAAGGTTCAGTGCGAAACAGCTGTATAGTGCTCATATAGGCTTATGATACTAAATATCTAGTTAACTAATATAATTATTTAGACATGCTACATACTATTTTATCAGTAAAAAAGTGAAAAGCACCCAGCCCAGACAAAGTCAGACACGAACACCTGAAGAATCTGCCGTCAGTACTCATCAATACAGTAACTCAGCTCTTCACACGCTACCTGTCTGACTGCAAGGTGTCCTCCCACTGGAAAATCAGCAGGACAGTTCTATTTTTCAAGAAGGGAGATATCACAACATTGACAACTATTGCCTATCTGCCTGTTTCCGACATCTACAAACTGGTCACTCGAGTCATCCTGAACAGGATTGTCAGAACATTAGATGAAGGAAAACCATGCAAGCGAGCTGAATACAGCACAATCAACCATATCCACATGGTAACCAAGTTCTTTTAGGTTTGTAGAGAGTTCAAGATGCCTAACGTTCTAACGTTCATTGATTAAAAAGAAAGCCTTTGATTCTGTTGAATCTGAAGTCATCATCGAAGCCCTGGCCAAACAGGGTGTTCAAACCCAATACATCAAGATCCTTCGTGAGCTGTATTATGGATTCACCACCAGGATCTCACCATTCTGAAAGGAAGTGATTATTGATGTCAAAAGAGGGGTTAGGCAGAGAGATACTATTTCACTGAAACTTTTCAGCACCACCATAGAGAACATCTGGCAAAAATTAGAATGGGAAGGAATGGGAGTGAAGGTAGACGGTCAGCAACTACACCACCTCTACTTCCCTACTGGCATCGTTCTAATAACACCAACATTAGCCAAGCGACACAAATGCTAGCTGACTTCAACCAACAATGTAGAAAGATGGGTCTATAGCTGAATCTCAACAATACAATGTTCATGAAAACCTAACTAGTTCCAGATGCTCCATTCACTCTCAATGGAACAAACATCTCTGAGTGCAGCAGTTATGTGTCCCTAGGTCGAGAAGTCAACATGATGAACGATCTAAAACATGAGAGGAAGAGAGCGGCATGGAATACCTTCAAGAGCATCGAAGAAATAGCTAAAAGGACAAAGAACCTCTGGCTCCGGGCACATCTCTTCAATTCCACCTTTCTCCCCTGCGTTAGCATATGCCTCGGAGACCAGGGCCCTATGAAAGCAGGATGAGAACACTTTTGGGATCTCCCAAAGAGGAATCGAATCACGCCTCACTCAAGTGAGAGAAAGAATCCAGAGTTTCAACCTCCGTTGACGATCAAGAGTCAGGGACACTGTCTCGTTTGCCAAGGTGTCAAAAATCAGATAGACTAGGCATGTAATATGATTTGGAGATGACTGCTGGTCTAGAGCCCTTACTGACTGGATCCCACGAGATGTCAAAAGATCACATGGCCGCCCACCTACGAGATGGTCAGACTTCTTCGTCAAGATCTTGAACAAATGGTTTCAGCTCTTCGTATTCCTGGAGCAAGCAGTTGCCATTGGGTTACACTAGCACGTGATAATCACAGACAGAAACATTACTGGCATCCACTCTAGCAAATCAACGAATAATGGGATGTAAAGTTATCAAATGATCAAGTGATCATGTACTTGAAAGGACAATTGTTCATACTATGATGTTAGTTGTTTATATGAAATTCAAATGATCATTTTCTTTATCCATTCTTATGCATAACTAAACATTGATTTAGGCAGTTTACCACAGACTTGAATTTTATTGTACATATGTAACTAAAATATTGTATCATGTTCAGTTTCCTAAGAACTATGCTAATTTTTAAAGAAATTTTCTGTGAAAAGATACATTACAGATCTTCATTTAATAAAGCTATTATTATAACTTTTTGAATTTACATACAGCATACTTTGTATGTACATTTGATTAAATAAATTTCCAAGAAAAATTTCTGAGAAAAAAAATACATGATTACTTTAAGTATTTGCATTAAAAACTATCACAAACTATGCCTAAGTCTTAGAAAGATATATTGTGAAACACTTGGTTCTATGTAGGTTTGCAGAGCTGTTTCACTTTTTTTATTAGAAAAGGAGAACTAATCCAACTTATAAATATTAATAAAGCCATACACTAAAAGTGGAACTTAAAAAGTCAGTAGATGTACTTTTTCAATTCTTTAAAGCCCACTGTCTAAGTATAAGATAGTGAAATTTTTTGTTACTTTTTCTTTCTTTTGCCATTCCGTGAGATTACATTTACAGATTTTCCACATCTAAGCACTATTAGAAAAATGTGTGTAATGTTCAATAAAATCGTACCACATTAGAGACTATGAACAGCGTTCAATAGATGGTTTTAATAGTAAGCATGTTTGGCAAATGTGCATAAAATTATATTAAAACCAAATTATTCACAGAGGACTAGTTTCCTAAATTTGAGTAAGATGCATTAAGGCACCGATTTTGGCTAGTACCTTAATTTTTATTTTCCCTTGCCCTGCAATTGGCTAATTCTGCAGTAAGAAGTTGGATTGTATGCATTGCTTTATTAATTTAGGAAAAGTGAGCAATAAAAAACACATTAAGAATATAAATTGAAAACATTACATACATATATGTATTTGTTCCAAATATATTTCTATGGTATTAGTAATTGTCTTGTCTAAGGCCATTACATAAGTATCCTTTTAATTAGTAATGGATATGACCTATTAAAATATTAAAGTAGAACTCACAATCCATTTTTCAATAATTATAAATTTACTTATTCTACATATTGGTGAAACAATAAACAATAGGAATCAAAAGTACTTTCTACATATGCAGTCTAATGTTAGGTTCTGTTGTAGATATGTTTTCTGATATTCCAGTTTAGATTTTAATTTACTTATATGAATTAAATTTGCTAAATAAGTTTCAAGTGTATATAAATTTTATAATGTGTTTGCAGGACTGGAGAGAAAGCACAATGGGTATGAAGCTTATTTTTTATGGCAGCAACCTTGGTTTTATCCCCAACATTCCATTTATTTCCCTAAGTTCTTCCAGGAATAATTTGTGAGAGAAGAGGGGATGAGTAAACTCTGCACACTTTAGGGTTTGGCCAAAATAAAAAAAAAAATAGAAAAAATATTAAATTTATTTTAATCTTTGTACTTTCAGAAGATTTATTATATAAATGAAATGCAGCATTGTAGTAAGAACAGATATGTGTAAAGTTCTAAAAGTTACTAACTGTATGTATTTTCCTTCCTAATAATAATAAATATGAAAGTTAATAATAAAACATTTTTCTTGATATTTTTGTGTAGAACACTTACAAAAATAGTAATTTTCCAATGTTATATCAGGGAGAATTTTATCACATTACAACATTTCCTTAATAAACTATGTCCTGCAGAAGTTTAATTTTTCATAGAATCATATTTTTTATAAATTTATTAAAATTTTATTTGGTTTGGCTCAAAGATCATATTGTACTAGAAAGTATTCTAGACATCTCCAATGATCCAATGTTATTGGCTAATCAAATGGGGGAAAAGATAAACAAAAGGTTTATCTCTAAAAATTAAATGTAAAGAAATCAAAAAAAAAAAGTTTTGCACTATAGAATGCACGATAACCAAAATTGAAATCCATTTCTGGGATGGAGTGATAGTACAGCTGTTAGGGCACTGGCACTGCACACAGCCAACAGGTTCTATTAACGGCATCCCACATGACCTCCCAAGTACTGCCAGACGTGATTCTGAGTGCAGACCCAGGTGTTTCCTGGAGCATAACTGGGTGTGCCCCCAAAATAAATTAATAAATGGATAAATAAATACATAGAATTTTTTTAGGACAGAGCCCTGGGGGGGTAGACAAGGCTGTCTCCTGAAGCTGTAGACAAGCTGTCCAACACAACCAGGCCCACAGTCAACCTGCACCTCGGGGCGGAGCAATATTCACAATAGTGAATACTTGGAAGGAATATTTGCCCTGCATTGGCTCTAGTAAAACTCAACAAGAAAACAACAATACAATACAAACACTGAACAAATGGAGAGCAAGTAGGAGAAATGATACAGTTGGGTAAGGTGCTTGCCTTGCATTCTACCAACCCCCTTTCAAACTCAAGCCCACATAGGAATGATGATTGGTCTGGCTCCAAAACAAACAAAAAAGAAGAGAAGAAAGGAATTTGCACAAAAAAGACATACAGAGAACGAATACTTATGTGAATATAAGAAAATGCTCTGCATCACATATCAGCAGGGAAATGCATTTTAAAATGTGAAATCATTTTAAATCATTTAGACTGATACACATTACAATGAACAATAGCACTGAGTGTTTGCAGGGCAGGGATGAAGGAGAAAAGAAAGAATCATCCACTACCATTGTAAGCATTAGCAGATCCAAACTTTCTGGAAAGCAGTAAAGACACCTCACAAAATAGAGACTAGTTTAAGCTATTCCACCACTGGACCCCATGGGGCTTAAAAGTCTATTCTAACCAAGTATTTATGTTTCCTTCTTCATTGAAGCAATATTCACTTGTCACTTATCACTTGCCTTCCAGTTGTTCGTTGATTTGCTCCAGTAACAGATGCCAGTAACATCCCCATTCATGGGAATGAAATTCATTATTGTTACTGCTTTTTTGCATATCAAATACACCACAGGTAGCTTGCCAGGCTCTGCTGTGGCTCTGGGTTCATCCCAGTCTTTTTCTATATCAGACCATCAACCGTCCAGGGCCCATAGGACAGAGCCCTGGGGGTGTAGACAAGGCTGTCTCCTGAAGCTGTAGACAAGCTGTCCAACACAACCAGGCACCACAGTCACACCTGCAACACCTCGAGGGGCAGGAGCAATATTCACAATAGTCAAAATTTGAAAATAACCCAAGTGCCTTAGAACATATGACTAAGAAAATGTACTATGGTACATATGCATAATGGGTTACTACTTTACAAATAAAAATCATGCAATTTGCTGATACATGAACAGAACTAGAGAGCATCATGCTAAGTGAAAACAGAAAAAGAGAGAGAGATAAGGATCTCTTTTCTATATGGGATAAATGAAGCATAGTAAGGGAATAACAATGGACCAAAGAAAAATATCCTAAGAAGTGACCACAGAACTGACCCTGGCATCTTACATTCATAACTATAAACTATAAAAATATAGCCAAACTCTTAATGGAACTATAAGTCATTGAATTTGATATAAACCCATATTTTGGAAAGATGGCAAAATGAGAAGATAAAGTGTTATAGAGGATTTCCCCTTTTAAAGTTTCTGGTTTTGAGGGCAAAACACGCAGAGGCTAAATTTCCAATTGACAAGTTGACATCTTTTTGACCTTTGCAAATCAGAAGAGTTTGAGAGCACTATGACTGAAATTTTAAAGTACCACTTCAGTAATTAGAAAGCTATGAAAAAAGAACATGGGCAGAGAAAAGTCAAACACTTTTAGAACTCTGTAATTATATAAATCCTATGTACAATCACCAAGGCAAGCCTGGCAAGCTGCTAGTGTAGTATTTGATATGCCAAATACCAGTAACATTTATATTAGGTCACTCCCGTGACCTAATATAATTGTTTGAGGCTCTTTATGTTCCTAGAGTGGGCGATTGTCTTTGGGTTCTACTAGCATGAGACGGGACATATGGAGATATTACTGGTGCCCGCTCTAGCAAATAGATGATTAATGGGAAGATAGTGATAATGATGTACAATATTTTCTTCTTCCTCTAAAACTAGAGGAAATGAAAAATTCTATTTCACAAACAATTTTTCTCAAATTCAGTCTTACATGTTAATTGTTAAGTAACAGGACTTAGTCTTATTTTATCGAATGATTTTATTTTCAATTTAAAAAATCTAATAATTTTCAGATTTTTTTTATTATACTCTTTAAATGATGTAGTTTATATTCATCAGCTTATTCACTCCAAATAGCATAGCATCCCATTGAAGCACTCAGCAATAGACAACTTCAGAATTAATTACTATGAGGCAAAGATCACCAGCTAGTCTGCATATGATTTAGCTTCAATTTCTCCTAGCTTTGTGTTAAGGTGTCACTTCTTGGCAAGGTTTGGGAAACCATCTAGGGTGCCAGGATTAAACCCATATTTACCTTGTGAAAGGAAAGCACCTGCCTGCTTCACTGACTCTCTAGCCCCCAGAAATCAAATTTTAGAAAATAAATTTTGTAAAAAAATGTTTTTACGTTAAGTATATGTAAGTAAATGCAACAGAATTGGCAGAGGAATAAATTAAACCTTAACAGTTTTGAAGGAAAGTTGAGGCCAATCCCAGAGATATTACAGAACTGCAGTTTAAAAGGCATTCTAAACGGAAATAATGACATGAAAATTTTATACTTTTGCGTAAAAATAGGTATTTATGTGTGGTGGCCAGATGGGATTACCAATTTGGGTGATATGCCTTTTTTCAGTAAATGGTCACTACTAGAGAGAAATTCAGCTGAGAGCTGTTCAACAACCGGAATATGATGTCTGAAGTCTCAAAAGGAGAATTTGGATAACTCAGTATCCGATGAACTCCATAAATATTTACAAAAAAATGTAAAACTTGAACATTGGTGCTTACTTATAGAAGTTAGCAAAAAAAAAAAATTAGCAGCCTGGTATGAAGGATAGTTTGCCTTATTGTTTAGTTTATATGTTAAAAAATTAGAATATATATGTATATTTTCCTTTTGAATAAACTTTTTTAATTTCTCCCCCAGGAGAGAAATTTTTAATTTCTCCTGGGGGAGAAATTAAAAACTGGGGGTCAGGGAGAAAGATTAAGTTCAGACCTCATTCTCTGAAATATGAGACCCTGAGTGCAGTTGCCAGCCCTATATAGATACTCAGGTGGGCCAACCTCAATTGTAGATGTTCCTAGTAACATAAGATACTGCCTTTATAATAATTAATAATAATAATAATAATAATAATAAATGTATTAGACATTTAATCCAAGACCTTCTTACTTCTGTGACTATGTGCTCAACAAACCAGCTGTTTTCTCTAGGAACCATGCAGTTCCAGAAATAAAAAAAGGTCTAGCTTCTGTACAATATTTGCTAAACAAATATGAAATAAATAATTTTATTATTATAGTTGTGTCATGAAAAACGTGCCTTTCCTTAAAATAGTTCTAAAATTAATAGTTTTTTTTCCATTGATTTCACTATGAAAAGTTCTATGGGCTGTGCATATTTGTAAAGTTTTATAAATTTTATGCAATGTTATACATTGATTTTTAATTAGAAAGAATGCAATGAAAACAATGGTAGAGAATTATCTGAGTTTGAGAAAATAAAATCCACTAGCACTATATTATTATTATAATACATGTGCATAACACTCCTATTTCTTTGCAAAGCTATTCAAATACTATTATTAAATATTTTCACTAATTTAAACATTATTATTTATTTTGTTCTTTATGGTATGCAAATACCCGCTCAAGCACAACAATAAACAATGGGACTATAATTGATAAAAGAGATGATATGCAAAATATTAATAACAAGTAATAAAAGACTAAGAAATTTTTTTTTTTTTTTTTTGCTTTTTGGGTCACACCTGGCGATGCTCAGGGGTTATTCCTGGCTCTGCACTCAGGAATTACTCCTGGCGGTGCTCAGGGGACCATATGGGATGGCAGGGATCGGATCGAACCTGGGCCGGCACAGGCCGGCCGAGTGCAAGGCAAACGCCCTACCCGCTGGGCTATCGCTCCGGCCCAAGACTAAGAAATTTTACTTGCTTTTCAGATTTTGTTTTGTTGAGACAAGAAGCATGTGAGAGAAGGTCTGGAGAGATATACAGACATGAAGGTGCTTGCATTATACATACCTGATCAGGGTAAGATTTCCAGGACTGCATATGGTTCTGTGAGACCCCAGATAAATGATCCCTGAGTGCGGAGTCGGAGTGAAGCCTGAGGATCAGCGGGTATGGCACTCCAAAACAAAACAAAACAAAATATTATTAGTTTTATTTAAAAATTGAAATTCACTGTGGATTCCATTGTTTCATAGTTGTTCCCCTCTTCCCCACCACCAGGTCACTCTACATGTTTTGACAAATCTCTGTTTTTTTGCTGTTGGCTTTGTTTATTTGTTTGTTTGTTTTGAGGATTTGAGAGGAGAACATTTCTCCTGTGGAGTACTGAGAGGACTCCAAGACTATATTCCCCATTGTCAGTCAAACCAAACGATGGTTTAAAGCTTGGGAACAAGGACCTATTACTGCCCAGACCTTGTGGAGCAAGGAACTTCTCTTTGTGCCCAAAAGCCTCTGGGTTCACAGCCTCAGCCTGGGGGTGACACTAAACAGTGCTGGAGAGTGGGCCATGTGGTGTTAGGGATGAAAGCAAGGTTAGCCACCTTTACAATCTCCCCTATAACTACTACTTTGTCAGTAGTATTTGTCAGTTAGCAAAATAGTTTTTGCTAACCTGAATTTCCTTTTGTTATCACAGCATGAATTTCAACACTGCTACCTGTGCAATTTGATTTAAAATGATCTCTTATTCTCTGAATGAAAGATCCTTAGGGTTAACAATAAAGATAACAAATATCCAATAAAATAGAAAATGTCCTCTTAGTACTATAAATGCAGAATAATTTGTTGCTATTCTTATTATCATTATTTAATGTATTAGTACATTAGGAATATTGATTAAGAACTTCAAAAATTTGGGAAAATTCTTTGAGAAAAGATTTAAATTTTGCAAAAAATTGAAAGCCAGCATTCAAATATTTTATAAATGAATAAGTCAATAATTAGTGCTTCTCCATTAAATCATCATAGGTTATCTATGAAACTAAAATTTTTATGAGAGCCAGAAGTAATTGAACTATAGCATGCCTGTGGTCCAAAAGTAACTTGTGACACTTATTCTCACTTTTACTAGCATCTAGAAACTCTAGATGGCAGAGTGGAAGATGTTAAAGGAAAGAATGTGGAGTGAAGATAATAATGGGAAACGTTTAATGAGAGGACTTCAGCAGGTTACCTGAGAGTGTGTTTATTCTAAAAGAAAAATTTGATCAGATTTATTAATTTTAGAATTTTCTTTACATGAAAGACATGGTCTCTGTCTTATGCAAATTGTTTTACCAATATTTTTCTACAAAGTCCTAGGCTAGTGTGCCAATCCTCTAAAGTAGCCAATCTTACATCCTTCTCATTTTACAGAATTCTATAAAGCTGGTATTGTTTCTTTACTATTGTTTTGCTAATCGCATAATTTTACCTGTCTAAAGCTAAGGAAAGGCTGTTAAAACATTGAAGACAGTGGCTTCACCAAACCTGATTCTAATTCTCTAATTGTGCTTTAATGATACTTTTCCATTTTGTGGATAACTGTGTTTAAATATTCAGAGAACAGGTTATTAAAATTTTTTGCTGAATGACTCATACAAGAACACTAATTAGAACAAGAAAAACAGAGTTGCAATTTTCCAAAATAGTAACTGTGCCAGGTGAACTAAAAAATGCTTCTGTTCACTGAAACTTTTATATAGAAACCGGCAAATAATACATGTAATAATGATGAATGGTTTCATTCTCGATATTTAAAAATTAATTGCTTACTACAAGTCAGACTGCTGGTTTTTATTCTAAATTCTGTCACTCACAATTTTACCGATTGACCTTTAGTAAGTGTTTTGACTTAGTTTTTGTCTTAATTACTTTCTCAAACTATAATCTTGGAATTATAATTAAAAATAAACTAATAAATGCACTCGTTATTGTAACAAAATGAAAACTATCCTTCAGTTAGGAGGTTCTTACATGAATTTGTTTGTTGTCTATATTTAATATTAATTAGATCCAATAGCACTAACTACTATAAAAACAATGTCATGTCATTAAGGTACTTATACTAAATAGAAAATAACCTCAGGTCATTCTTTCTTTTTGCTATGTTCCTCTTCTAACTAATTAAAATATGCCAAGAGCTCCAAAGTTCCAAATTAAAGTCTGAATTTTTAATAACAGAAACATAGCTGCCTCTAACTTTATTCATTAGTAAGCTAAGTACATAAGAGGGAAAGTGTTCTTATTACAGCTCTAAAACAATAAGGACCCGGATACATTTTCTGTTAATATTAAAATGGTGTTTTAAATTTAATACCTAAAATAATGAAAACCTTCTATAAGGAATTATTTTATCTTTATTTCTTTTTATTTTTCTTTTTATAATTATCTAGTAATTTCCCATTATAATACATGTCAAAATAGATAATCATTTTAGTCAAATTAGATAATACCCCTTATTTGAACTATTAAATTTTCTAACAGTTAAGCAGTCACCCCAACAGTCTATCTTCACAGTTAGCTCTTAGCAGTTTTTACGTTTTAGCAAGTGTGCAGGGCCTCTTTGACTAATAATTGTGCCAGGATATTTCCAAGCAAACACGTTCAAAGATCATTTCTTCCAGCACAAACATCTTTAGAGAGATGGGAGATTTACTTAAGATCACACTGTCCCTTGTTCAATCTTTGCTAATGCTTCAGCAATTGGAATTCTTCCTGAAAATAAATTGTCTGTTGTTTTCTATAGTTTGCAGAAAGTACCGTACCTGAAAGATAGTACTAGTCAAGTCAGCACATAAAATTCCTTTTCTGGCACTAAACTAAGCTCCAAGGAAATAAAATGTTCTTCCCTCTTTACAGTGTCTTGCACATATAGATGCTCATTAACTATTTGGAGTTGAGGAAATTTTTTATTGCCTATTCTCTTTGCAGTAGCAATACCCCTGCCACTGACTAGTTCATCTAATTTTTCAATACAGTTCTCAAGGCAATTAAAAGGACCCCCTACTAAGTCACAATCTATCTGTAGAATTACAATAAATTAAGCATCTCTACTCCATGTGTTACAAATACTGAACAATTCTGGAATGAACTTATTCTTTTTTTTTCTGGAGAACTTAAATGATCTTAGTTTTTCTGAAGTTTGTCAAGATCATAATTTTCATTCACATAAATTTTATCAAAGAGCAACTCCTTATAAAATATTGCACAGAGATAAGGAAATAAAGGAAAAGTAAGTAAAATAGCAAAACTGTATTTGAAAGATACACATTGATAATTATAACCAATCTGAAATGCAAATTGACTTTTCAGAAATTGAAAAAATGAAGTTTCTGAGTTTAATTTAAACTCCCCAGCAGTTTATGTTCTACTTATGTTCCTTAAGTGAAAAGAAACCAGGACAACTGGGACAAAAATGCATGTCTGAATCAAGGAAATGAAAGAAAATTGCATTTTAAAAATCAAAACAAGTTGTCATCATTTAGCTTCCAATTTCTTTGTTTTGTTTTTGCTCATTTTTTCTCTGACCTCTACTCTTTATCTATCTATCTATCTATCTATCTATCTATCTATCTATCTATCTATCTATCTATCTATCTATCTATCTATCTATCTATCTATCTATCTATCTATCTATCTATCTATCTAATCTCTCTATCTCTCTATCTCTCTCTCTCTATCTCTCTATCTCTCTATCTCTCTCTCTATCTCTCTATCTCTCTATCTCTCTCTCTCTCTCTCTATCTCTCTATCTATCTATCTATCTATCTATCTATCTATCTATCTATCTATCTATCTATCTATCTATCTATCTATCATCTATTGCTTTTTGGGTCACACCCGGCAATGCTCAGGGGTTTCTCCTGGCTCTGCACTCAGGAATTACTCTTGGCAATGCTCGGGGACCATATGGAATGCTGGTGATTGAACCTGGGCTGGCATGGGCTGGCCACATGCAAGGCACATGCCCTACCCACAGGACTATTGCTCTGGCCCTTCTCTTTTATTTAAAACATGTTGCTGTCCTTTTCTAGCCATGAGGAAATAATAGAAATGTCAAAAACTCACGTGATTTATATTACAATTTCTTAGTATGTTATACACACCCACTAACCCACTGTATACACAAACTCAGCCCCCTGCCATAAAAGACTAGACTCTAATTTTCAGATTGGTGATTACCACTCAGTCCCACAGCGTGGACATACCAATTAAATTCCTTAAACTGATTAAGAATATTATATTCAAAAGAAGCTGTTAACTTTTAAGATATATTGCATGAGGCTGGCACTCTCCACACCACCATATCAATTGCCACCGTATCAACTCTCTATCTCCTCTGCCTGCTCACCCAAATCTCTTCTGAGAACAACGTCCCTGCTGACATCACTTTCAGAATGAGACAGACTGCCTCCTTTTGGGCAAGATCCCATCAGCCTCCAAACTTGACTTCCACTATATTAATGGAGTAGGTCCACATCTCCTGAAATGGCAGCTCTGCTCATCAGAATCCACAGTGCTCACAGTCATGTGTCTATATTTCCTGCTATAGGTTGGACACTAGCAGGAAATAAAGAGAAATTCACAGTCTAATTCCTCAGTCTTATGGGGACTAGCTACAAAGATTCGCCCTCAATACAACAGGAACACAGCAAATCCAATGGGAATAACCAGAAAAAAAAATATTCAATGAGTAAAAACAGTAATGCAGAAGACTAAATCAGCACTTGCCAACTCTATAAATTATAAGAGAATGATTTCAATGATATCATGGAGAGGAAGTTTAAGGAGCTCAAAGAAACTATGGAAAAGATAGTTGATACAATATAAGAAAGTAGGAGCTGAAATGAGAAAACTATAATAAAAATGACAGAAATTAAAATATGCTAGGTGAAACAAGCAAAACGATCATTCTCTGTAGAACGTCTGAGCAGCAGAATAACTTGCAGCTGGGAAATAGATTGAGACCCTCTTGATGATATTCTAAGGTGAGCATTACTGAAACTATTTTTACATGCATTCCACTAGTTTCCCAATTTCATTTCAATCCTCACAAATATCATTTTATGTCCAGTTGTATCTAATTAAATCACATATTGAACAATTTTGTGAAAAGTAAAGCATAATTTTGACCATGTTTCTACTTTCAATGGGAGATAAAGAATAAATCTGGATGTTTTCTAAACATTTTTGCAACAAATATATTTAATTTCCATGATAATTGTTTTGTTGATAATGCATCATTTGTCATTTTGTTTTTTCATTATGTTTATCATAAGATAAACAATTTAACAAATAGACAAAATTTATAAATATGAGTCTAGCTGTTTACATATTCCTTTAATACAGTGAACCATAATGTTCTATAATTCTATCAATAGCACTCATCCTCAAACCCCCTTAAGAGTGGCCATAATGTATTAAACTATTTAGATGATAAACAATTAATTTTTTACTTTTAGAAAAATACAAATTAGTTTATCAGGCGAAAAAATAGGCAGATTGCAGTTCAAAGTTTTGTCTTTTATAATGATATTGAAATACTAGAAAATTTTATCATCAAATGTGTTTGAGTTTTGGGAAACTTTAAAGATTAGAATAAGGAATCTATGTTGAATCAAGAGAAGGCTGGATAACTTAATAATGGTATAAAAGCTTTGAGATGTTTTTTATTTTTCCTCTCCCCATTGTTTTCCTTGTGCAGTGACTTTCCTGAGGAGTTTCCAGTATAGAACACTGGTTCGTGGTTTTGCAAAGAGCTCAATAGACCTTACTCAAAAAATTTTCTTCCAATAAGTCTGGGGAGCACCTAAGAGTCTTGGCTACTATCTCTGGATTGTTTATTTTAAAACCTAGGTTACAATTAATGTAGTACTATAAAACTTTGCAAAGTAAAATAAAAAGTCACTTGATCACTTGAATCCCATTATTCATCGAATTGCTCGAGCGGGCACCAGTAACATTTCCATTGGACCCTATCACGTGCCAATGTAGCCCAATGGCATCTGGTTGATTCAGGAATATGAAGAGCCTCAAACCGTTCCTTCAGGGTCTTGACAAGGAAGTCTGACCATCTTATAGGTGGGCGGCCATGTGGTCTTTTGACATCCTGTGGGATCCAGTCGGTAATGGCTCTAGTCCAGCAGTTGTCTCCAAATCGCATTACATGTCCAGCCCATCTGATTTTTGATGCCTTGGCAAACGAGACAGCGTCCCTGATTCTGGATTAGCAATGGAGGTCAGAACTCCGGATCCTTCTCTCACTTGAGTGAGGCATGATATTCCAAGCATAGCTCATTCGATTCCTCTCTGGGAGACCCGAATAGCATTCTCATCCTGCTTTCGTAGGGCCCAGGTCTCTGAGGCGTATGTTAATGCAGGGAGAACGGTGGAGTCAAAGAGATGTGCCCGGAGCCAGAGGTTTTTTGTCCTTTTAGCTATTTCTTCGATGCCTTTGAAGGCATTCCATGCCGCTCTCTTTCTCCTGCGCAGCTCAGGTTTTAGGTAGTTCATCATGTTGACTTCTCCACCTAGGTACACATAACTGCTGCATTCAGAGGTGTTTGTTCCATTGAGAGTGAATGGGGCCTCTGGAACTAGTTCATTCTTTCATAAACATTGTTTTCTTCAGATTCAGCTGTAGACCTATCTTTCCACATTCTTGGTTGAAGTCAACCAGCATTTGTGTCGCTTGGCTAATGTTTGGTGTTATTAGAACGATGTCATCAGCGAAGCGGAGGTGGTGTAGTTGCAGACTGTCTATTTTCACTTCCATTCCTTCCTATTCTAATTGTCGCATGATGTTCTCGAGGGAGGCACTGAAGAGTTTTGGTGAAATGGTATCACCTGGCGAACCCCTCTTTGACATCAATGATCACTTCCTTGTAGAATGGTGAGATCCTGGTGGTGAATCCGTAATACAGCTCATGAAGGATCTTGATGTATTGGGTTTGAACACCCTGTTTGGCTAGGGCTTCGATGACTGCTTCAGTCCCCACAGAATGAAAGGCTTTCTGTAAATCAATGAACGTGAGACAGAGCGGCATCTTGTACTCCCTACAAACCTCAATGAGCTTGGTTACTGTGTGGATATGGTCGATTGTGCTGAATCCTTTCCGGAAGCCAGCTTGCTCACATGGTTGCCCTTCATCTAGTGTTCTGCCAATCCTGTTCAGGATGACTCCTGTAAACAGCTTGTAGATGACAGACAACAGGCAGATGGGGCGATAGTTGCCGATGTCGTGAATGTCTCCCTTCTTGAACAGTAGAACTGTCCTGCTGGTTTTCCATTGGGAGGGCACCTTGCATTCGGACAGGTAGCGTATGAAGAGCCAAGATAGTGCATTGATGAGTACCGACGGCAGATTTTTCAGGTTTTCAGGTCTGACTTTGTCTGGGCCTGGTGCTAGTCCCTTCTTTACCAAAGAGATGGCACGTCGGATTTCAGAAGGGAGAACGTTGGGAATGACATATCCATCCTGTGGAATTTGGTATGTGGGCAGGTGGATGTGGCTATCAAAGAGATTTGAGTAGAAGTCCTGGATAATCTTCTCCATTGCCTTTCTGGAAGATGTGGTAGATCCGTCAGGGAATCGGAGGGCAGTCATCTTGGTCTTAAAGTGGCGAAGGAAAGGCGGGCTGTGTGAATGCTTTTCCCAGCTTCTGCTGCATCTTTCAGTATTTCTGCTCTTCTGTCTTTGAGGTCTTCTTTTATTGCTTCTCTGCACCGATTAACAAGCTTGGACGTTTGGTCTCCCGAGGCCAATATGTTTTGATATGCTAAAACCAGTAAAAAAAATTTGGGGGTTAAATTTCAAAATTGAATTTGAAAGAAATTTCAGAGAGATTAATCTTAATAGAAAAGTAAAACTGATGGATGACACTTTTTTAGGTTTGGAGAATAAATTAAAGTCCATGGACAAGGAATTTGAGATCACACTCAGGGATGGTGGTTTTAGTTACAAGGTAGAGCAGGAGGTGAATAAAGGGAAAATGAATGCTTCAAGGTTGAGTGGGTAGGATATTAAAAGAATATATTGCTCACCCAAACAAAATTGAAATTGGAAAAATCTAGCCATTCTAAGCTATCTTGAAGATGACAGCTACATCATCTTACGTAATAGTAATAGAAGCTACCCACCTGCTTAGACATTGATGCAATTTACTCAGTTTTGTCTTCCTACACATTTATTTATGACTAACTGACCTATATCAAATTGTAGCTGTATAGCATCTACAGTCAATATTAATATTTTTCATTGGTTTTATACCCACTTTCTGCTCTATTGAATATCTAAACATTGTTCTAAAACCTGTTGTTTTCTCTCACAGGTCTGCAAAAGTCGTGTTTATCTTATCGTGGGTTTGAGAAGAATATGAGTGCTGACAAAAGCAAATATAATGAAGGTGAGTTTTAAGGACGGAGTTCTAGGTACTCCCACCAACATATCTTCCAGTATAATGAAACAGAAAATTCATTTTATTTTGAAAGTATGATGATGAAAGACAAATTGTAGAATTTCAAAATAATATTATTATTGGGTCAGAGAGATAGAACAGAGGGTAGGGATTTTGCCTTGCAAACAGTTGAATATAGTTATATCCCAGGAAACCCATAAGGTCACCAAAGCCTACCAGGTTGTTCCCTGACCAGAGCCAGGAATAAACACTGAGCACTGCTGGGTATGGCCTCAAAACATAACAGATAGATGATAGATAGATAGATAGATAGATAGAGAGATGATAGATAGATAGGATAGATAGATAGATAGATAGATAGATAGAGTAGATAGATAGATAGATAGATAGATAGATAGATAGATAGATAGATAGATGGATGGATGGATATAGACAGACAGACAGACAGGTAGGCAGACAGACAGACAGACAACAGACAGATAGATAGATGGATAGATAGATAGATAGAGAGAGATAGATAGGAGAGATAGATAGATAGATAGACAGATAGATAGATAGATAGATAGATAGATAGATAGATAGATAGATAGATAGATAGATAGATAGATAGATAGATAGAGAGATAGAGTGATAGAGACATAGAGAGAAATTTTTAGAGATATAGTGAGAGACAGAGATTTGTTTGATTGGTCATATATATTTTAGCTTGTCATGAGGATGTAAACTGTAATCACACTTAACTATTCAGCTTTATTCTAAGTTTGATTTAAGAATCATATTTATGTTATAAAGTAATAATTTGACACACAAAGGGACCACTAAAATATAAACATAACTTCTAATGTAAGATTTTTAATATATAACTTAAGTAGTTACTATTTAATTTACAAATGTAATCACACATGCACTTATGTAAAACTCACTTTATAAATATTAAAATATATCATTAATCCTTACATAAACTGCATGATAGCAGGTTAATCATCATCAAGAAAAAAATGGTGACTGCTTAGCTATGGTATTTTAATGGCTGATAAAGTTGGTTTGTTAAATTGACAGACTTACATTGGGACTAAATCATTCAGTACATATTAAAGAAGAAAACATTAAAATAGAAAGGAAATATTGGGGGCTGAAGAGAGTACAGCAGAAAGGTCACTTGCCTTGCACACAACTGACCTTGGTTTGATCTCTGTCCTAGTTTTCATGTATATTACAAAGTATTATTTATTAAGACACTATACATTATATTAAGTTCTCAGGAATTTTATATTTTTATAAATATTTTTTGGAGGGATGCACAGAGGTGGACCACACAGAGAAATAATTAGGGGCATTCATGACTCTGGCTACCATATGTGGTGCCAGGAGTTTGAACTAGGGTCGTAGCTTCAACCATATACACGTAAGTGCCTTATTCCCTGTACTATCACTCCATCTCACTGTATCACTGTCACTGTCTTCCTGTTCATCATCGATTTGCTCGAGCGGGCCCCAGTAACATCTCCATATGTCCTGTCTCATACTAGTAGAGCCCAAGGGCATCTTCTTGCTCCAGGAACATAAAGAGCCTCAATCCATTCGGAATGAGGTCTATAATTGTTACTGGTATTTGGCATATCAAATACAACACGGGTAGCTTGCCAGGCTCTCACTTCATCTCAGTTATTAGAATTTTTCAATTTAAGAATTGGAGTTCCAGGTACAGAGACATACTACAGGGATTTTGTGCTTATTTTGTAGGTGGTTAATGCAGACTAGCTTCCTGGCACCACATATGGCATTCCAAACACTATAAGGAATAATTCCTGAGTACAGATACAACACAGAAGTAATCATTGCATAGCCTGTGTTTCCCCCATCCTTGTCGGAAAATATCTGTAGCTTTTGACCAATACTCTTTTTTCTCCCTATCCCTATCCGGAAACTTGCCTACTTCAACTACACTATTTGCAATCTTATACCATTACTATTCAGATAAAGTGTATTTTGCATTTGTGTGTTTGGTTAATTAATTCTATTTTAATTAAAGTATTAAGATTTTTGAACTTATTCACATTAGTGTTTTCTTTATCAATCAGGTTTCCCTGGTACCCTCTCTCTCTCCTATTCCCCTGCCTGCCATCATGACGGGCACATTTTAAATTTTGATTGTTAAAGCTTGGATCTCTTGTTTTCAATGTTGTCACTTGTGGTTTGATATTTAGCTATACTGTTTTTGTCAACAAATTGTGTTCCAATTTTATCCTTCTTGTCGGAAAAGACAAGAAGGATAAAATTGTGCTGTGACCAAGCTACTTATAATCTCTTGGCTATTTCTCACAGTCTCAATCCCCACAGATAATTTGTTCTGGGACTCAAATGTATTTCAAAATATTTTAGCTTTTAATTTCCATCCATCTATCTATCTATCTATCTATCTATCTATCTATCTATCTATCTATCTATCTATCTATCTATCTATCTATCTATCTATCTATCTATCTATCTATCTATCTATCTATCTATCTATCTATCTATCTATCTATCTATCTATCTATCTATCTATCTATCTATCTATCTATCTATCTATCTATCTATCTATCTATCTATCTATCTATCTATCTATCTATTTATCCATCCATCCATCCATCCATCCATCCACCCATCCATCTATTCATTCATTTATTTGTTTGTTTTTTTGTTTATGCTTTTTGGGTGGCGCTAAGGGGTTACTCCTGGTTCTTTTGTTCAGGAATTATTCCTGGCGGTGCTCAGGGACCATACAGGATGCGGGGATGGAACCTGGGTGGGCAGCGTTCAAGGCAAAAGCCCTATGTGTTGTGCTATCACTCTGGCCCCAAATATTTTCATCCAATGCTCCTTATTAACTTCACTATTACCCTCATGGTCAAAGTATCATCATACCCCTCTGGCGACTGACAACTGACAACTGATAGAGGGGTCAATTGACAATCTTTTTTTTTTTTTTTTTTTTTGCTTTTTGGGTCACACCTGGCAATGCTCATCAGGGGTTATTTCTGACTCTGCACTCAGGAATCACTCCTAGCAGTGCTCGGGGACCATACGGGATGCCAGGGATCGAACCCAGGCCAGCACAGGCCGGCCACGTGCAAGGCAAATGCCTGACCCGCTGGGCTATCGCTCAGGCCCTATTTGACAATCTTTTAACTAGTGCTTGCTATGGCTTTAATTTTCCATCACCCCCTCCCCCACAACCTCCTCTGTCAAAGCAACTCCAATGATTTTATAGCTTAGTGGCATTCCTCTGCTCAGTCTCAGTGGCTTTCTATCCTATCCTGACGTTACCTAAAATCAAGGAACATCCAGTTTTCAACTCTCAGCTTTCATCTACTGATATTTTAATAATGTACAAGGTTTCCTTATAATTATACTGTCCTCTCAGCAAATTGCCATTGATGGGAGTTTTGTCTGAAGACTTTCTGCCAGATCTCTAACTCCCTTCCTCACCTTCTTCAGAACTTTACTTAAAATTCATTTCCTTTATGAGAATATCCTAGATATTATTTAATGTGACCTATCTCCCTGCTTTCCTTGACATGTGCTTTAATGGATAAAACATCCTTCTCTATTTTCATATTTTTTCATCCTTTAAAACCCATTAGATCATACATTACATGGCAAGTGGAAAATTTTCTTTGATATTTGATAACTTTTCCTACTTCATAAAACAATGCCTGATAATTGGCAGTTTCTCAAAATATTATTGATAAAATTAGCCATCTGGTCTCATGTTTTCATAGTGAATATAAAAAATTTTATGCAATACTATGTTAATTTTTTGAGGTGCCTCATAGCAACAGTCTGAGTGCCTTTGGTAGCAATTTCTTCACTTGTTATAGGCATCCTTCTGAAGACAATAACTAGTCAAGCCCAAGAGCACACTATACAGATATCCCCAGAGGCAGGCAAAATGATTTCTGCCTCTCACACTAAAAACGATCCATCTTTCTATCTTAATTAAAGTTAGATGAATAACTGTCAGGAATCTCACATCATCATTCTGGGATATTGGTTGAGATTTTCTCCTTAATTTAGTCAGTTTTACTTTTACTGAACACATATATTATTTTCCCAGACATGATAAGCAAATAAATAATGGATGATTATACTTTTTGTTCTATTTTTTAGGAATTTGATTTTTATAAAATCCCAAATATTTTAGGAGAGACTAAAATTTAACCTAAATTCCAACTGAAAATTGTTTTCCTTATTTATTCTTAAATTTTAGCCTATTGTGCCCAAATTCAGTCCTAGTTGATTCATCAGTGGAAGTTTTGCAAATCTACCATGATCACATTAGATAAATGTGTATACTTCTTTTATTAAATAAAATTTTATAATAAGTGATGATAATATCATTACAAAGCATATATAAAGATAAAGATATATACCATCTCTCCCTGTGCCCAGCTATTCACAATCATCCGGAGGGATGACAGGTTCTAGTCCTGGACTGCCACCCCAGCAGAGCATTGCAAGAAGCCAGAGGAACCCCCACACCATGAGGGGCTGCCATTTTCCACATCTGGACTCCCCTCTCATCAGAGCTCCACCCAGCAGAAGAGCCAATCACAGCCTGGCTCTGCTGTCGCTTTGTGACCCCTGCAGTTCATCAATAAATGCTCAAAATTATAGGTGACTACAAGATTATCCCACCCTCTCAGTAAAGTCTGGCAAGCTACCCGTGTCATATTTGATATGCCAAATACCAGTATGTTTATAGACCTCATTCCCATGACCTGATGGAATGGTTTGAGGCTCTTTATGTTCTTGGAGCGAGCAGATGCCCTTGGGCTACACTAGCATATGACAGGATATATGGAGATGTTACTGGTGCCCGCTTGAGCAAATCAATGATCAATGGGAAGACAACTGATAAAAATGAAGTGATTTATTATATATAAAATATATTTATAATATATATACTATATGAAAGAGATACTGGGACAAAGGATAATGTTGCCATGTTAATTTTCTCAATAAAACATTAAACATAGATCTATCTATCTATCTATCTATCTATCTATCTATCTATCTATCTATCTATCTATCTGTCTGTCTGTCTGTCTGTCTGTCTGTCTGTCTGTCTGTCTGTCTGTCTGTCTGTCTGTCTGTCTGTCTGTCTGTCTGTCTGTCTGTCTGTCTATCTATCTATCTATCTATCTATCTATCTATCTATCTATCTATACTATCTATTCATTTATTTACTTGTGAATTTGAGATAATAGCATTGACATTTCAAGGATAATATGAGGATTAATTTAAGTGATTAGCATGAAAAACTCTTATTCTACTTAATACTGTTGTTATTATTGAATGTAGGTGGCATTATACAAGTCCTTGATGCTCAACACAGTTACAAAATAATCTCTTGATATTACACTTGAGAATGCAAATTGGGGTTGGGGAGCCTTTCCTGTTCTTTCTGCATTCTTTTTCTCTTTGTATGCATTGTTAGTATATCTATTTTCAAAATTTTCTCATTTTCTCATTTCTTTCACCTTTGTAAGCATTATGCTAGTATACCCAAAATTTTCAAAATTTTGTATTTTTCAGACCTCTGGATACAATCCCCTCTTGTATTAAAAAAGGAAAAAGGGGCCGGAGGATAGCCCAGCAGGTAGGGCGTTTGCCTTCACGCTGCCTGCCTGTGCCTCCCGGGTTCAATCCCCGGCATCCCATATGTTCCCCGAGCACCGCCAGGAGTAATTCCTGAGTGCAGAGCCAGGAGTAACCCCTGAGCGTCGCCGGGTGTGATCAAAAAAAAGCAAAAAAAAAAAAAAAAAGGGAAAAAGTCTCTATATCTTTAGAATTTAGTACTCGGCAATCAGACAGAACAAGTAATAAACTAAATAGACTATAAAATAATCTAAATCTTAGGAGTAATGACTTACTGGATTTTATCTCTATTTTTCAGCAAAAGATATTCAGAGAACATAATAAAGATTCCAAAAAGCAAAGCCGTATCACAGTAATCTTATGGACTTCCCAGCCTCAATGTGCACTCAAAAATATAACTCCATTTTCCTCATGATAATGTCATCATCATGTTTATCATTTATATTCACTTAATATTGAGTTTTTTCCTAAATTTTAAACTATTGTATATCCATTAAATATCTAATATTCATTTGTCTATAAATTTTAACAAAAAATTAAAATTATCAGAAAGTTATTGCAATACTATAATCACACTCTTCATATGATTAGCAGTACATTTATCAGTTCATAGATATCTGTATTATTAGCTACCTATCATATCATTAGTGAGTGATAATTTCTTAATAGAAATTTTACCGAAGTTCAGAGTCCAATGTTTTTATTTTCTAGTCTTCATCAGTTTAGTTTTAAAAACTCTCATGGTTGTTTATAACAAAATTACTGGGTACAATGTCTGTTGGCTGGGATGTGGTAAAAAATGCTTATACGACGCTGTTGGGATGTGTGCTATTTGACCACTATGGAAAATATTATGATTTCTCAGTAACATAAGAACTTAACTGCCATAGAACTCAGCATTCTACTTCTGGGTATTCACCCCAGGATAAAACAACAACAACAACAACATTCTTTATAAAGGACATATGCATGCTATTATTCACTGCAGCACTAAATACCATAGTTAAGATATACAGTAAACCTAGGTGTCCAATAACAGATGACTGGATTGTGTACATGTGATACACACATGAGTGCATATACACACACAGCACACACATTAGAATGTGATGCAGCTGCAAGGAATGATTAAATCATGTAATTCACTGCCATTTTGAACTAGAGGATTTCATATGATGAAGGACAAGAAAAATGATCTCATTATCTGTGCAATATGGATAAGTAGAGGAAAGAATGCCGTGGATTAAATCTAGATAACCCTTGACCCCAGAGTTTAGGTAGAGAAGAAAGGTAAACAAGGGGAAGTAAGAAGGACAAACTCGAAGTAATGGGGAAGGGATCAATGGTCTGTGGTCCAGAAGAGTGGTATATCTATAAATCCAAACAACAGCATCAAGAAGCCTGGAATCATAATGGTCAAATTCTAACAACTCATCTTAAAATGTGCCTGATGGGGACAGAGTGATAGACTAGGTGAAAAACATCTGCTCTGCAACTGGCTGGCTTGGTTCTATCCCTGGCACCACATATGATCCACTGAGCATTGTTAGGAGTGATACCCGAGAGCAGAGACAGGAGTAAGCCTTCAGTATGTAGGATGTGACACATAAACAATAAAAAATGTGTCTGTCAAAGAAGCAGACTCAGAATGTGGGCTTAGGGTGGGTGGGGAGAGGACCTGGGACATTGTTGGAGAGAATTTGGCCTTCGCTGTGGGATTAGTGGTGGAACATTGTATGCCTAGAACTCTACTGTCGGCAACTTCGTAAGCCACAGTTCTTCAATAAAATTTAAGTAAATAAATAATTCAGTCATCAACTCCATTTTTTCATGTGATTTTGAAAAAAATTAGGAAAAGTCTTTGCTTCAGGGTGCTGAAGGTTTACCTAAAGCTCAGAAGATTTAAAATCTTTCAGGGGCTATTAAAGGTATGTGAATGAGTTAGACAGTCCATAATACAGCAAAGAGAATAATAGAATTAACTCAATCCAAACTTCGGGAGCAGGTTATGTACTAATGAGAAAGAAAGGATGCACTGACTTCTCAGTTCTGTCTGAACTTTGAGTTGAGAATTGTTACTGCTTTAACAGGTGTGTTCTCCCCCAATTTTTAAAGAGAAGTACTGATAATTATGCTAATCCCTAAATTTATAATATTGGCTCTATGTAAAATGCCTTTTAATACAATAAAACCCTCATAAAGCAATCCTAATACTAGATTTATCTCTTGCCTATCAGCCTGAAACCTGTGTTTTATGACCTTCAGAAATCATGGGGAGGGTAATAAAAATGTTCTCTGTTAATTTTAACTATCCTTTATCAAGTGACTCATGAATTACTCCAAGAAAGAATCTGTCTTATTGTTCTGTATTAATAAAAATCTTTCTTCTTCAAAGAGAAAAAGTGGAAAATAGAACAGTGAATAGAAAATTAAGTTATCTCCTGCTACTCAGAAAGTACTTGGAAAGTACTTATGGCTCAAATAATTGTTCTAGAGAGATTACCATACTCCTTATACCTGATGTGCCTCCCCATAATTATTAAGAATAACTCCTTTCAGAACCAAATGCATATCAATTAGAGAAATAAATTATGTTCTGATGTTGGTTAACACTATAATAGTGATGGACAGAAAAAATCAATTGATACAGAAAGAAAAGTAAATGATTGGTAGGTGTTATATGATATAAAATTGTTATAGTGTCCATACTCAAAGCCATGTTTATCTGAATAAAAACCTATACGATCACGATCATGATCTTCCCGTTGATCATCTATTTGCTAGAGCGGGCACCAGTAATATCTCCATATGTCCTGTCCCATGCCAGTAGAGCCAGGGGCATCGGCTTGCTACAGGAACATAAAGAGCCTCAAACCATTATATTAGGTCATGGGAATGACCTAATATAATTGTTACTGGAATTTGGCATATCATATACAACACGAGAAGCTTGCCAGGCTTGCCGAGCGGGAGGCAAACTCTTTTAAACACCTCCAAATAAAGCATTGATTGATGAACGCGCGGCTGCAAGCGGCTGCGCTGAGCCGGGCTGTAATGGGCTGGTCTGCTGGGTGGAGTTCTGACGAAAGGGAAGTCCAAAAGTGGAAAATGGCGGCGCCCGTGGAGTGAGGAGGGGTGGTCTGGCTTGTTGTGAGGCTCTGCCGAGGTGGTGGGCCAGGGCTAGAACCCGCCATGCCTCCCGACTGCCTCATGAACAGCTGTGCACAGGGAGAGCAAGGAACAGCTCTGCCCCATGTGTGAGAGTCTCTGGACCAGCATACCTGGGCCGGATTGAGGAAAAAGCTGCTGCTGGGTGGGTGTCGGTGATCGGGGCTGTGATGGGCTGGTCTGCTGGGTGGAGCTCTGACGAGAAGGAAGTCCAAAAGTGGGCGGCGCCTGTGGAGTGAGGAGGGGGTGGTCTGGCTTGTTGTGAGGCTCTGCTGAGGTGGTGGGCCAAAAACCTATACTGTATCCAAAAATTGTTTTTTTCTCTAATCAACAGATAGCCACTTTATAGATACTGAAACTCAGCCTAATTAACTAAAATGTATTATCTTAAGGAATGAAACACTCATTTTCAGCGAGATTTTCTAAGGTTAAGGCTGCATACTTTCCTAGATGTCACCCTCCTTGGAAACCCCAAACTAGGCATTATGGTATACATAACAATCACCACACTAAAGGTATAATTTGGTGATGCATCAGTTAAGAAAAAATGGAAAACTTAAAATAGAACTAATAGTTGGGGAGACATGACTAATCAGCATAAAGGAATCAGAGAACAATTCATGATTCTGTATAATTAAGTGCATTTTTTAGTAAGGATGAAGAACAGAAGAAAATATGTGTGGGCTCGTGTATCAGGGAAGAGATGCCATATCAACTGAGACTTGTGCAACACGGATGATAAACAGAAGGCGGAGAACGTTCTACAATAGAGAAAGCAATGAGAAGCATTTTTCTTATTTTTGCAAGGCATATCAAGGGATAAATTTGACCCAAGTTGAGAATCTCGTCAATAAATTTACTTGAGTTAGATTACAGTATTTTATGTGTGTATTTTTTCTGTACCTATATAAAAGCATGTATTGCAAGACTGTATAAGATAACCATGGAACTTTCTTATTTCTATGATATAGGATAATGCAGAGAAACATATTTTGCTGAAAAAGAGTCATATTTCAGAATTAAGAATAAAATTCTTTAACAGATGCAAATAACATAGTTTCTTACCTCTCTCGAAAACAAAGACTAACATAGTGTCCGTTGTACCCAGTAGAAACCCCAATAAGAAACAAAAAGACTGTGACCAAGACACAAGAAATTTATTTTTTTGGGTGTTTTTGGTTTTAAATTTTTTATTATACCACCATGAGATATACAATTACAAAGGTGTTCATAATTGGTTCTCAGTAATACAGTATTTCAGCATCCATCCCTCCATCAGTGTCCTATTCCCACCACCAATGTACCCACACTCCCTCCCACCACCCACAGGCTACCTATATAGCAGGCACCCCCTATTTTATGCTCTTTCTCTCTGTCTCTCTCTGTCTCTGTATCTCTCTACCTCTTCTTTTTACACATTGTGGCTAGCCCTGCAGACATTTAGGGATTATCATGTAAGTCTCCTTGTGTATATTCAATGGTGAGTTCTAGTCTGTCATTACCATTTACCACATTTAGTAAAACACTGGAATATATTCATATCCCATTAATGAATGCAGTCATTCTATATCTGTCCTTTTCCTTCTGGCTAGTTGCACTCAGCATGATAGTATCCATGTCCATCCATTTGCAGGTAAGTTTCATAATTTCTTCTTTGCTGACAGCTGCATAGTATTTCATGACACAAGAAGTTTAAAAAGAAAATGAAAAATCAGAGTTGTGAAAAGACAGTTTTAGAGGCAGGTTTAGAGACATAATTATTGGAACTAGAGAGGTAGTACAGCAGTGAGACACTTGCTCTGTCTGTGGCACAGTATAAGGTCCTTTGAGCCCTTCTGGGAATGGTACTGAAGCACAGAGCCGAGAGTAATCTGACTGCTGTGTATGGCTAATACTAATATTAAAATATAGAAGAAATTGTTTTAACGTTTGGGATAATTTCTTTGCAGTGTTATATTTTAAAGAGCTAAATATTAAGTACTTTCATGAAAATTTTTTAAACTTCTTTGAAAATTCTTTAAACATTTTACTATAAGAAACAAACATACAAACTAAAAAGCAATATTTATTTTACCTTTCCCTAATGAGAGTATTCAATGTTATGCATTTTACAATGGAAATGTATCAAAATATTTTTACATATTGGATATGGGAAGCAATTTTTGCTTAAATACTTCTTTTGGCACTGCCCATTTCAAAACACACACACACACACACACACACAGAGCACACTTTTCCTTCTTTTTTGCATTGCCTTTCCCTAAAACAGATGGTGCTTGGAATTTTCTCGGCCCCTCATAAAGCTGTTACTCTAGCAACCTTCTCTGAAAGACTGATTTTAAATTAATCAAAGTTGTTATTTGAGTTCCCTGCTAGTCAATCTGTCGGTCCAACCTAAAATGTTTCTAATTAAAAGTAATTAATTTTATGGGGGAAATAATTTAATCCTATTTTAACCTAAGAGTTCAGGGTGCTAGAGTTCTGGACCTGGGAGATAGAAAGAAGGCTAGGGCACAAGCTCATCATGCACACGGTCAACATTTAATTCTCGGCAGTGTCTGCCGAGCTCTGCAGTCTGCAAGTCTGGAAACCTCCAAGCATGCCTAGAGTGGCCCAGAGGATACCATGTAATCTCAGGCATCACAAAAGTCAAGGCGAACTGCATCCTCAGGCTGGGTTTTGAACTACCAGGCTGAACATTCCTTGAGGGCCCCCTCAAACTCCTGAGCACTTGCAGGAGCTTCTCTATAAAGAAGAACAAACTATATTTTATGACAGTTTTCTATGTTACTTGATCACTTGACATCCTGTTATTCGTTGATTTGCTAGAGCAGGCACCAGTAACATTTCCATTTGTCCCTGTCACGTGCCAGTGTAGCCCAATGGTATCTGCAAAAGAAAATATAAGTTTTCTATATATTTCAATTAAATTCAAGTTATTGACTGACTGCAGCTCTAGCACTATCTCTAGGAAATGGACTGTAGCTCTATTTCCTTATCTTTTTTGAGGGGAGGGTGGTCAAATCATTTGCCTGGAATAAATTTTATTTCTGCATCAGTAAAAGAATATTTGGTAGAAAATTGGAAGCATCCCTACATCTGATGTGTAGAGGAGAACCAGTGGCTCTTAATTATTTCAGATTTTTCCAATTAATCATACATTGAACTAATATATTTAAAATTATTTTTTGATTCAAGTCCCAATGTGTTGAGGGGGTGTTTTTGTTTGTTGTTAGCAAAGATTAAAATAGCTGAAAAAATAGTTCAAATTTTTTGATGGAGTTGTGATGGTTACCTTGCATGTTCCTAATCCCACTTAGAGCTAGCGCTGGACAGGGCTTCTCGAGTACTGGCAGATAAGATCCCTTGGCGCTGATATAGGAGTCAGCTTGAGTATTTCTTGGTGTGACTCATAAACAAACACATTTTAAAGAAAAAAAAGTAAAACTAAAGGGATCCTAATTTTTAAATGATTTTCATATTTATCTGGTATTAGTTTATCTTGAAGTAGTCTTTAAATGCATGATTTAACAGTCCTAACACATCAGAATTTTAAGACATATATATATATTTGAATGAGCCATGATAGGTTTTTTTTTTGTTTTTTTTGCTTTTTTGGGTCACACCCGGCAATGCTCAGGGGTCACTCCTGGCTCTGCACTCAGGAATTACTCCTGGCGGTGCTCGGGGACCATATGGGATGCCGGGGATCGAACCCGGCGCCACCATGGGCTGGCTGCATGCAAGGCAAACGCCCTATCCGGCTGGGCTATCGCTCCCAGCCCGAGCCATGATAGTTTTTATTGAGTAATGTTTGCTTAGAAAAATGTGAGAAGAAAGAGGAGATACTCATTCAAGAGAGAACATTTCTCCAGAGTGGGAAAAATTAAATAAAGCAAAGAGATATAAAGAGAAGCAAATGACACAGGTTTCACAGGAGAACATGGGCTTGAGAAGCAGTCCTGTATGGCTTTCAAGAGGATCTTTCATACAGCTCCCATGAGGGTTATTCTAGAATCCAGTTAGCTGGCTTATATCTGAATGGTCTATGGGTTGAATTGCTTTTGTATTTTATGTGCTTGTTTTTAAATAAACACATTTTAAAGATCAACATGAAGCAAGTTAGTTGCTGCTCTTTTTTTAAAATGCCCTCCCTTAAATAGTCTTGTGGAGAGCATCTCTGAGAAGTCCATCTATCAGGATAAAGTCACACTGGGTTAACTCTTCATTATCACATATTTCACCGAGTGCCTCCAACCTGACTCTTACTGAAGGTTCTGAGATATTTTCCTCCCACAAGAACGACTGTCCTTCCCTGAAGAAGGCTGCCGATTCTTGACTGTATGCTCCACAGAGCCTGGAATCAGTTGATCTCTGCTGACTTCAGATGATTTCTGGCACTGACACTGAACATCCAACAGAGTCCATGAGTCAGAACTACCAGGCTGGGAATAGGCCACCTTCAGAGATAAGGAGAGATTGCAGTTTTTAAGCTAGGGTTCAGAGTAGTTTGTTGTATAAACATGCACAGCTGGAACGTCTAATTGCTCAAAGCTATAACTCTTCACTCTTCTTGTATTAGGCACTAATGTTGTTAAAAAACACATAAATGGTAGCTCCAACTACATCAGGTGTTAAAACATTAGAAATCTTTCACAAATTTCTTTTTTAACAAAAAAAAAAGCTTTTACTTGATTTTTCACTTGATTTTGTGTGAGATAACTCACAAAACTTCAAAACCCACAAAGTACATATGTTTGTGGCTGTTCCAGAGATAATACCTAAAATGTGAAAAGCATTCGATTTTGTCCACTATCATTCATATATCTGAAATTTACTTTTGGGTCTTGAGCAGTATCTCAAAGGCATTGGTTTCTGTGATCTTGAGAAATCTTTGCTGTTATCATCTTCAGGTTCTCTTCTACAATTACAAAACTAGTGTTTTACCAATTTTATAGTGATTTTATATTCAATAGTTTTGCATGGGATATCTCCCTCCTTCCCTCCTTCCCTCCTCCCTCCCTCCCTCCCTCCATCCTTCCTTTCTTCTTTTCTGCCTCTCTTCTTGTCTTTCTCTTTCTTCTTTGGCAAACACCTGTTTTCTAGACAAATAAGTAACCCAGTGTAACTATCAGATATGATTCACCGTCTCAATAGGTACAATACAAAGTAAGTCAAGTGCGTCACGCTGTATTAGTACATCATGTAGTAATGCTAGGGTACTGGGTAAACGTACGTGTTCATATTTTCCATACAGACGTTTAAGAGGAAAACATCTCGGCATACTCCTTGCTTCCTTTTTAGAGCAGAGAGACTGGAGACTCTTGTATGTACTGGTTTACAGAACAGCCTTTTAGAACATCCTTATTTGTGCTCAGATCTAATAATCGACCACAGAATTTGAACTCCACTAGCAGCTTTGGAGATGTTCTGGGATTTATTTATAGTTGATAAGTTTTCCCCTCCCATGCCCGGGGCAATTCAGCACAGCAGCCACCCACACTGCGGCACTGGATGCACCAGAGCTGTGGGGTTATTCCGCAAGTAGCCACTAAGGGGAGCCGGACGCTGGACCGCCCTGCAGTGTTGCCCAGACAACAGTGGCGCGCAGCTTCGGGAGCCAGGCGCGGGCTAAGGCAGGTGTCGGGTTGCAGAGCGCTGGCCGGGCTCCGGGATTGCGCGGAGCAGGGTAGCCTCTAACAAAGTCTGGCTACTGTTACTCCGCCTCCCTCTCCGACAGCTTCCGAACCCGGAAACCAGGGTGAAAATGGTCCATCATTCAGGCTCGATTCAGTCCTTTAAACAGCAAAAGGTCAGTTGGAACCCTGGTCCCCTCCATGCGGGCGTCGTGTCCATCTCCTTCGTGCCCTTGCAGTTACGTGGGAACATCCTTTGCGGGCTCACCTGACTCAGAGGTGGGGAACTTTTCAATTTTTTTTTTAACTGCCTCTTCACTTTGCATCAGAGATGACTGATTGCTGAGCCTCCGCGGTCCCTGGGAGAAGCTGCATTCGTCATTTCAGGGAATTGGTTTAACGTGTCTCTCCTGAGACTGTTTGAATGCATTGCAGTAAAGTAGCTGAGTAGAGGTTGGTCTGCCTGGTCAATGGCACTAAATCTGGAGACAAAAATAATTGGATCATGTTTGCCCCAGTCTGTGATTCCAAATATGGTTAAGTTTCACACCAGTGGATTCTCTTTTGCAGATATTTTTACACAAACCTACGAGTTAGAATTTTTTGGAGACTTTTCAAGAGTTGGCTTGTTGAAGGGGCTCCAAAACTTTATTGGGAAACTTTATTTTTTGTCTGTGCCCTGCTCTTGGTTTTTCATTTTCAGGTTTTGTTAGGTTGAACTTTTAGGACGTTTATAGGTTGTCTTTTAGCTTCTTCAAGTTTTCCCCGGTGTCATGATCAGTCTGTTATGTTCAAAGCCAAATCAAAAAAAAATGTCAAAATCTTCCTCACTGTTCAGAGCGTGTTTTTATTTTGTTTAAAAGGGATTTTGATAAAGTACATTGACTGAAACGAGTACTGAGTATCAGTCTAGATTATAAGAAAATATCAAGTGTGTCTGATTTAGAATCTTTCAGATCTGCTTTTTCCTTCATTTCCACCGTCTGTTTCTTTCCTCTATGGGAGAATTTCCCTTTCTGAGATTTCTAGTTTCCTAGGGATACTTTCTCAGTCAGTTAGTCTAAAATATGAAAGGAAAGTAGTATTTCAATCCAGAAAAGCAACACATGAGTCTAGGACAAGTTTATTATCAGTGTTATGAAATTTGCCTAAAATCATTTATTAAAAAGTAAAATTGCCATTTTATTGAATTTATAAAGGTAATTATGACACAGTTGACTAAATGGCACCTAACTCGTGTGACTTCTTTAATGGTAAACTTGTTCATTTAAGCTCAGGTGATTACTTGATAATTCTACTTTGGCCCTTTCCCATAACTGATGCATCTACTTTTCAATCCAGAAAACATACATACAATACAAACAATCAAGATTGTTTCTATGTAAATCTTTTCTTTTCAAGCAATATCTGCACAGACCTACCAAGGAGAATTTATCTCATAAAGTCGAACACTGATCTGAGTGAATTTCACATTTCATATTTGTATGCTCTGTTCAGTCCCAATTCTCTAGACTTTCAAAAATATGATGAAATTGAGAGGGAGTGAGAGTCACTTAGAATATACAGAAATTTTGGCTAGCATGCAATTCCAATTAAAATGTAAATGTTCCGAAGAAAATTAAACTTCTTCAAGAAGTAATGTTCTGCTTAATCATCTTTTTAAAGTACACCCTTAGAAAGAAGGCAAAAGTTTCAGGAACCTTAATCCAGCTTCATATAGTCACTATGATGTATGCCCATCGGTGAATCATTTCTAGAACTTGGAACCTTAAAATACACTCCTGGACCACACACATAATTTATGATATATGGAGACATTTTTGAAAACAAGTAGTTTTCTACCTTACAACCAAATAACTGTCTTTGCTCAAAGTATGTAATAAAAAAATTTGTAAGTACTATCACTTCATGTTGTTTTCTTTATAATGCATTTACTTCAAGTGTTTTTTCTCTCAAAAATATTAACAAAGGAATAAATATGAAAGAGAAAGTTAAAACTGGTTAGATATTTTAAGTATGATAATGAAAATGGAATTGGTTCTATTACTAATATAAAGATAGGAAAATAGTAGTCTAGATGTTATCTGATCCAAAAAAGCATGAGAATGAAATCATTCATGTATTACTTTTATTATAATATTAACTGGGAAACTGTAATGTTAGGAAATGGAAAAAGTCCTAAATTCTAAAGTCCTAAACTCTAAACTCACCTTCATTCCTAGATTAAAGTAAAATGAGGGACCTAAAATAATAGAGATTTTACCTATCCAACTAAAAATCTTGGAGCTTCTGTTTCATAAGAAATGTTGAAAAGGCTTGTAACCTTGAACTTTATGATTTTCACTATAACTCCTTTTGTTTTATGGAATGGGAATTGACACTGGAAAAGAGAGCTTCTTTCTGAAACTTAATGGAAAGTCCTGCTTCTAGTTTACTTTTAAAGAATAATAAATATGAGTAATCGAGTTATGAACATTTCATTTTGTCATGTAAGCTCAGTGACTTTAAATTTTTTATTATAGTTTATAGTAGTTAAAAATAATTTCAACTTTTCAGAGTTGTCTCCATTATATTAACCATCATTTGGAAAAAGACTTTATTTGTAAATTCAATAGAAGACATGAATATTTCATATATATATGTTACAATCATGTAATGGCTCCTGATCTAGATTTTTTCACTAACACTACTTAATTCTTTTCATACTAAATATAAAACAATGATTTAATTTAATATATAAACTTTGTTTTTTTATCCCTGTGTATTTAGTCTTGCCTGTCCACTACTTAATTATATTTTTTGGTTATCAAAGCATCTTTAATTACTTCTATGAATTGATACAATACTTTTGCAGAATTTCAAAATACAAAATAGTATACCTGACACATATTTGGGATTTAGAAATTTAGTGAATGATAAATATTATTGATATTATTCTTCCCGGATTCATCTATTTGCTTATTCTTTAGAAGTAAACCTCAAGGCTCTCTCTCTCTCTCTCTCTCTCTCTCTCTCTCTCTCTCTCTCTCTCTCTCTCTCTCTCTCTTTCTCTCTCTCTCTCTCTCTCCCCCCTCATTTCTAGTACTTTGGGATTTGGTTTAAGAAAACCTGGATGCCAAATTATCTATAAATATTTCTCTTTAATAATCTTGAGGAGCTATACATCAAGTACCCTGTGATAGTTACTCAAGACTATTGAAAAATATCTATAGATAATGATTGCTGTGGAATAATATTGAGATAAATAAAAATTTCTACTGCAGGGATATAGTACTTGCTCACTCTCTTCTTGACCCTTATTTCTTTATTTACCAAATTCTTGTAATATGGTTGTCTATGGCATTATTAAGAACTCTTTAATTCCTGAAATTATTGCTACAGATAGTAGTAGCACATTTCTCTTCTTTGTTTGGGTGAAACTTGGCGGTACTAGGTCTTATTTCTTTCTCTGTGCTGTAGATTGTATCGTAGTCATGCTTGTGGGGTCTGTTCCTCAGGACTGAACCTGAGGCAACCCTGTGCAAGACTTACTTGTGGTACTATTTCTCTGAACAAAGGCATTTACAAAATATTTATTATCATTATCATTATCTTTATTGTTATTATTATTATTTTACGAGATTGTTTTGGTAGATTAAAAGGTTTATTCAACTGTTTTAAATTATTTTTAGTGAATCACTGTGAGATACTTAGTTTCAGATTGTTCATGATTGAGTTTCAATCACATACTGTCAGCAGTGTACATTTCCTGCCTCCAGTGTCACCAGTTTCCCTACCCACCGCCTCTGTGGCACTTTACTGCAGCTGCTTCTCCTTTCTCCTTCTCCTTCTCCATTCCCTCTCCTCCTCCTCCTCCTCCTCCTCCTCCTCCTCCTCCTCCTCCTCCTTCGCATTCATTTTTGTCTTCCTCTTCCTCTCTTCCTCCTTTTCTTTCTTTTTTTTTAAATTTATTTTTGAGTCGCACCCGGCAATGCTCAGGGGTTACTCCTGGATCTTCAGTCAGGAATTACTCCTGGTGGTGCTCAGGGTAACCATATGGGATACCAGGGATCGAACCCAGGTAGGCAGCGTGCAAGGCAAACGCCCTACCCACTGTGCTGTCGCTCCAGACTTCTTCTTCCTTTTCCCCCTCCTCCTTGTTTTCTCCTCCTTTTCCTCTCCCACCTCTTCCCTCTTCCTCCTTCTCCACTTTTTCCGTCTCTCCTCATCCTCCCTCTTCCTCCCTTTCTCTCTTTATCTCTCTCTTTCCCTCTTATGTATTTTTTCTTTTAGGCACTGTGGTTAGCAGTAGTGTTACTAAAAGGGTATCATAAATATCACTTTCATCGTCACCAGCACCCAGTTCTTATCCAGAGTTATCATTTTCCAGTTATATTGTCATAGTGGGCACTTCTCTCTCATAACTCCATCCTCTCCCCACTTGTGCCAACTTCCCACTGCGCACCAGTTTTCCTGGGTTTGTTTAGCATCTATGCGAGTTACAGTTACAGACAATTGAATTTTCCAAGAAGATGTTTCATTTTCTTCTTGGCAATGTCACTAAAGTTGGATTTATTAAAGAAGAAATCCACACTTTTTACCCCTCTTTACTTTTAGGTTTTTTTTTTTTTGAGCTTATACTATTAAAAAGGGAAGGTTCATACATTGGGTAATATGAAGGTAATGTCAGGGGCAGTTTATTTCTGAAATTCCAAGAATAACGGAAGCATCCTGCTTACAGATAACTGGTAATGTGAGTTTGCCTTTTCCTGAGCACATATTGGAGAAACACATGAGCTAGCAAATCCCAGTGATTTCTGGTAGAAGTCCAACTGTGATTCCCAGGCTGGCTTGCTCTACTGTGCTCAATTTAGGGTGGACTCATGTGTCATACAAGAGTGGGTGAGAAAAGGACAGTGCAAGTTCTGGCTTCTGATGGCTTTTTATTTACCAACGCAGCCAGCAATTCTTTGAGGGAAACCAGAGATCATATTAAACACAGCCTGTTCCCAAAGACTTAGGGCTTAATCGGATCAGTTTAACCTATTAAGTAATTCATCATTATCTTAAAGGACATTTGGTTAAACATTAAGATGTTGTTAATAATTTCACAAAATCAGACACTTCCTACTCAAATAAATAGTCTAATAATAAGAATCTTCATCCTTACATAAGAATTTGTGTATAAGATACTTTTTATAGTTAAAAATAAAGAAATCATTATTGCAGCTTTCCACCTGTAAAACCTTTTAGCAACTATTCTGCTTTGGACTTACTTCCTTCATTGTTTAAAGCCCAGCAGATTGGCACCTTTGACCTCTGTCCAGTGAGGGGTTGAGTGCAAAGAATGAGACAAACACACAAGAACTGTCCAAATCTTAGAGTCACCTGGGTAGCCTCAGAGAGCACAAAGGCTGACCACTTATTTGATACAATATTTCTCCCAACCCTTTTTCCTACAGTTAAGTTATTAAATTGCCAGAGACATTAGGAACATTTAGTAAGTACATCAAAATTTAATGGGTGTTTCGAGATCCCAGACTGAGATATTTTACAGAGCCAATCAGCAAGTATCCTTAATGTATAGAAAGGTCAATACAGAATTTTCATTCTCATTTTTGCCCATGTTGCTCTCTACATCTAGAAAACCCTATTTTATTCTATGCTTCCATGGATGCATTCTTGCTTTCTATTTATATTCTTATTATTCCCCCCCAGTTTATATTCTAAGACCTAATCTGTTTTTGTCAAGCAACTATCCCAACCTTCAGGGTTATAGTTGTTATAATGTCATGAAATAGTTCCTACTATTTCATGATTCCATCAGGCAGAGTGTGGGGGAAAATGTTTAGCTTCAGCAATGCTGACATTCACTCTTTTAGTCTGTTTTATCTCTCTCTATGACATCTTTAGTCTCTAGGCATTCACATACTCTTACCCTGGTGAAACCAAAAATGAAAATATAAAGTTATTTATATATTGACAGAGAGGTGTTCTCACATGTATACTAATTTCACAGATATTTTTGTCAGTTATTAAAATTCATTATTGAAAGAGGGAGTGCATTTTCTGTTGCTAAAATAATTCCAGGCACAGAGAGATAAGAGCTGGAAAAGATATTTGAAGATGACAAAATACAGTTCCTGTAGTCTGGTTCTGATCATCAACCTGGTTCACCAGTGTATCAAGTGTCTAATTTAGAGCTCCTCAGACCACCTTTTTTTCCTTTTTGAGTCACACCAGCATTGCTCAGAGGTTATTCATGGCTCTGCACTCAGAATCACTCCTGACAGTGCTCGGGGACCATATGGGATGCCAGGGATCGAACCCTGGTTGACGGCAAACACCCTACCCACTGTGCTATCACTCCAGCCCCGACCACTTGTTCTTTTTAAAGAAAATTTGCCCTATCATAAATGTTTCAGGTACTTAGAACTCTGGTTTCTCATGGCACTCTCCAAAAGAAGGTGAGCTCTTTTTCATTTTCTAAGGATACTTCTAGGGCAGCCTGATGAAAAACTGAGTTAAAAAGGAGGGCGTGACACAAGACTAAGGGATCGACAGTAAACCTGGGAAGGGAAACAGGTCAGAAGGTGGCCACAGCTGGTTAAAGGCTATGAAATGCTGCTCTAGAAGACCTTTTCATTTGGAACTGAGATTTTCATTGTACTGCGGACTTGTATGCTATTGGGAAAAAAATTACTGAAAACCGGTGATTATATAAAATGAATTCACAAAAAGTAATCCAGATACATAAAACATATGGACTAGCAAAAGATCATCAAAAGATCATCTTTTGTTTATAATTTTTTGTTTAATAAATTTGTATTTGAAAACATTAATGTAAGTGATAGATTAATGTAAAAGCACTATGCTTAATATAAAGAACTTTGAATGTTCCCTGTTACTAAATCCTGTTACTACCTTTACAGCTTTTGACATTCATATTTCCTGAGATGGTTTTCATATCCAATATTTTAGGTGCTAAGTTCTGTCTCTTAGGAACAGTGAATGTTAATAACACAACACAAAACATCAGTAGCTAAGTATTATATGGACAATAATACTGTCCAGCTTCCAAGACTTAACCATACGTTGCATTATCTGTTTGTAGTCACTAAAATCTTAATTCTTAGATACTTATTCCGCCTACTTTAAATATAAGAAAATTTAAGTTAAATATATGTATATTTAATATATGCATTAATATATAATATATCACTGTATCACTGTCTTCCCGTTCATTTTCGATTTGCTCGAGCGGGCACCAGTAACATCTCCATATGACCTGTCTCATGCAGGTAGAGCCCAAGGGAACCTGCTTGCTCCAGGAACATAAAGAGCCTCAATCCATTCCATCAGGTCATGGGAATGAGGTCTATAATTGTTACTGGTATTTGGCATATCAAATACAACACGGGTAGCTTGCCAGGCTCTACCGTGCGGGTAGTATACTCTTGTAGTCATCTCAAAATCCAGCATTTATTGATGAACCAGGCTGTTGATAGGCTGGTCTGCTCGGTGGAGTTCTGATTAGGAGGGGAAGTCCAGATGTGGAAAATGGAGGTCCTCATGGAGTGGGGGGTCGTCTGGCTTGTGAGGTTCTGCTGGCGTGGTGGGCCAGGGCTAGATACCCGCCATCCCTCCCGCGGCACCTCATGAGCGGCTGGGCACAGTGAGAGCCAGTAGCAGCTCTGCCCCATGTCTGTCTGTCTGTCTGTCTGTCTGTCTGTCTGTCTCTCTCTTTCTATATATATATATATATAATATATAAATATATAATACATATATATGCATTGCCAAATTAATTCAGTATTAGTAATAGAGATAGTATTCCCTGACTCCAGTGCCCACATTTCTAATTCTACAGTTCACGAAGTCTATTTGTTGTAGGTAGATACAAAACTTAAGGAGCTAGAAGGTACTCTCATCTGATTTTACCTCAAGTCTTTAGTTTATGTATACCATTGTTTACTATCATCTTCTTTGATAAACAACAGAGATCATTTTCAAAGAGGAAGCTCACTGTTCTTTCTGTGACCTCCAGTCATCTTATATAAAACAAAATATTTAGACAGAATTATCTCCATGGTCCCTCTGATTCTACAGTTCATCAGAGATTATAGATGTGTGAAATTATTTTCTAAAATTGGCAGAGCATCAAGATGGCAGTAAAACCATCTTGGCTGCCCCTTTAGTTATTGCCACACTTCCTAAATTCCTCTGCAAAATGGCAAAATAAAATTACTTTAAATTATGACTGATTTTATGATTTATGTCTACCCTAACAGACCTAGTAGAAGCCAACACAATCTTTAACCATGTCCATCAAACCCCATAGTCATATCCTTGTAACTGAAATACATAAAATTGGATAAAAATGAAACATTGTGGAAAATGATTTTCAAATGAAAGCATTATATACTTTTATTGATAGGTCTCTCAGAAGTTACTAAGAAGACCAAAATACTTCTCCCAATATAAAACTTCTAAAATGAAATGCATTTATATAGGTCTTTATATGACATTGGTCTGGAGAGATAATACAGACTTTTAGCTACTTCCATTGTATGCTGCCATTTCCAGTTCAATACCAAACCATCTGGTCCCTCAAGAACACAGCTTTAAGTAGCCCTCAAGTACTGCAATGGGAAGCCCCAGCGACCCAAATAAATAAGACATTTAATAATCTATATCCCCATTTTTTTCTACTTTCTCTCTTATTAAAAAGTTATAGACATTCCAATATTATTTACACCCCTGGTAAAAATGTTCTCATAAAAACACATTACAGTAAAATAAAATTGGTTATATTTAACTTATGTTGATACTTAAACTGTTTGCTTTTTTAATCATGGCATAATCATGGTTTGCAACATAATAAAAGGTTAAATTTACCAAAATATCTAAAAATAATTCACAGGTGAAGTCTTAGTATTTGCATATATTCCTGATGACTTTAGAAAGATATCTGACTTTATTACTTAAGTTTGATAAAATTATAAAGTTATAAAGCAGTTTTAATGGAATTAAAGTATAAAGAGAGAAACTGTGTTTTTCTTTCTGATTACATCCTTCTTGTTGCCATATTTTATGCCTTTCACATGGATGTAAGATATCAACAGCTGAAAGAATTTCCTTACTGAGGAAAATGCTGCCTTTGGTTTAATGTCTCCTTGGTCTTCAAAGATTTTGAATGATGCTTCTCTATTTTTCACACATTTTTCTAAGGATGAGTGAGTTGGTGGTATGCAGCACATTGAACAGCTTGCAATTAGTCATAACTCTTACCAGATGTGAAGAAATCACCCACTCAAAGGCGTTTACACCCGTTTAGACATTACTCTAGAATTTAAATTATGGTTAGCAGTTACTTTAGTATGTAGTTCATATAAGTTCATGTTTTGCACACTTATTTTATAGTTCTAGAAATACTACTTATTTACATAATAGAACAATGACTTTATATAAGGATATCATGTAAAATATAATAGTAAAACATACTTTTTAATGTTTTATACAATAATCAGGGACTTGTACGGTTAAGTTCTTCCCTTGTCTTGAGGGTTGGCATCATTTGTATTGGAGATATAGCTAGGGGATCAGGGTAGCTGCCTTGCATGAAAAGGGATCTTGAGTATGCTTAGTACTTCACGGTTTTACCAGCATGGATTGATCTAGCCCTGATGATCCCCAGCAAGCCTATGCCAGAGCAGTGCTACATGGCCATGACCAGGCCATCCCATTGAATGGGCTGGTCCAGTTGGCTAAGTACTTCCAGGAGTGGCCCCAAGACCTTCTGTAATGGTCATAATTTCATATTAACAAGTAAAAAAAGAGACAAGGATATTATGGATCATTATTTTTAGACCGAGTCAGATTTAAGTCTTTTCTACAATTTCTCAGTAAAAGAAAAGACTTATTTCTCTATGAAACCTGTCTTAACATGATGAAGGATTTGTAATTGTACTTACCATGAAAGTTGCACATATAGTTAATGCTTGGCAAGTCTGAGATAAACACCCCTTGAATTTGCTAGTGTAACATAAGATATATTATTTTTAGAATATTTTTTATTTTGCTAATAAAAATTTTAAGAAAAAAGTATTTTATTGATAGCTTGATCACTTGATCACTTGAATCCCGTTATTCATAGATTTGCTCGAGCGGGCACCAGTAACATTTCCATTGGACCCCATCATGTGCCAATGTAGCCCAATGGCATCTAGTTGATTCAGGAATATGAAGAGCCTCAAACCGTTCCTTCAGGGTCTTTACAAGGAAGTCTGACCATCTTGTAGGTGGGCGGCCACATGATCTTTTGATATCCCGTGGGATTATTGATAGCTACCATAAAGAATTCAGGATATGATCTTTGCATGACATTAAATAACCTATAGTACAAGGATTATGAATCTTCATGAAATTTGCTCAGTGGTAAGCTGCACAGAGAATATCACCAGAATAATTTTGGAAATTTTTTGTTACATCTTATATTCCAATGTTGACATATATATGTTTATGGAAATCTCTTATGAAGTTAAACTTACATCTCCTAGATTTATGGATAAAAGTTTAAAGATGTTTTCAATCTCTGAATATTTAATATGACTTTTTTTTAAAGTTTTTCTTCAGGGACCATATGGGGTATTGGAATTGAATTTAGGTTGGCTTCATGCAAGGCAAGTGCCTTAATTGCTATACTATCTCTTCAGTCAGCTTTTTTATAAAGAATTTAATTGGTTTTTTTAATTTTATTTTATTTGCTTTTTTGGGTTACACCTGGCAACACTCCAGGTTTGCTTCTGGCTCTGCATTCAGGTGGTGATGCTCATGGGGCAAATGGGATGCTGGTGATGGACCTGGGTCAGCCACATGCAAGGCAAATGCCCTACCAGCCGTCCTATCACTCCAGCCCTCTCTTCAATGAGTTCTTTTGCTGTTTTTCTTTTTATGTACCTCAAACCTTTTAATAGATATGCTTATTTTCATCTGTTGTCTCCTAGTTCATTTTATCTAGGCAGCTTCTCATAAAAAATCAATACAACATTGCTGTGAAGATTTCTCAAAGCACTCAAATCACTTACATTTACATACAGTTTGATAATTCCCAGATAAATATACCCTTACAAACTAATATCATATAACACATAAAGTCAAAAATAACACTTAGCTTATACTGAAAAATGTAGGGAGGATATGAATGAGTACACACCCTGCATAAAGTATATGCCCGGGGAAGGAGTTTGCCAGAACCACAAAGGAGTGGTTTTTACAGGCTGGGCGTATTTTGTCTTGGGTGTATGTAGTGACTCAGAGCAAATGGAAGCTGAAGCTAATTTTGCTATTTGCCTTTTCTTGTAAAAAGTAAAAATCCTCTTCAAATTTTTACTGTTGCTAATGAAATTATGTAATATTTTACTGCTTAAAAAAACTGAATGGTTTAACCCAAACTCTTTGAAAGAATAGTTGCATAGGTATCCCTTTTCATTTGTTTTTTAGTTTTTAAATATATACATATATATGTATATATATGTGTGTGTATATATATGTATATATATATGTGTATATATATGTGTGTATATATATCTCTCTTTGGGAAATTTAGGGTATAATACTTTCTACCCAGAAAATCATTAGCCTGTTTCTTGCTTGATGTATTTCTTTGTAGGGAGATAACTTAGTTGGAGAGAAACACTGTTCCCTGGCTAAGACAATTGTGGCTGCAGAGCACAGAATATGCTTCTGGCATATTCTGGGAGAACTATGTGAGGAGAGCAAGGTGACCACTTTTATTCAGCAGACTCAGTTCATTCTACTTAGTTTATTCTTTCTCTGCAGACTATCAATTCAATTTAGCTATAGGAGTCCAGAGCTTTCCAAAAGTGATCAATAGCTTTCAGTGTGTTCTCATGGAATTCTCACTGCATAGTTTTATTTGATGCTTCTTCTACTCAGCTTGACTCTACTTGAAAAGTTCAGGCTGATCTTTCAGTTAATATTCTCGCATCTAGTTGCCCTAGGCCTCACAGATTAATACGATTTGTGTTACTTTTCTGTTTGTTTGTTTTGTTTGCTGGCCACAACCTCTGGTGTTCAGGGCTTATCACAGGAGATCATTCCAGTGGTGCTTGGGAACCACTTGGGGGGGTGCTAGGAAAGAGCCCAGCAGCTGCACGCAAGGCAATGTACTGTCACCATCACCAGCTTTTATTTGTATCCTTTCATTTTTTCCCCAAGAGATTGTATGGGGAGATTGATTATATATTTTTGATGAATCTGTCGATAAGGAGATTATCTGATTTCTTCATGATACCTCCAATTGCATATTTAGAGAAGACTCTTCATGACATATGACTATACAGATTCACTCTTAAGTTTTATCATACCATGATACGAAATTACTTTGTAGCACATTCTGAGCATATTACTGTGTTTCTCAGACATCTGGAAAGGTCAGTTTAATTTATTTTAAACTGTGATATGGCTGGTTCACCATATCACAGGTTCCAAGCTTGAAGCCTGAATAACGTAAAAGCTGTTATTTGAAATAAAAATTAATTTTGAGAGTTTGGAGCAATAGCACAGCGGGTAGGGTGTTTGCCTTGCATTTGGTCCACCCGCATTCGATCCCCGGCATCCCATATGGTCCCCTGAGCACTGCCAGGTGTAATTCCTGAGCTAAGAGCCAGACGTAACCCCTGAGCATTGCCAGGTGTGACCCAAAAATAGAAAAAAATCAATTTTGAAATAAAATCAATTCTTAGTTGTTAACAAGATATTGTTTAATGTCTCCTTGTCTTGGATGGAGAAGACTCAGGAATCTTTTGCAGCATTTTGTCTTTGTATTAGTTTGGGTTATATTATGTGTGTTTTTTCATTTTAAATCTGTCATCACGTTTTATGACTCCAGGGTTTTCTATGCCGCTGCAGGGTAAAGAGAGAATCTTTACTTGGAAAAAACCTATTCTTTGTTGTAATTTTTGTTTAAAAATATAATTGCATTTAACATAGAAAAGTGACTCAATTGCCTTTTGAAATATAATTCATGTAAATTGAAATGATTTAGTTGAACCATTATTTGTATTTCTCCCTTTTTGAGAGCCAGACAAAATGTAAAGAATATGTGAAAGAAACTTTTCTTTTTCCCTGAAAGGAGCATAAAGGCAGGGGGTCAGATGCCAACCTGGGGGCAAACTCTGATGAGTTAAGAGATGATACAGAAAAAAAATATGTTCAGCTATTGTAAGCATATCCTGAGATAAAAGGAAAAATCATAAAAGATTGGTAAAGTCTTAAGTTTAATCTTTTTGACATCTTCCCTTTCTTTTTGTATAAAATTCCTGTGTAAATTGTTTTGCTCCATATGCCAAAGTATTTCATTCTGGCTTTGCCTGTTGATGTTGTTCTCTGTTCAGTGTTTCTGTGAGGCACATTTTCTCCCTCTGTCCCCTAACTCCTTTATAATTTAACTTTTTTGCTAGTTCTTTGAGTTGGCACAGTGCCTAATTCAGACAATTCTGGCAGTTTATGGAATTCTATCTTTCTTTTCTTTTTTTTTTTTTTTGCTTTTTTTGGGTCACACCCGGCAATGCTCAGGGGTTTCTCCTGGATCTGCACTCAGGAATTACTCCTGGCGGTGTTCGGGGGGACCCTATGGGATGCCGGGATCGAACCCGGGGTGGCACAGACCGCCACATGCAAGACAAAAGCCCTACCCGCTGGTCTATGGCTCTGGCCCCTGGAATTCTATCTTTCTTCAGTCCCATTTACAGCTACAACAACATTTACCATTTCTTCCTTCAAGTAGATATTTTTACACTGCAACTGTGTAACTGTAGCTTCTCTCTGGGACAGCTATGGCTGAGATTCCTTGTTGACTATGACCTTGATGAGTCAAATCACAAATTTCGCATGATTCATGTGGATGATGTGCCAGGAATTGACAGTCATTAAAAATCATTTTCACATTTTTATTTGCACAAAATAATGATTTAAAGTATTATTATGTACTATGAGTTAAATAATAACCATGTGTGGTGAATTTGTATTTTTCCATATTGAATTAGGGAAATTAGAACTCTGAAAGTTTAAATAAATCAATTAAACTAAAGTTGCTTTTAATAGTTTCTCAAATTTTTTTACTATTGTGTCCCTCTTTCAACCTTGTTTTCTAGCTGTGGCTCTATGCCTTACTGGCTACCCCTTACTCTCATCTAATGAGCCCTGTCTATGCAGTTTCTATATGTGGCCTCCTTAAAATATTCTAGCAGTCCTCAAGGGTACATTTGCACCTAGCTTTCAAAACCCTGTTATAAAACAGCTATTTCTAACCCTAGATTTTCAATCCAATTTCTAAATTGATTTGAGTTGTGGGAGAAGTAATTACCTTCCCATGAATTCAGTATATCATAGTTTTTCTGATAGACTCATTAAATTGTGCTATACTTAGTTGCTTTACTTCTGAATTAACCTGCATATTTTTCCTATAAATATCTATCGTCCATGAAGGAAAAGTATATCCCATGAATCCTCTTCATAGTTGTATTCACAACATTGATGAGGCTTTACATATTGGATATGCTTAACAAATATTTCTTAAATATTTGATTAACTGCATGCTCTACAGTTTACCTTCATTCTTGTAGTCTAATTTGTGGCATTAAAATATGCACATGCCAACAGAAAACAAGTTATATAATTGGATGTTTATCTTTTAGTTAATGATACTATGGGTTAAATGCATTTGTTAACAGAATGGGAAATGGAGGGAACTGGGAGATGACTCTGTTCAGTGTTGCTCTCCTTGCAAAAGTGAGGTCATGAATTCTGTCCCTGGAGCTGTTTCATGTATCACAAGCAATCTTGACAGTTCTGCGGTCAGTGACTGATAACTCTTCGGTCTGTAATCCCTTGTTCCTTAGATAATTAACTGCACTTCACCTAGGTATGCTGAGCACTGCAACTCAAAGTTGTGACTCTCAGCAAGCACTGCAGTTAAAAAGATATGTGAGCACTGAGTCAGGAGTCTGACCCTTCACAGGCATGTGTGTGAGCACTTCCGTGACCTCTGGTGAGTTAAACAACCAGAATTTTCCTGAACACGAGAGCTCATTAACTATGACCCCCTGAAGGCACCACAGCTAAAAAAAAATTGTTGGTTAAGTTTACACTTACCATAATGTGATAGGCAACACCGGGTAAGTACCATAACTAAATGTATAAACTGCACAACTGACAGAGTGGAGAGGATGGAACTAAATAAAGAAATAAAACTGACCTTGATACATGTACACAATGGAATACTACACAGCTGTTAGGAAAAGTGAAGTTACGGAATTGGCTTTAAATGATGTGCATGGAGAGAATCATGCTGAGTGAATGAGTCAGAAGAAGGACAGATATAGAATATTTGCACTCACTGTGGAATATAGAAAAGAAAAATATGAGATTAATATCCATGGATATTAGAGGGTGGATGGAGAGAGAGGGAAAGAAAAGAGAGGGAGAGAGAGGGAAAGAGAGAGATAGAGAGAAGAAAGGTGCCTGATACAGAGGCAGATTGGAGAAGGTGGTGGTGGGGGATTTGGGTACATTGGTGCTGTGAAATGTGCACTGGTGGGTGATAGGGGTCTTGGAACACTGTACAACTGAAACCCAATCATGAACAGCTTTGTGATAGTCAGTCTCATGGTGATTCAGTAGAAAAAATTAAATTCCTTGAAAAGGAATGGAAGGCATTCAGAATTTACATCACTATGAAAATTGCAGTTTCTTTTAAAATTAAATGTGTAAATACCTTAGAGATATTAGAGTGCTTCTGTTATACAGATGAGGAAACTGACCTATAGAGATACAGTAACTTCCTATAAATTCTCTTCTTAATGGCAGATTACCAACTCCTCAGATGATCTGCATGCAAACTGTTACTGATACCTAGTTGCAGGGTCTGTATTAATCAGGGTTCTGTTTAGTTTTTTTTCCTAGAAAGAGAAAATCTCATACCGAGTTGCATAAGCAACATGTTTGTTATTATATACCTCAGAGGTTTAAAGTTCAAAGCCAAAGGTTTATTAGTTTGTCTCCTGATGCCTCTCTAGTGAACTACCTTCTTGCAGTGTTCTACCTTCTGAAAATGCCTTTATACATCCTTTGCATCTCCTGTTACTTAGAGAATATCGGTCTCAAAGGAAAAGGACCCACAATGTAGCATTTAGCTATTTGATCTAGTTTCCTTTTCAGTGGCTTTATCTCCAAATGCAGTCATTTTGGGGTCTAAGATAAACAAACCAAACTTGAGGGGATTATAATCCAGTTCTTAAGAGGACCCAGGTCTGTATTTTGTGAGGATATAGTCTTAGAATGTTTCCATGGAGACAAAATACGCATTTTCCTAGTAAGTTCTTGATTTCTCCTTTTATCATTTTGCTGTCCTCTTACTGATAACTGTGTTTTCTTTATATTTCCTAACATAAATTCAAATTCTTGAACCAATATTTCTCAGGGAGAAAATATTGTTAGATCCCTGTGAAGACTATAGTCTAAGTTTGAGCAGCTCTTTCTGGTCTATTTATTGAATTTCAACACAATCATTAAATGACTGCCTTTGGAGAAGGATTTGGGATATTTTATACCAATTTCTATTATTACTTGGAAGAGGCGAACAAGGAGAAATCCAAATTAACAGCTGAATTAGAGGTATACTAGCCACAGCCTTTTACTTATTTTTTTTTAAATTTTTTTTATTATACCACCGTGAAACATACAATTACAAAGGTGTTCATAATTGGTTCTTGGTAATACAGTATTCCAGCACCCATCCCTCCACCAGTGCCCCATTTCCACCACCAATGTACCCCTCCCCTCCCGCCCCCAGGCCGCCTTAATAGCAGGTAGCCCTGTTTCCTCTCTTTCTCTCTCTATCTCTCTCTCTGTCTCTGCATCTCTCTCCCTCTTATTTTACACATTGTGGCTAGCCCTGCAGATATTTAGAGTTTATCACTTAAGACTCTTTGTGTATATTCAGTGGTGAGTTTTAATCTGCCATTACCATTTCCCATATTTAGTAAAACACTGCTATTTATATCCTAGTAATGAATGCAGTCATTCTATATCTGTCCTTTTCTTATTTTTAACTTTATAGTAGATGTTGTTACTTTACAGGAGTTCCTATGACTTCTGAGTCCTGGGTCTTATTCCAATTCTAAAGGGCGAGAAGAAATTTTAATTTTACTTTGTATTTCACACCGAATGAGTGTATTGGAAAACTTGGTCATATCTCTACATGTTTCCTGCTTGCTTAAAGGATGATCCAGAAGTAAATATGTCAGACCAGTTCCTTAGACTAATAATGTAGTTTATTCAGGAGTACATCCCTTTGACAATACCTTTGCTAGTTTCTGCAGTAATTACAGAAAAATCAATAGCAGGATTATTCATTGTGAATATTTACTGACGTGCCCCAAGGCTATGGTTCAGAGACAACACAGTTTCTATATTAATTGAAATCTTGAATTTGGTAAGTTTTAAATTCCATCTGACTGGACTATACATCATAATGACAAAGAACTGTTGTCCAAAAGTGCTGAGAGAGCTTCCTCTACTTCGTCATTATGAATGCCAGTGTTCATGACAGAAACTGAAGATTTTATAGACTGAGACAGAAAAACATATGAGCTGTTACTTTCACACGGCAGTTTAGAAATCTTGTCTTACAAGATCTCGATCTCAATATGCATTTCAACAACCTTTCAATAAACAAACACACTTTTAAAAACAAAATTGTTTTCTAGAAATAGCAAAATTGACAAAGTTTGATTTTCTTAATTCTCGTCTATTTTATAAATGAAAGAGCATTTTGGACCAGTGCCAAATGTGAAAGGGATGTAGTATTATGGCAGGTGGAAAGAGAAAGGAGCAGAGGAGGTTAATGAAAGAGGAAGCACAGAGGAAGAGAAGCATAGAGGGGAAGGTAGGAAAAGAAACCAGTGTTTTTAAGCTACATGTCTTTTCATGATTCTTTATGGTTCAAAAGAGCACACAAGTTGTTGTTGTTGTTTCCTTTTTTGGGTCATACCGAGCAATGCTCAGGGGTTATTTCTGTCTCTGCACTCAGGAACTACTCCTGGTGGTGCTCAGGGGACAATATGGTATGCTTGGGATTAAATCGAGATCGGCCTCATGCAAGGCAAATTCCCTACTGTTGCACTGTCGTTCTGCCCCAGATCACAAAAGTTTAAAATTATGACATCAGTTACTTTGCAGCCCCCTTTCCCCAGTTTACATGGTCCATAAACATAAGAGTAAATAAACTGAATCTCTTTCTCTCTCTCTCTTTATCTTGCCAAATCATCAGTATGACTCTATGGCAGCAAAAAAAAAAATGTTTCAAATGATAAGGGTGTGTGTGTGTGTGTGTGTGTGTGTGTGTGTGTGTGTGTGTGTGTGTGTGTGCTGGAACCACCAAGGGAGGTAATGAATGTACAACTGGCAAAAGATGCACATTGAAATTTTAGATATTTATCAGATTTTAGAATCTGGAAGATCTTTCAAACTACCATCTGGAAACATTTGAATGTCAAAGAAACTATATAATTTCTTTTTAATATTTTCTAACTTTCTGTTTTCTTCTCTTCTTTCTCTAATTTCCTACTTTAAAAATGTTGTTTGTTTTAAGGACCAGGGAGAGAGAGTTAACTCAGGTGTCCTGATGCTTTGTGTGAACAGTAACATGATCCCTAGTACCCTGTGGCCTGACTAGCGCTGCTTCAGGGTGTAGCCCTGGAGTCAGGATGCCTCCTGACTGAGCAGAGCCACATTGCTTATCGAGGACATTGAATAATTCATCTGTGTTGGACGAAGAATGCCCAGAGAGCATGGCTGGAGTGTGTCTCCCACAAACAAACAAACAAAAGTTAAGTGACATTAAATCAGACTTTTTTTTCATGCTTTGTTTAAAAACAATAAGTGAAATAGAAAACAGAAACTGTCTGACAACACAGCTCTCACCATTTTTTTTCTTTTCCATTTTGAATACCTTTAAGAACATTTCAGAAACTCTTTGAATTTACCTTTTACTGTCAACAATGTCTGCATATTATTTTTCTAACCAGACCATCAAGTTATGTGCTCAACACAATATCTATAAATCAATCCTTAAATTCTCTGATTTTTCTTTTGGAAATAAAGCTATTCTCCATTTTTCTTAAACATATAGTGACTGCTTTCTTGTGTACAATTACTTTCTAAATTAAACCCCTACTTTCTTGTGTCAATGAACTATCATTATGATTGAGAATTGTTCTTGAATACTCAAATGAATCAAGTTGTGAACAAGAATCTGCTAATTCCCCAAAAGAGGAAATAAAAATGAACAGGTGAACACTTTTTCGTATCTTGCTCCCCCTTTAGCTCAGAACAGTCTTGGGAATAAGGCTGAATCTGCTCTTGGATGAAAATGAAATTACCCTATTTAGAACACCATATGCACAAGGAGTTACTGAAGCCCTGAAAATTGAATAACTAGCTTTATCCTCTTCATAGGAAAGTTAGACCTGGAAACATTTAATTAACAAATAAGTGATTTGTTAGCAAAGAGGTTACTACATATTTAAAACATAATAAATGATGTGTGTACTATGAATTCAATCTGCCGTCAAAGTGAAGGCACATTTGTTCTGTTTCAATTAAAATTTTAATTGATAACACTACAAAAACTCTTTTCTAGTTTGATAGTAAATAAAACAGAAAATTTTGATTCTCTGTAAGGTAATAATCTTTTGGTAGAGAGAACGCAATGTAAGGAATATGAATAATATTGAAAGGAAATGGTGCCTAGTTCCAAAGGTATAAAATTAAAGCAGAAAAGGGATAAAGTGTCAAAGTAAGTAGTTGAAATTTTTTAGCTAGGTAACTCTATGCTTTGAGTGTTTAATCATATAAAATTCTATTTTAATATGTTACATTATAAGAGCAATGCATGTTGATTGTTCATTTTGTTTGAATGGACACACTAAAAATAACAAAAGAAACCACTACCTAGAAATTATTTGCTGTCTCATACTGATTTATTTCTTTACCACATTTCAGACTTATGCCTCCAAGTGCATGCATATATTTATACACACAAAATATATGTGCATACATGTATACATCTACATATGCAGAAGTAGTGAAGATGTATTTGTTTACAGTTCAACTCTATGTGCTGATGAGATAGTACAGGGGTTAAGGCACTTGTTTTGCATGTGGCTGTCATTAGTTTTATTCTTGAAATCACATATGATTTCCTGCATACACCAGGAGTGATTCCTGAGCACAGAGCAGGAGTAAACCCAGAGAACCACTGGATGTGGCTCCAAACAGAACATTAAAAATAAAATGCAGACTCTGTATAATTTATGTATAAATAAAAGAATGGCAGAGCCTGGCAAGCAACCCATGTCGTATTTGATATGCCAAATACCAGTAACAATTATAGACCTCATTCCCATGACCTGATGGAATGCTTTGAGGCTCTTTATATTCCTGGAGCAAGCAGATGCCCTTGGGCTCTACTAGCATGAGACAGGACATATGGAGATGTTACTGGTGCCCGCTCAAGCAAATCGATGATGAACAGGAAGACAGTGATACAGTGATACAGTGATAAATAAAAGAAAGTGTTGTCAATATAGAGCACATGAGTAGAATTATCTGATTAGAGCTTCTAGAGTTATGACCATACCACTGTTGACATAAAAACATTAAGAGAGGGAGCTCATAGGGCAGGGATGCGTACACTGTGTAGGAAGCCTGGGTTCATCCCTGCACCGAATGACCCTTCAGTACTAATTGAAGAAACCTCTTTAGGAAGAGCAGGAGCAGCTCTTGAGAACCACCAAGTGTGTTCACAATATAAAACAAAACAAAGCAAAACAAACAAGCAAAAAGATCCTGTTAGGCAGGGGATGTAGTTCAGTGACAAACTATATGCCTTCATATGTGAGGTCCTAAATTTGATCTTCCACACTTGAGAAGGCATGGACTCAAACTACAGAATTGACATGAATGAAGATAACTAATAATTGGAGTGTAAATCTGAAAAAATATATAGTAGAGGATAATTAGGAAAAATACAGAGTAGTCTAAGGTATGAAGATGTCTATACAGAGTAGGCTAATAATAGGAAGTCATATTATTCTACCATATGACTAATTGTAAGTCTGGAAAGAAATTAGAGGAGATGAGTGATGATTCCAGAGGTTTTGAAAGATAGCAATCTTCAGGTTTGAACATTGAGTGCCACATATATAAATCAATATATACACGTATCTAAACCACAGATTATGAAAAAAGAATCCCTGAAAGATTCACAGGAATAACATTATCTACAATTAACAATAATTAGACAGGAGCTGACTTCTCAAAAGTTGTAATGGTTGTCATCAAACATGGTACAATATCTTCAAATTGCAGAGAAGAAATGTGTGTCAGTGAACAATTACATGCTTTATGAAAAGGCATCTTTCAAAAGCAACCATAAATTAAGGATTTTTTGAGAGAATCAAAAACAGTTTAATGCCAAGAATTAGTTAGTAGACAATATTCTAAATAATAGGATTCAGTACATTGAAAATACTGAGACTAGAGACCATTTTACATGAGATGTAAGATACAATTCAAAAAACAGCAACAATTAAACACTGTATGACTGAAACCCAAACATGAACATCTTTGTAATTGTATATCTCACAGTGGTATAATAAAATATAAAAAACAGCAAATTTAAAATACTATAATGTAATAAATTGGACTAATGACTAAATAAAAAAATAAAAATCAATACCATTTGAAAGAAAGAAATATAGAATCATAGGCAACTTTAGACAAAAGACTAACCTCCCCACTCAGGCACTACTGTGAACAGTTACATCCTACAAGCAGGATGTGACTTAGTATTATTCAGACTATTCGGAGTGTACTTGCTGAAACTGAGACAAAAAACATGGTCCACTTAAATTCTTTAAAAACAAGTCAAGCCTAAAAGTGTGCTAAGCCATGAAAAGCAATTTAAAAGTCACTAGTTAATTAATGTTATTGGAGAAATCATCTATAAAGAAAGAATGAAGGCTGTGGACCCACAAGGGTGGCTTATGTGAGGCAGAGAGGAGAGAGATGGTCACTTTCTCCCTATCTCCCTCTGCCATCCCTGAACTGATTAGGAAGGCTGGCCCTGATAAAGTCTACTGATGAGCCCTTGCATGGCCCTGCCAATTTTCCTGTTGATCATTAAGCCACCCCTAACATCTTGTGGTAGACAGGAGACAGGCTTGTCTATACCCAGGGATCTGCCCTGTGGGCTCTGGATGGTTGATAGTCTGACATAGAAAAAGAGTGGGGCCCCTGGGATGAACTCAGAGCCACTGCAGAGCCTGGCAAGCTACCCATGGTGTATTTGATATGCCAAAAACAGTAACAATAATGGACGCCATTCCCAACGAATGGAGATGTCACTGACGCCTACTTGAGCAAATCTATGAACAACGGGAAAACAAGTGACAAGTGATACAAGTGACATCTGCTTGGTCTTCTTGGAACAGGAGTTAATCACCTGCAGCTGATTTCTCAGGGAATTTCAGTCTCAGGCCGGAGTGAGGAATTGCTTTTGTTGCATGGGGAAACTGTTCCCAGGCTTTACTCTGACCTCCCGGGTCCTATCTCACAGAAAAGAATTTTGGGAGTAGACAGCAGTGAAATAAAAGCAGAATTTTTGGAGGTTTTAGGAAGGGAAAAAGTGAGATAAAATTAGAGTAACATGCCTAAGAGAAGGCATGGCTTCTCCAAAGATGGAGAGAGCTCCAGTACTCAAGAGGGGAGATTGTGGGTGGCACATTTGCTCAGGCACCACGTGGCTCTGTCACATGGGCACAACTTCACGTGGGTTCTGGTAGCATATGCAAGTACTTCTTTTGCTCAAGTTGGCTTTTGGAGGGGTCTATCTGGCCGTGCTCAGGGGTTACCCCTGACTCTGCATTTAAAATTTACTCTGGCAGTGCTCGGGGAGGGCATAAGTGATGCTGGGGATAGAACCTGGTTGACCTCATGCAAGGAAAATGACCTGCCCATTCTACTCTAGGTCCCCCAAGTTGACTTTTATAGGGCCTTTCCCAAGGTGACTTATGTGGGGCTTCTACCTAAGAGTTCTTTGCCTAAGATAATGTGCTTGCTAGGGAGTTTGGAGTTGGAATGATCTTCTTTGAAAACTCCTTTTCTTGACCTTTGTTTCCACAGGAGCTTTTCACGGGTCCAGCATTCTCTGGTCTGGGATAGCTCTCGGTATTCCAGATATCTTATCAGGTCTCTATTGCTGTAGCTACACTTGGGTCCTGACAGGTTTAGAGCTAGGTGGTTTTACTACTTCCCAGGAATTTCATTGCTCTGGGGGAGCCCCTCCCCCTAATCTACCTGCCTACATCAGTAAAATGTCAACAAATAAATGATTTTAGAGCTGTCCCTATAAAGTAATCACTTGTCACTTCTCTTCCCATTGTTCATTGATTTGCTCAAACTGGCGCCAGTAACATCTCCATATGTCCTGTCATATGCTCATGTAGCTCAAGCGCATCTGCTCACTCCAGGAATATAAAGATCCTCAAACCATTCCATCAGGTCATGGGAATGAGGTCTATAATGGTTACTGGTATTTAGCATATCAAATACGACACGGGTAGCTTGCCAGGCTCTGCTGTGCGGGTGGGATACTCTTGTAGTCACCTCTCATCTCATGCATTTATTGATGAACTGCGTGGCGCAGAACTTCTGCTGAGTGGAGCTCTGATGAGCTGGGGAGTCCAGATGTGGAAAATGGCGGCCCTCATGGTGTGGGGGGTTCCTCTGGCTTCTTGTGAGGCTCTGCTAGGATGGCAGGCCAGGCCTAGAACCTGCCTTCCCTCATGGGCTCCTTGTGATAATAAGGGCACAGGGAGAGCCGGTAGCAGCTCTGCCTCGTGTATGCGAGTCTCTGGATCAGGCATACCTGGGATGGGCTTGAAAAAGATTGCCTTAGGGTGGGTTTCTGATGAGTCAGGCTTGTGATCAGCTCTTCAGCTGGGTGGAGCTCTGAGGAGTAGGCTAGTGTAAAGTAATACTATAAATAGTTTAAGGAAGTAAAAACCCAATAAATTTGTGGATATAAAAGATAACTTCCGATGGACTGGGAAGAGAAAGGATACTGTTAACCCACGAGGAAACTCATAAATCTGATGTAAAAATTGAATCACATTCATATTTGAGATAAATCATTAGGTAAACGTGATTCAGTTTCTATGCATAAAGCTCTTACCTTCATCTATGAAATAAAGAGTAAAAGCACAAGGATGAAGGCCTTTAGGCGGCATTGCACTGACATGTGAGAGAGGCAGAGGATTGACTTAGCAGAAAAGGGAAGGATGGAGAGATCTGGAAAGGTTGGTGCATATTGGGGATGGAATTGAAAGGTCTGCGATGTGCTGGATTTAGGAGAAATAGTCAAGAATTGTTAAGGAAAATGGGGAATTATGTCCTAAATATTGACTGTACTGGAATGCTCTCCTTACTTTAAAAGTGTAGTTACGGTTCATTCCTCATTCAGGGTGTTGTCTTTGTTTCAACCTGGTTGTGCAAGTCCTTTTACAAAACCTTTTTGGTGTAACTCTATTGACTTCCTTCTCTCTACAGAAGCCCGCATTTTCTCTTGAACACGCCTTTGTTATCTGTCTCTCTCCCCTAATACTTCCCTAAATAAAACTATTTTACGTCACACACATATTTGCTTCACACACATATACATGGACACACACACACACACACACACACACAAGTACAGTTAATCATGTTTGACTTCACTTCAAATGAATTCCTGTAAATAATTTCTGGATATGTGCAGTTTCAAGTTGTCCTGGCCACTAGGCACCAACAGGCATGATTCTTATTGATTTCTCCAAGTACTCTCAGCTTTTATTTATAAACTCATTTTATTTACAAAGGCCTATTTTATTTCAAATATCGTTGCCACTTCCTATCTCCTTTTTCTATACTAAAAAGTGAGAATATCTTTTTAATTGTTACTAGAAGCAAAACATTCCTCATACACAGTATGTACTATAAGTTGGCTGTAATTTTGCCATATTTAATGAGATGTTTAGGTGCTTTTGTTTGTATACTTTATTATGATTTCTTACCCATTGTAGTATGATTAAACATAAGCAATTATAAGTCGGTATATATATGTATATAAACACATATTTATATTTAATGTGAAGGATGACTTTTTATTCTTTTTTCTCCTAATTCCAAATGAATCTTGGTACTTGACTATCATTTATATTTCACAGTAGTTTTTCTCTAAAAGGAACTCTAAGATCATTGTGAAAACTAAAGTCTAACATATGAGAAATCAAAATTTAATCATGTAAACTCATTTGCAATGCGATGGGACAATACATTACTTAAATAAGTATCAACTATCAACTACTAAGTGAATGCAAATGTCAGTCCACTCCCTTATGAATTTAATGGTAATATTTTTAAGATTGTCCATAAGATGCTACAACAGAGAACATTGGGCAAACCACCCTATTCCCTTTGCTATAGTGATCTAGCTGAGCTTGCTTGGTTGATTTACACTCATCCCCAGTTCAGCCAGTATCACTACCATCAATAATTTTCCACTTTCTTATTGCACTTCGTAAACAGCACTCACATTATTTCGCATCCCTTACCATAATAGCATCTGCTTTCTTTATAACCCATTTATAATCATTTGTGTAATGTTGATTTTATATTGATTATCTCATTTCACTTGAAAGTTGCAAAGGCATCATGCCAGTCTTGTTCATTGGCACTTACAGAAAATCCTGGAAAGTTGTGGGGGCATAATAAATGCTTGCTAAAACTGTGAGATTTATTTTCAATGGCTATAGTCTATGCCTTGTAAAGTCTCAGTCCTACAGAATCTCTCTCGCACTCTATTCTTATATGTCTAATAAAGATTACTAACACTAACCAAGAATAACCTGTCTAAAACTTCTTTCATCTAACTAGTGTGGGATACTTTCTTTCCACAGATGGATATTATTAGATAGTATTTAGAATTTATAATTATTTTCCACTTGAATAAAAATGCTCATTTCATTTTTACAAATAGGTATAAAATCAATGGAATTGATATTTTTGGAAAATACTATTGATGGAAAAATAATATATATCTAGTTTTTCAAATTAAATTTGTGGATAACATTGTAAATTTTGTTAATGCATATATTTTCTCAATTTTAAAACCCTATTCTAGTTAATTTGAATAATGTAGCATGTGCAATGTTCAGAAACACACAACGACATTTATTTTATGCAGGAAATTTCTGGGTTTAGCAGTTTCATCAGATATTAAATAGGTTGCTTAAAGAAGCAAAATATCTTAATGCATATGTTTGTATTTCCAGACTAGAATATTTCCAGACAATACTTTTGGCTCAACTAATACAATAAAGAATAACAACAATTGTACTTACACAGTGAATATACAACTTTACAGTATTTCAGGCACCCAGTTCTTCATCAGTGGTGACCGGCGTAATCATTTTCTGCCTCTAGTTTGCTGGGTGTTTAGAGATTAAAAAGTAGTTGGCGAGCTCATACCTAGCATTTGCTGCCTTTAGGCTTCTTCCTCCCTCCTCCTTCACCCACCCACTCTGATAATCTTGCAAAAAAAAAGAAGTGTGGAACTCCTACCTTAGGAAATTTTAGTAAAAATGGGTGTTATTTTTTAAAGTTGGATATCTAAGAAGAAACGGATGTGGAAGCTGGTTCATTGACCCCAAATGCTCCTCTAGCCTGGAGTTAGTCATCATGTCTCAGAAATTACATTAGTCCTTTTAAAGCCTTTTATCACATTTCAAGCTTACAACATAACTGAACCTGCCATGTTTAACATGCTTTCTGCCTTCTTGAATATACCCTTTGGTTATGCAGAAAGTGCACAGCTTACATGTTTTGGAAGTATATGTTATTCAAGATAGGGGATTACCCTTGTTCGCGGTGTAGAGTATCACATTGTTTGAAGAAGCATTGAAGAATTGAAACCCTTGAGACTATCTTGAGTCATAACAGCTATTTTCAGTAATAATTCTTCTAAGGAAAGAATCATATGTTCTAATTTGTGGTGTCCTGAACTTGAGTGAGATTATTGTGCATTTATTAGAAGTAAACTTCAATGCTATATAGAGCTATTCACTCACATTTACATTTCAGAACTTTTAGATCAGTGTATTCAGCCTGGAAAAAAAATTTTAAGAGCTGGAATTTCAAAATAGTTATTCTAATAAATAGGAAGAGAATGTCAATGATTTGATAATAAAGAGAAATAAGAGTTTGTTTCTTAATAATATCTATTATCTTCTCTTACTATTACTACCTTATCACACCAAGTATGAATATTAATAATAAAGTATTAGCACAGTTAAGACTAAAGGGTGTTTTACCAAGTTAAATCCACATATATTTAAGGAAATACACGTTTAAACAATATTTTACTAACATACTATGAAGGAATTTTTTGAGAAGTTCAAGTTACCTATCCTAGATGTAGGTGACTAAAACTACATATATGATCAAGGTTAACTGTGAGTTTAGATGCAAGTATTTTATATTTATTTTCACTTTTGATGATGAATGTTTTAAGAAAGTTGTATGATAGTATGTTAAACTGTTCCTGATAATGAAACAGGCTAGGACAGTAAATTTGCTTGTTTAGGAAATTAAAGTTCATATATTCATATGTATATTTATTTATACATGTATATATATTTATATATGTATATATTTATATATGTATATATTTATATGTGTATATATGTATGTGTGTATATATAAATATATATATTTGTGTGTATATGGTTGCTATATCCAAAATGAAGTTGTCTAGTATTGAATTCTGTTATTTAATATGTCACTGTTCACACATTTCTTTGTTTGTCTTTAAAGAAATACAATGAGAAAACTGGTACTAAAATTCATCTTTTACTAAGAGAAAAAAAACAACGATATTCAGAGTTTTATTTATTCAGATGTCCATTGAACAGTATTTTCTTATTTGTAATTCCACTCAAGTAAATGAAAATGTGGTGGTAGAGGATTTCAAAGAATTGAGTGGAAGATTAATAATAGCTAAATGTTACCTAGCACATGCTTTGTGTCAGGCGCTATTCTCCGTGTTCTCTCATATGTTTCTGGCTGAGGGATCAGAGAGTACTTCCAGTCTGTGTTTAGGAATCATTCCTGTAAGTGCTGGTACGACCCTCTGATCCCAGAGATTGAATGAGATTGACTACAAACCTTAACCATGTATTATGCCTCCAACCCCATTATTCTAAAACCTATTCACCTTTCAAATTTTCTTATATATTTATCTTATAGTTCAGTAACATTTAAACCATAAGGTTCATATTAAAAACATATAAAGTATGGTACATGAAAAAGGAATAAATTAAAAAAATATTGGACAAAAAGTAAATATACGATGGTACTGAGAGTGAAGGTTCATACCATTAGAGAAAATGTGCATAAATATTTAAATTATAGATAGATAGTAGATAGATAGATAGATAGATAGATAGATAGATAGATAGATAGATAGTAGATATAGATATATCTACAATGTATGGGGAAGGGATTTGAATGTATGCATGCATATATGCATCTATACTTTTATGCATATAGAAGGGTGAATGAAAATTAATGGTTGCCTTTTAATAATCTTCAGAATGTTTATCAGTTAAGGTAAGAGATTTAATAGAAACTAAGACAAGTGAGAGGAAGTTGATGAGAAATCTCATTTTCATAATCTGAGATTATCTCCTCACCAATTACAGAGAAGTAATTGCCAAGTGGCGATTTTACTGTGAAAAGCCTGGCCAGCATCACTGGGTAACCCAGATTAGCATCATAATAAAATTGGTGAAGTAATGCATGTACTAATCCTGCAAGGAATCTTTATTAGAAGAGTCAGACAGATTCAGATTGAAGTTCATATTATTCAACATCAGGTTTATAAATTTTGAAAGTGAGAAATATTCCAGTTTGGAGAGTACTCTTTATTTCATTTCTCTCTCTCTCTCTCTCTCTCTCTCTCTCTCTCTCTCTCTCTCTCCCTTTTCACTTCCCTTTATTACACATTGTACATTATAATATATTCTAGAGCATAATTGGTTCCACTAGTTTGATATACTGGGTCCGGACCACGAAAAATGGCGGCAATTATGGTGAGCGAGTTTCATCCGTCCGAGGCCCTACAGGGTAGGGGCCCACTCCCAAAACCCATCTTGCCTCCTGGGAGCCTCATGGTCAGCTGAACTAGGGAAGAGCCAGATGTCAGCTCTCCCCTATGTGTCTGAGTCTCTGCATTATGCCCGAGAGCCCTGAGGCAGTTTGGGGCGGGGCCACCAGGGCCTCTGGGATGGCTCAGAGAGGGGAATGGGGACCCCAGCCCCATCTCCAGGAACAACTGGTGACTTCTGCCTCCGAGAACCGCCTACCTGGGCTCAAACTTGGCTGCTCTCAGCTGGTCTTGAGATCAGCATCTCTCTTGCATGGGTTCTGCTGAGCTGTGGGGTCGGACTGCAAAAATGGCAGCTCTTATGAGAGCCAAAAATGGCGAGTCTCATCCAGCTTCTCCCGAGGCCCTACAGAGGTGATGGGCCAACACCCAAAATCCATCTTGCCTCCTGGAAGACTTCTGGTCAGCTGAGCTAGGGGAGAGGTGGATGGCAGTTCTCCCCCATGTTTGAGTCTCTCATCTTTCTCTCTATCTCTATTTCTGTCTCTGTATTTTTCTCTCTTCTCCTACAACTTGTAACTTGCCTTCGGTTTATGATACAATTATCTATGTGTATATTCAGTAGTGATTTCTAATGTGACATTATAGTTCCTCATTCCCCATCAACCTCCCCAGTTTGTTACAACAATGATCATTATGTTGTACAGATGTGAAAGATCCTGGGAAGCCTACTTTGTTATCTAAGCCTCTTGCACAGCTGCACACTGTTCTTCCTATATCAGATCATCTACCATCCAGGGTCCACAGGGCAGTGCCCTGGGGGGTGTAGACAAACCTATCTACTGTCTGCCACCTGCCAACTGCAGCCAGGCACGACAGCCACACCTGCAACACCTCGAGGGGCAGGTGGCCCATTGTTATTACTATATTTTATAATTTTACACTTTCATTAGTTTCTACAAATCAAGAAGTGCATTTGAATGTGTTTCTTAGAGAAGTTAGTGGCACATTAGAAAATATGTCAAAATGTCATTTTTTATTTCAAAAAGAAAAAATTTTATAGCATATTGTTATTCCTAGCTTGATTAGTGTTATTTGAATAGCAACAATCTTACATATTATTTCTGTCTTGGCTTCAACACAGTTTCACACAAAACAGTTGAGTGTAAGGTGAATAATATATGGATTAACAAAGGTCTATGTGGACGTCTCTCCTTCATAGCTTTTAGCAGGTCTAATAATAACTAGAATTTACTAAGACTTTAACTATGACAAGAAATGTCAGAACATTGCATTCAATATCTCATTTAAGCCTCCATTATATATGTGTGACTAGTTGCACTAATTGTATACTCATTTTATAGATGATCACTATCACTATCACTATCACTATCTTCCCGTTCATCATCGATTTGCTCGAGTGGGCACCAGTAGCATCTCCATATGTCCTGTCTCATGCTAGTAGAGCCCGAGGGCATCTGCTTGTTCCAGGAACATAAAGAGCCTCAAACCATTATATTAGGTCATAGGGATGACCTAATGTAATTGTTACTGGTATTTGGCATATCAAATACAACACAGGTAGCTTGCCAGGCTTACCTTGCGGGTGGCATACTCTTGTAGTCACCTCTAAATACAGCATTTGCAGCAGTGCGAGCCAGGCTCTGATAGGCTGGTCTGCTGGGTGGAGTTCTGATGAGAGGGAAGTTCGGATGTGGAAAGTGGCGGCCCTCATGGAGTGGGGGGGGGGGGGTCGTGATATCTAAGACAAAAAATAAATGAATCTTTTAATATCAATATTTTATCTCTGATAATGCAAGCAACTCAAAATTACAAGGGGACAATTTAAGCAAAAGTGCACATAAGTGCTTATATACATAGATCAACATGCAAATATAACTTATCACATGCCGTTTCGATGCATTTTTCTTACAATCTTTCTAATAGTACTCTTCCATGAAAATAGCAGGGAATAAAATGGAATCTCTGAACTCTGTATATTAACCCTTTGTAGAAAAAATATTGGAGCGCTTTATTACTTGATTACCATGAGACTCAAGACAAACTTGTCAGTGTTCTTATTTGAGAATGCAAAATTCAGTGCTTAAAGCTAAGCATCACAGGCAGATTTTCTTCTGAGCCAATGACTCCATAGGAGAATTAGAAGTTTTCAATAAATTTATAAACATACTTAGTTTCTATGTAATTTTCATAACAATAAGACAAAACTTCTGTCATATATATATATATATATATATATATATATAATAAAAGCTACTCCAAATAATATTATTTCTTTCTTATTAGAAAAATATATTGAAAACATTGGAGTAAGGGTTTAAAAGTATGATCAGAGACTGCTCAGGTTCAGATCTCCATAGTATCAAGGCACAGTGGCTCAAATTCTTCCGGAATGAATGCATATCTCCAAAATATCTGTCCTAATGAGATTTCTTTAAACATTTGTTTGTTTGGGGGTTATATCCTGTGATGTTCAGACTTACTCCTATCTCTGCACTCAGGGATTTCTGGGGGGCCCTAAAATGTTCCAGGGGTCAAATCCAGATTGGTTGTATGAGCTCAAGTGCCCTGCCCCTCTACTGTTTTTGGCCCAGTAAAAATATAAAGAGATTCAATAAATAAATAATTGAATTAGCATATTAGTAAATAAATTCAGTTTGCTGCATAGTCAGCACAATATTTGTGTTTATTATATTTTCTGACCATCAAAAAAGCTCTGCTTGGAATATCACACCTCACTCAAGTGTGAGAAGAAACTGAGTTCCGACCTCCGCCGAACATCGAAAAGTCAGGGACACTGTCTTGTTTGCCAACGCGTTGAAAATCAGATGAGCTGGACATGTAATGAGATTTGGAGGCAACTGCTGGACTAAAGCCGTTACCGACTGGATCCCATGGGATGTCAAAAGATCACATGGCCACCCACCTACAAGATGGTCAGACTTAATTGTCAAGACCCTGAGCAAACTGTTTGAGGCTCTTCGTATTCCTGGAGCAAGCAGATGCCATTGGGCTACACAGGCACATGACAGGGAAAAAAGGAAACATTATTTGTGACCGCTCAATCAAATCGATGAATATCGGGATGTCAAGTGATCAAGTGAACATTCTCAACTTTAAAAAAAATCTTTATTATACCACCATGAGACATACAATTACAAAGATGTTTATGTTTGGGTTTCAGTCAGTGTTCCAGTGCCATCCCTCCACCAGTGCCTATTTCCCACCACCAATGTCCCCTGATCCCTCCCCCATCCCCAGCCAGCCTCTATGCTATGGCAGGCACAGTCTCTCTCTCTCTCTCTCTCTCTCTCTCTCTCTCTCTCTCTCTTTCTCCTTATCTTACACATTGTGGCTTGCAAAACATACCTTTAGAAGTTATCATGTATATTCCTTTCCCTATATCCAATGCTCAACTCTAGGCTGGTATTATAATTTCCAACAATTATTAGTACACTGTTACTTTCTTTATCTTACCTAACCTCTGACTCACACACAATTGTAGTAGAATCTACCCACTAACAAGACCTCCTGATCTATGTTTTTCCTGGCTTTGGATATGATATTATACTATTTTTTGTTATATCCCAAAACAAATGCAGTCATTGTATATCTGTACTTTTCCCTCTGGCTGATTTCAGTCAGCATGATCCTCTCCATGTCTATCCATTTATAGGCAAATTTCCTTACTTTGTTTTTTCCTAACAGCTGCATAGTATTCCATTGTGTAGATGTACCAAAGCTTCTTTTCCAGTCGTCTGTTCTTAGGCACTCTGGTTGTTAACAGATTCTGGCTATTGTGAATAGTGCTGCTATGAACATAGAAATGTAGATGGTCTTTCTGAGCTGTGTTTTTGGCCTCCCAGGGTATATTACCAGGAGTGGTATGGCTGGGGCAAATGGGAGCTCAATATCTAGTTTTTGGAGGAATATCCATATTGTTTTCCAAAAAGGCTGTATGGTCGCATTCCCACCAACAAAGGAGGGTACCTTCTCCCAAAATCCATGCCGCACTGGTTTGCTGGATTGGCCGCTGGGTGTGTGGTGGGTGTCGCGTTGTTTATTGCTACTTGTGGTTTTCATGTGGCTTGATTTCTTTGGGTTCTGTTCTTCCCCCCATTTTGTGGGGTGCTTTTCCGGCGCCTGATATATTCTTGACTTTAACCCTCTATCAAATGGGTATTGAGTGAATATTCTTTCCCACTCTGTGGACATTCTGTTTATCTTGGTCATCATTTCTTTTGAGGTAAAGAAGATTTTTAGTTTCATATTAGTCCCATATGTTTATTTGTGCTTCCAATTGCTTTTGTTAGTGGTGTTACATCTTTGAAGATGTCTTTAGCATGAATGTCATAGAGAATTGTTCCTATGTTTTCTTCAATGTACTTTATGGACTCATGTCTGATATTGAGATCTATAATCCATTTTTGTTCTGACTTTTTGTACATGGTGTTAGAGGAGGTCCAAATTCATATTTTTTAACTCATAACTGCCCAATTTTCCTAGCACCACTTGTTGAAGAGGCTTTTCTTGCTCCATTTTGCTCCACTTTTTGCTCCTTTATCAAAGATTAAATGATCATGTATGTGAGGATGGATGTCAGGGTACTTAACTCTATCCCATAGGTCCTCAGGTCTGTTTTTATTCTAATATCATGCTGTTTTAAATATTACTGCTTTGTAGTTTAGTTTGAAGTTGGAAAGGTGATCTTCCAATCTTCTTTTTTCCAAGGATTGCTTTAGTGGGTTTTGATTATTCCATTACAAATTTCAAGTGTGTTTGGTCATTTTTTTTTGAAGGATATTATGGGTATCGTATATGGACCTCATTGAAGCGTGTATATAGCTCTAGGGAGTATTACCATTTTCACCATGTTAATTTTCCCAATCCATGAGCAGGGAATGTGTTTCCATTTCATTGTGTCGTGTTTTATTTCTTGAGGCAGTGTTTTGTAGTTTCTTTTGTACAGGTCCTTTAAATCCTAATTAAGCTGATTCCTAGGTATTTGATAGTATGTGGCACAATTGTTAATGGGATTATTTTCTTAATATCCCTTTCTTCTCTTTTGTTATACTAGTAAAGCCACCAGTTTTTGGGTATTGATTTTGTACCCTGCCACTCTGCTTCAGGTATCTATTGTTTCTTTTTAGTAGAGATTTTAGGGTTCTCTAGGTATAATATCATGTCATCTGCAAATAGTGTATAGCTTGACTTCTTCCTTGTCTATCTGGATGCCCTTAATGTCCTTTTTCTTCTTTGATTGCATTCTCAGCTTTTTTAAACAGTCATTTTCTTTGCGAATGAAAACAATAGACACTGTCGCTAAGGCCCCTTATGATTTTTGATTAACATTTAAAGAAATTTCTGATTCTTATGAAATATCTTACTTCATAGTCATGTATATTCATTAAGTACCACATGTTTCTTAATTTTTTTTTATAAAAGTTTATTATCTCCAGTTACATTTCATGATACTTTATTTCTATTATGTGCAGTGAAAAGGTACTATTTTCTTCAAAAAGAAGACCTGGAACTTTATTGAAATTCTAATATTATGTGTATTCTCCAAAATCTACAGTTTTAAAGGATTTTATGTAAAGTTTTTTATGTTATTGAGAGATTATAATTAGAAGGATTTTAATTGCTGAATTTTCATGGACCTGGGGCTTATTCTTGCCTCTGTAGAACCTAAGACTCAGGAAACCTACAGATTTCCTAGGAAACCTACAGATTTCCTAGGAAACCTACAGATTTCTAGGAAACCTACAGATTTTGAGTTTGGAAGTGCTTTGACTCTTGGAATTTGAAACAATCAGTCTTAACACTACTCTGTTGCCTAGTCAGGGACCAAATTCAAGAATAAGACAGTACCTAGAAACCAAAGGGATTTATTAGGGATGCATTAAATACACTTCTGAGTTATGGGGCCAGGAACTCTCAAGAGGATATGTTCACCTAGTATGTTTTGGTGAACATGTGCTCCCCGCCTCACGAGGTATTGCAGGTGTGGCTGTGGTGCCTGGCTGCGTTGGCCAGTAGCAGACAGGAGACAGGCTTGTCTATACCCCAGGGCTCTTCCCGTGGGTCCTGGAAGGTTGATGGTCTGACATAGAAAAAGATTGGCCTCCCTGGGATGAACCCAGAGCCACGGCAGAGCCTGGCAAGCTACCCATGGTATATTCAATATGCCAAAAACAGTAGCAATAATGGACCTCATTCCCGGCGAATGGAGACATTACTGGTGCCCGCTTGAGCAAATTGATGAACAACGGGAAGACAAGTGGCAAGTATGTTTTGGAGAGCTTTTAATTAGATGAGTTAATTCAGCTACAAAATATTACTGCATGGATTGGATTAACCTGGAGCTCTTTGCAACTACATTAATGTGAATTAATAAACATTTCTGCATTAACAAAGGGAAATTGTGAAATACCGGTCAAAGTTATCTATTGAAATTGCAATAGTAACTTGCGGGAATGTAGTTCTTGAATTCACTATTACTGCAAGCTGGTATAAGCAAAAACAGAAGATTGACTATAAGCATGTGTATCTTCTCTTAGGATGTCTCTGTATTTCTGTATCTCCCCACCTACCTGAAGTGTGTGAATGATAACACTTGGAAATTAATATTAAAATTAAATATTTACAATGGGAAAAATGGCAATCAATAAAGAATAAGCCATTCACTTTTTCTTAATGTTTAAAAGGTTCTGTCTTTTTAAAAAATGTCTTCAATCTGTTAGAATGTTTGGAAGTGTTGAGCTGGAGCTGTTGTACAGCAGGTAGGTAACTTGCATTGCACATGACTGAACTGGGTTTTGTCTTGGGCACCCAATATTATTCTCTGAGGATTTCCAGGTGTGATTCCTGAGCTCAGAGCAAGGAGCAAATCTATAGACATGCCACCCTGAATGTGCTAGACCTTCCAAAGTCAGGACCTGGAACATCACTGGATCTCTCTCTCTCTCTCTCTCTCTCTCTCTCTGTATATATATATTATATATATATATATATATATATATCACTGCATATATATATCACTGTGTATATATATCAGTGTATCACTGTGTCACGGGTCGTTAAATCTATCAGGGGGCGTTTCTATGTGTGTGTGAGCCAGGCGGGCTGGGGGGCTATTTTAGGTGGTGACTTTTGGTTGGCTTGGGGCTGGGGGGGGGGCTTCCCAAAGCTTATGGTGCCGGGCCGGGGGTGTGTGGGTGGTGGTGGGTGGGTTGGGAGGGGTAGGGCGGCGCTGGGTGGGTGGGGGGTGGCTTGTTGTGGGTTGCGGGTGGTGGGCGTGCGGGCTGGGGCCGGGGGGGGGTGTGGGTGGTGCGGGGGGGGGGGTGGGGTGGGGGGTGGTGGGGGGGTGGGGGGGGGGGGGGGGGGTGGGGGTGGGGGGTTGGGGGGGGGGTGGTGGTGGGGGGGGGGGGGTGTTGTTGGGGGGGGAGGGGGTGGGGTTGGGTGGTGGGGGTGAAGGGGGTGGACTGGTGGGGTGGGGGGTGTGGGTTGGGGTTTTGGGGGTGATGTTGGGTGGGTGTTGTTTGGGGGTTTTTGTTTTTGTTTGTAAAACTGCGTGTCGGCTTTAGCACTTGGGCGGGGGGGGACGTGTTTTTATAATATATATATATATATATATATGTATATCACTGTATCACCGTATCACTGTCTCTCCCGTTCATCATCCATTTGCTCAAGTGGGCACCAGTAACATCTCCATATGTCCTGTCTCATGCTAGTAGAGCCCAAGGGCATCTGATTGCTCCAGGAATATAAAGAGCCTCAAACCATTCCATCAGGTCATTGGAGTGAGGTCTATAGTTGTTACTGGTACTTGGCATATCAAATACCAAATATCAAATATTTGATATTTGATATATATAAGTAAATATATATAAATATTTTATCACGGTTTTTCTCACCTACCTTTTTTATATCTATCTATATATATAATATATATAAAGGTAGGTGAGAAAAACCTTGAGAACAAAAGTGTTGAACACATCAGTATTTTGTGTGTTGCACAAGAAACAAAGGGTTAAAATCAACAGAACTCAATTAATCTATAAAAAAGAATTATGTGAAGCATATCCTGATGCATTGCCAAATGGAATTAATTCCATTATGGAAGTTTGTACCCAGACTCACATCCAATTTGGAGTTCTTGTTAAACTATATTTTGCTGAGACCAAATAGCATCAGTGCACTTAAAGCTATCTAATGTAAAGTTTTTTTTTTTGGGGGGGGGCAAAAATCCCAAACTCTAGGCCAGTATGTAACCAAGAGGAATGGGTGCTTTAAACCAGTTGAAATACCCCCCCACCCCACCCCACCCCACCCCACCCAAATATAGTGTTAATGTAGCAGAGGAACATAGGGAATATGCTTGCAGTGGAGTTAAAAAGTAGGTTTAAGGGCCGGAGCGATAGCCCAGCTGGTAGGGCATTTGCCTTGCACGTGGCCGGGCTGTGCCGGCCCGCGTTTGATTCCCGGCATCCCATATGGTCCCCCGAGCATCGCCAGGAGTAATTCCTGAGTGCAGAGCCAGGAGTAACCCCTGAGCATTGCCGGTGTAACCCAAAAAAAAGCAAAAAAAAAAAAAGTAGGTTTAAGGTGTGTGGACATATCTTAGGATTTAAAAGCATAATCTAGATAAAATGTAATTTTTTTTTTCAAATATGGCATGCACTACCTGAATAATCTTGGTATCATGCCATTTATTTTGTTTATATGCAACATTTATTATAATTTAAATTCTTATGAAAAGATATTATGGGGTATACTGTGGCATGAATGCTTATTATTGGGGTTTATAAAGTGAATGAAGGCAACCGCATAACTGATGAATAAAAGCTAAACAGAGTCTTCACTCTCAGATGCAGGCAGCGTTGTCATAAAGTAAGGCAGGATATATTTGGGTAAGCAGGAGTGTACATGAGGGCGTCTGGCTATTTCAGCCAGGGGAAATAGAAAGAGCATAATCACCTAACTGAGAACATAGATGTTTTTACCTTTTTCCAGTTTTGAATTTCTCACTCTAGGGGTTTTGTTATTTAGAAAACTGAAATTGACTCTGTATCTGGGAAGAGAAATTGTGCCTTTTCTCTCACTGGGAGCTCAATTTCACTCTCTTCAGTTCACACTCTCTTTCTGTCCATTTCTTTTGCACTAAAGTCTCAATAACCATAGCCATAATGACTCTGGGGGCATTTGCCTTCCCCAAGAAATGAGGCTTTCAATGATGCTGTTCTCTGTGGTCTCAGCAGAACAACAGCCTTTGTGAAAGCAAATGCCCTCCATTTAAGAGACTTCAATTACCTGTCAGCAAATAGAGTCCATAAACTATAAACTTCATATCATGACCCACAGTTTCTAAAGAGTTACACAATTTCATCAATGGCATAATTATTCCTTATTTCCTAGTGCCACAGAAACTCTTAATGCCTACACTTCCATTGGTCTCCATAAGAGGTCTCTAAGTCTAGAGGAGCTAGAACTCAGATCTCTTATCCAAAGGGAGCTCAGTTACAGGATTCACCATGTAGAAGTAGTTTTAATTTGGCAAAATATTTCCTCAGGGAGTTTTGGTCCTTCCTTTGCAAATGAGATGAGAGGACTTAAGTGTTCAGTGCCATTACTGAATTTAAGTGAGATGAAATAGTATAAAATGCTTATAGGATTTTCTAACTTTATCAGGTTCTCAGAGAGGCTAGTTCTGTTTACCCTCATTCATTTTTGAACATCATCCTTTGGTTTGGGGGCTTCTAAGTTGACTGAGACACCTTCCCTTATCCACCCTTATCTCCAGGCCACATAGCCACATCATTTGTATATATATATATATATATATATATATATATATACATATATAATATATATATATATATATATATATATAATTTTTTGCTTTTTGGGTTACACCCGGCCATGCTCGGGGTTTCTCCTGGCTCTGCACTCAGGAATTACTCCTCGCGGTGCTCGCGGGACCATATGGGATGCCGGGAATTGAACCCAGGCCGGCAGGGGCCAGCCTCATGCAAAGCAAACGCCCTATCCGCTGGACTATTGCTCTGGCCCCCATTTTGTATATTTTTGAATTAAAAATATTTGAATTATTTTATTAAGTAACATTGATTTTCCAGAGTACTAATATTTATATGCTCAATGGTAAATATACTACAACATTTTATGGCTCACCAGCAGAATTTCATTATTCATACACCTTAGTTGGATGACCTATGGCCTCCAACCTATGCCCTCTTTCAGTTAGTTATCACCCATTTCATCTTGGTAACCTCAGTCTATGCAACATTGTTCATTCCTTTGCATCGTGTTTTTATATTTCCCATATGAGTGAGATCGTTCAGTTTTTACCTTTCTGCTTCTGGCTTATTTCCTTTTATTCGATGGTTTTAGAAATATCATATTACTGCCCAGAGAGTGAGAGAGAGAGAGAGAGAGAGAGAGAGAAAGAGAGAGAGAGAGAAAGAGAGAGAGAGATCTCCTTCAGTCCAATGGGTTATAATTCTCAGACTTTTCAGGGATGGGTCCCTAAGACTCTGGAGCATAGGCTGGGAGACATCAACAGTTTTCATTAAAAATTAAATAAACATTGTACTGCTTCAAATAAGATAGTTGTTTTGGATTATTGCTTCTTTGTCTTTTTCTTTTTTTTGTAGCTCCTTTAATCTATCATGCAGAGCTGATTTATGATCACATTTTTTTAACTCTTTGTATAAAAAAGCTATTGATCACTCATTTACATGTGGGTGATAGCCTCCCTAGAGAGAGTGTTCTTGGTTCGATGTCTTTTTCATTCAACATATTGAATATAGCACTCCATTCTCCCCAGTCTACAGTTTAATTAGTCAGCTGTTATCTTACTGGGATTTTCTTATAGGTGATTCTTGGATTTCCTTTTGAAGCTTTTCAAATTCTTTATATTTGACTCTTTCTATTAATGTGTCTTGGTATTAATCAATTTGGACACTTTTTTTTTTGTTATTTTGCTTTTTTTTTTTTTTGGGTCACACCCGGCGATGCTCAGGGGCTACTCCTGGCTCTGCACTCAGGAATTACTCCTGGCGGTGCTCGGGGGACCATATGGGGTGCCGGGGATCGAGCCCGGGCCGGCACAGGCCAGCCGCGTGCAAGGCAAATGCCCTACCTGCTGGGCTATCGCCTCCGGCCCCCTGGACACTTTTTTGTGGGACTCTGAGCTTTCTGGATCTGTCTCCTACATCAGATTGAATAAGGTCAACTTTTATGCCTTCAGCTAAGAATTCATTTCTCTTTTCTGCTACTTCTGTAAAGCCAATAATGTAGATAATGTTTCATAAAATTCGTATACTACCCTCATGTTTAACTCTACATTTAATTTGTGTTCTTTCTCAACCTCGTCATCACTCTCACTGATTCTAGATTTAGTATCTGTGATTGTGCTGTTGAACCCTTCTATTGTATTTTATAATTTGAATTTTTAGTTCAATTTTTTTTCCCTCACTATTTCTGTCTTTTTGAAAGGTTTTTTTTTTCTTCCTTTAATTTTCTCTTTTTGGTGATAATTGGTAGGATTGTTTCTAAGTCTTCACGGGAATTAAGGCTCCTTAGTTGTTCCTTGAGTTATCTTCTTCATAGGCTTTTCTACACCTGTCAAATAAGTATATTTTTAATTCTTCTTTATCCTGGATGCTAGGTGAGAGTCATGGCCAAGGATTATTGATCAGGAAGATTGATGTGGTAATTTAGGACTCACAATGAAACAATGAGGCTAGTACTGTGGCTCTCAGTTCTTGGTAATCTGGATGCTTGCCCAGAATTTTCAGTTACAACAACAGAGGGCCTGGATTATTCTCCTGAGCTTGTAGTTGAAGTACACAGCAACATGTCTGATATAAAAAACAAGTGGATCTAGGTATCAAATGGTGGTCTAATGGCAAGCGGTCAATAGAAGTTGCAGTGCTAAGAAGACCCTGGTAGCAATCAGGAGATTTGTGTCTGCCAGCACCTGGCAGCATCTGAAATTTCAGGAAAAAATAATTCTCTTTAGTGTCTGTGATAAGTTTATATGTGTTTTGCAAGAGTCATGCCACCAAAGTCAAGAAGACAAAAATGCTCCAAATTGTGAGTTCAGGAATGGACCTCAACAAATGGAGACGTTACTGAGGCACCTGTACATCAAATTTGGGCAGTGTCCAAGAGCTCTAATTCACAAGTACCTGTAGTACCAAAGCATCAGGATTGAATGATCAAGGAACAGGGGCTATTGGTGGTGGTGGAGGGGAACAGAAATGAACTGGTGTTCAAACCCCATGCACTGACAGATGTATCCAGCTTCAAAAACTCTGGGTATCATTTAGATGTAATGACTATTATACATCTATGTATGTTATATTGTTATATATGTTATAATGACTGTTACATTTAGATGTAATGACTGTTCTTTGAGGGTTATGTGAGTTCCGAAATTGTGAGTATCTGGAGGCTTCTATGCACACAATTCCAGATGATTGAACAGTGGAGACCAGGTTGTTGAGCTTGTACCTATATACCAAGTTTCAGCAGAATGGGAGGACAAACTGCACAAAGACACAAAGAGCTTAAGTGGTAATTAGCAAAATAGGGTCACCAGCACCTGGGAGGTCCCAGGCTACCACATTGGATTTATAGGCACCTGGTAGTGACTAAGGATACTGTGTGTGGGATGAGCTTCAAACTCATCAGACAAAACTGAAGCTTCAATCAGAGGTCAAACCTTCAGAGCTGAACTGGAGCACAGTAGTTGCTACCAGATTATACTTTGAGGTCCTTGAGGTATTTTCTGAATTCAAATTGTTCTAGCTTAATAGTGGTCTGCTTTGGAACTGAGAAAAACTGGGCCTCTGTATAGCTGATCTAAGCAAGTTATGCTGCACTCTTAACTAGAGGTAGGTGGAGCTCACTTCAGGAATTTGCCCTCAGGATATGCTTTGAAAGAGGTCACTGTGGCGTCCAAAGCCAAGCTGTGAGAGGTCTCCAAGAGGATGGCTGCTGGTGAGTTTGTCTTTTGCTTATATCCTGGAGTTTTTGCTTTTTATTCCAAAGTATATGATTTTATGATTGGGTACCCAGTGGTATCTACCATAATCCACACTATTCCCAGGTATATTTTTTCCCTGAAAATTTTCTTTCTGATGGCAGTTTTTGCTTTGTGGTGAGACTTCTTTCCTAATAAGGCCATTCCAGTGTCACCTGTCACTTGACACTTGTCTTGTCACTTGTCTTCCTATTGTTCATCAATTTGCTCGAGAGGGCATCAGTAACGTCTCCAGTTGTTGGGAATGAAGTCCATTATTGTCTCTGTTTTTGGCATATCAAATATACCAAGCTGGATAGCTTGCCAGCCTCTGCTGTGACTCTGCGTTCATCCCAGGGGACCCAGTACTATTCTGTCTTTAAAAAGATAAGACTGACATCTAGTACGAAATGCATAGGCTTTTAGATGACCACGTTAAGTGAAATCAGGAAACAAAAAGACAATTGCCAGATAATTTAATTCATAGGAAAAGTAATGATAAGCAGTTTTTAATCCATTTTGCCATTCTGTGTCTCTTAATTGGTTCATTTAGGCCATTGACATTGAGAGAGATTATTGTCATGGGATTTTGTCTCATCTTTCTGAATAAGGATGTTGTGCCTTTGGGGTTTGTCTTATAGTAGTTCCTTCAGTCCTTTTTTTAAATTTGGTTTTGAGTCTATGAAGTTCCTGAGCTGTTGCTTGTCCATGAATTAGTGTATCTTTCCTCAAATCTGGATGTGAGTCTAGCCAGGTAAAGAATTCTTGGTGAAGCCTTCATTTCATTGAGTTCTTTCATAATATCCCACCATTGTTTTCAGGCTTGGAGCATTTCTCTGAAAAGTCTGCTATGAATCTTAGGGATGCTCCTTTGTATGTGATTTCCTTCTTTGTACTTGCTGCTTTCTGTATTCTATATCTATGGTTTTTGTCATTCTAACTAGGATGTGTCTTAGAGTATTCTTATTTGGGTTTCTTCTAGTTATGTATATTTGGGCAGAATTCAGTTCCTCAATAGATTATGTACTAATAGAGGAAATATGGCTATAGTTATTATTAGGAGTCCTTGTATTTTAGAGTTTAAACTCAAGGCTACAATATAGACAGAAGTGCTCTATAGTTGATCTATAGCCCAGACTATACTTGCTACGTTATTAAGTACTTTATTCTATGTACATTGACCAATGTGCATAGGATACTTCACAAATATTAAACAAGAGGAAAAACAGGCTTATTCGGTGAGCCTTTTGTACTTGTCACTTGTTTTCCTGTTGTTCATCAATTTGCTCGAGTGAGCTCCAGTAATGTCTCCATTCTTTGGGAATGAGGTCCATTTTTGTTACTGTTTTTTTGCAATCGAATACACCACGGGTAGCTTGCCAAGCTCTGCTGTGGATCTAGGTTCATCCCAGGGGACCCAGTTATTTTCTGTCAGACCATCACCATCCAGTGCCCATGGGCAGAGTCCTGGAAATAGAAACGGTTGTCTCCTGTCTGCCATCTGCCGATGCAGCAGGGCACCACAGCCACACCTGTAACACCTTGAGGGGCAGGGATTTTGTACTAAACTTACTAAAATAATATTAGGTTATTATTATTTAAGGAAATCAGAAAATTAGTAGAATGATTACTAACAATTCTTACTTAGAATGATTCCTTAGAAAGACTAGTGTTGCTGAATAATATTTTTCTCTTTATAAACTGCGTGTGTTTTTATGCCTAAAATGTAAGACTTTGACGACATAGAGGAATAGGATATATATTTGGAAAATAATCATTTCCAAAAAATCATATTATTGGAATAAAAAAAGCACTGTAGTCATTAGGATGGGGCATAAAATAATTCTTATGAAGACGAAAAATGAGAATTCTTAATTATAGAAGTGAATGGGATTAATCAATCATGAGGCAGGCTCTAGTTATACATTTAACTTTTCTCTCACTATTTCTAGTTTTCTATTTATCATTCTCTTTCATTTGCATGTCTGTGATGACCAACTTGGAGGATTTTCCGGGAAAAGTATATGGTAGATATCCCATTTCTTGGTACCCTAAAATCAAGGAGATGAAGATGACATTAATAAGAAACAAATTCATTTATAATGACATAGATTTTAGGTTTTATTAGCATTGAAGTTTCATGTTAATATAGGATTGCACTGGCCACTTTCCTTTCCATCCCATACATCAATAGCAGTAGTCAGAGTCTTGGTGATCCTATATATTATGAAACGTCCAAGTCTTGAGAAAGTCCAATCTTTCTCTATACTTGGACATCTTTCTTACTAATTTTCTGATTTTCTTAAATAATAATAACCTAGTATTATTTTAGTAAGTTTAGTACAAAAATGGAAAGTTAAGAATTTTAGACTAACATATCATCAAAGCATCCATTTTTGTAGAATTATTCATATTATATCCTAACAAGAGATTTACTTTACTTTTTCCCCTCTTTTTTGGATGAGACAGCTTATTCTAAATATATTTTCTTGGAGGACTTTACTAAAATAAACAAGTATTATTAATCATCATCTGGAAGCTTTCTTATATCTTTTTAAAAATTATTGTTCTTTGTAATATCACACACTTGGTGAGCACATTGAAAATTAAATTAATATTTTACAAGCTCATAACAAGTGTCATTTTTCAGTCCTCAAATAATTGTATAAGTGAAGCTCCTTGTGCTCTACAGTGGAGTTTGGCATACCAGTTATCTTAAATGACTAGCAATCTGCTGTTAAAAAATGAAATTGAGTCTTGTACAACAAACTTCGTGGAACTTAAATATGCTATAAAATGGCAAATTATGTAAGAGAAAGTGATCATTTCACAAATGATTCATTCATACATAGAATACAATAACTAAAGTACATGAAATAAAACACACAATACTAATTCTTACACAGTAGAAACTGGTAATTATCAGAGGGAATTTGAAATAGGGTCTGAGGAGTAGAAAGAGAGGTCTATCGTGGTAGAATAGACTGGAACACTGGTGGTGGTATGAGATGTCTTATACTCATATAATGGTATTAGGTCTTGAAATTCTCTTGTATAGGAAGCAAATGACACATTAAGACAAATTGTAAGAGAGAAGGGGAAACAGACTCAATAGTAGATAACTAAAGTATTTTTGTCAGTTAGACAGGCTTTGTTTTCAATCCTCAGTTCTGACATCATATCATGAAAGACCTATAGTTAGTATTTCTAACACCATGGATATAAAGCAATTAATTTCTAGTAGTTTATAGTAATTATTAGTAGTCTAATAGTATTCAAAGATATGGCAACTGATTTTTACTTTCAAAATGAAGTGGCAAATAAATTTGATCTACATACCATAGTTTAATTCATCAATTCTACTTCCTTCACTTGTATATTTCTACTTTTTACAGTCTTATTTTAATACTACTGCCATCCTCTCATTTGTCATTATCAGAAAACCTAATTCAAAATCAATTTAAGAGAGGCAAATTTCCTTTTTTTAAAAAACATTATCTGCAACTCCAGATTAGATCTCCTTTAGGATCATTTATTGTGTTAACTCACCAGTTCTGTGTCATCCAATAGGATCCAAATTATATACATCTGCTTGACTGTGCTTATAGCTGTTCGAGCTAAGCTGTGCTTCTTCATGTTCTTAGATTAATGTTCATCACTATAACGTAGCTGCAGCAATCCCTTCAGTTATATAATGTCACAATACACAACACCTAATTGTTTAAAAGAAAGTCATATTTTCTAAGGTTTAAAAAAATTCCATGATTCTTCTCATAACCTCTTAGTTACAAACTGGACCAGATGCTCATTTTTTAAGGAAATTATATTATCAGAAATTTTATTCTTGCCATTTAGTTGTACTTCATAGCTGCATCCCCAAAAGTATAGAATGTATCACTTTATTGAAATAGTGAATATTTAGACTGGTTCCTCGTTTCAGTGATATATATAAATGTTTTGCCATGGAAAACTTGTTTTCAATGCATAGTCTGTCACTTTCATTAGACGGTAAAATATTGGAGTTCATATGTACTTATAGCTCATTTAGAATTGCATAATACATGTATTTTATACATTAAACTTATTATAAATGCTTATATATGTTTCTTTAATATGTTGTACAATGTTGTATATTGATTTCTGCCCTCTGAAAATTCCATGTACCTTTTTGGCAGGGTGAGGGTGGGTTCTCCACAGAATTGCTCAGAAAGCCAGAATGCCCCACAAGCAATTCTTGGCCCACCAGAGTAGTGGATCAATGTGAAAGTGAGAGAATGTGGCGATGCTCTGGCCCTGTGGTGCTGGAATTACCTGGGCCACCCAAGCCATACTCAGGGGCCTTCAAAGTTACACTCAACCATGCTCAGGGGACCATGCTCAATCGTTTTAACTTTATTCAACCATGTTGATTCTGGACCATGTACAAGAACACTAGAAACTGAATTATCTGCCAGCACCCATGTTTTACCAAACCTAACCTGAATAACATGTTTTCTCTTCTAGTAAAGTTAGTTCGCCCTTTTGGGAAGCCTCTTTTCTTGGAACTTCACTGTATCACTGTCTTCCCGTTCATCATCGATTTGCTCGAGCGGGCACCAGTAATATCTCCATATGTCCTGTCTCATACTAGTAGAGCCCAAGGGCACCTGTTTGCTCCAGGAACATAAAGAGTCTCAAAGCATTCCATCAGGTCACGGGAATGAGGTCTGTAATTGTTACTGGTATTTAGCATATCAAATACGACACAGGTAGCTTGCCAGGCTCTGCCGTGTGGGTAGCATACTCTTGTAGTCACCTCTAAATAATTTTTTTTTGAAAGTTAGCAGATCTTGGGCCAGAACAAATAAAAATAGTACAGCGGTAGGGCATTTGTCTTGCACATAGCCAACCTGAGTTTGATCCCTGGCATCTCATAAGGACCCCAAGAGCTGCCAGGAATAGGCCCTGAGTATCACTCCAAAAAGCCAAGAGTTAGCTGATCTTTTCATGTACCTGCAACACTGGCAAAATTAATAACCATATTTTTCTGTGTGAGGGATCAAACCCAACACAATATCAAGTAACTCTATTGCTGAGCTACTTCCCTGGTACCTAAACAAAAAAATTAATTTTGTGTACTTATGCACTGCTAAAGGTCAATACCCAAATCTGGTAACTACTGAAGACTTTGTTCTCATTAAGCAGTTCTGGGGTGGGTAATTTTAGCTGAAGGATTAAAAGTGACAACCACCCCTCATTGAAAGAAACTATGATATTCACGTGGTCACACAAACTATGCTTTAAAATTTATCACAAAATGCAAAAACATTTCTAATATTAGGGGCTGGAGTGATAGTACAGCAGGTAGGGGCATTTGCCTTGCATGCGACACTGACCCGGTTTGATCCCCAGCATCCCATATGATCCCTTGAGCACCAGGGAGTAATGTATGAGCTTTGTTGGGTATGACCCCAAAAAGAAAAAAAAGAATGGGGTCCCTGGAGAGAGAAGGCAGAGAAGGGTCAACCTCTAACACTGCTTATTGTGGTCCCCAAATCAAACCCCCCAAACACATGAAAAGGCAGAAAAGAATAATCAGCAGTTTTCTAGACTAGAAAACTCAAAATTCAGACACTAATATGAATGATATATACCCTTTTAGGTTAAGGGCAACAATCAAGTGAGCTATGTAAAGTGGCCTAGTACTGAAAAAAAATTGCTACTACAATCTATTACATTGTCAAAATTTGTTAAAGTCAATTCAGTTTCTCTTCCCTATGAAATCTTTAAACACTGCTCAAAGAGTTAAAAAAAGACCACCAACTTCTTCATTCTCAACCTCTTTCTAAGATTCACGCACACATGTCCTAAGATGAAATTTCTTTGAACAATTAGAGAAACCAAAGCTCAAAACTATTTCTTTGAAAATATTTTACTTGGAACTTATCTCTTGGAACAAATATTCTTGGAACTTATCTCCTATTATTGGTGTTCAACAAATGCATCTTTATATTCAGTCGTGTTAAGTGAATGTTTTCAATCAAATTTCACAGCCTAGGAATCTTAACTGTCTAAATGTCTCTTTCATCTTTCTACTTTTCTGTAGCCTCATAGCTTCAACTGAAGGCTAAGGCTCCCACTGGTTCTCCATGGAGAAGTGAAGCAAATTGTTCACTCGCTCTCATAGTTTATTCAAAGCCTCTGATCCATTCTCCACACAGATTAGACCAGGCTACTCTGCAGTGCAAAAGTATGCACAGGATCCTATTTCCCCTAAGATATAGTCTTGGCTCCTCAATAGAAAATCTGCTATTTAAGAGAAATTCCCTGCTTTTCTATGTGTCCATTTCTGTGTTCTATCCTCCAGCCCATCTCAATTCCCTTTTCTATTAACCAGTAATATTAAATCACCCCTCACCTCCAGATGAGAGGAGATTTTATCTCTCTACCTACCTGGAGATCCCTTCTCTCCCATTTAGTATACTCACTTCCCACTTAATTACAGCTTGGAAATCACATCCTCTGGGAGGCATTTCTTCCCCCATTTGCCTATGCAAACTCCCCTGGAATGCAAAGAAATTTCCTCCTGAGACTAATGGTTTTGAACCTTTCTGCTACTGTAATTTCCCCACTAATTAGTATGTGTAATGGATTGTATGATTCAGGGATATTTAATAACTAAATATTATTACCTGAACTAACACTATATGGCACTTGGCTCAACAACCACAGAAGCATTTAAGTAACCCACAGTAAATTTATGATGGAGTGATTGGGCATAGCCTTAAAGAACACATGTACATAAAATTATTTATTCAATACCAGCGTATGACCCTGGACCTAAGTATAGTATGACTTTAACTTATAATACCCCTTACACACTAACATTGACATTTGAGTCATGACTAGCACTTAGGTTAGTCACAACTGTGCATCAAATTTTGCATTTGAATGCTGATATTTATAATGAAAAATATGCTGTTTCTCTTTTATGCATTTAGAGGCTATCATAAAATCTATATAATTTTACAGATAGAGACTTTTCTCAGCAAACTATTTCATATAACTTCACATATCTGTGCCTTGGCATGAATATTAAATTGTGGAAGTAGGATAGCAATTTATGGAAAGCCTGCTGTCTTCCTTTGCTTCTAGCAAAATGATCTAGTCATGGAGATGTTGAGGTCCTTAGAGTAAAGCAGCCTTATGGCTGGTTGCTAATATGACTGAGTAATTAAATGATTTTTCTCAGTTATGGTGAGTAAAGCCATAATAATTTACTCCATGACTTTAAATATTTTGACCCAGAAACACTCTTCTGTTGTCTACCACATTTATTATTATTATTGCATGAATTTTAGGGAAGAATTATAAAAGAGCAACACTTTTGACATTTATAAAAACAAATAAAGATTTAAATGGCTAGGACTCAGTATTTCAGTGCCCCAATGTTTTCACTGAATAAACGTGTCTTGCTATGTGTTAAGTATACTTATTGAGCTATTATATGCGAGGCATTTGGTGCTCTAAATGATAGTTTGATCACATAGCTGTGAACAACAACATGTCAGTGTTCCGAGCCACGTGATATATCAGACATGCAAATAAGGATTGATTATTGTAGGGATAGCTATTTAGTTTCAATGGGGTTATATGCATCTATATGATATTTACACAGGGAAATTTATTTTAATCAAGGTTGTATCTGAAAGTAAGTTCTAATATCTGAAGATAACCTTCTTTGGCAGTACCAAGAACTGGGCAGCATATATCACTATATTTTTTTCCCTTTTTCGGGTCACACCCAGCAATTCTCAGGGGTTTTTCCTGGCTCTGCTCTCAGGAATTACTCCTGGCAGTGCTTGGGGAACCATATGGGATGCCGGGGATCGAACCCAGGCTGACATGGGTGGCCGCGTGCAAGGCAAATGCCCTACCCGCTGGACTATCGCTCCGGCCCCCTATCACTAAAATTGAATGCAGTATAAGAACTGATTCTTAACCGAATTCAAATTATCACCTTCTTAGAAAATAAAAGTAACTGATAATGGACCGGGAACATTCCCAAAATCAGATGTAGATTTGATATCTTTTAGAGAAAAAGGGGTTCATAGGAGAAGTTGTAGCTGTCTGGAAATAAGAAAGAATACAGTTATGAGTTTTTTTAATTTTTTCTGAAGAGAAAACAAAGACCAATGTTGGAAACCCTGTAAAGACAGGTTTCTGTTCGACAAAAAATAATTTGACTGGAAATGTCGAATGTGTAACAGGCTGCTATAAGGGAGCCATTGACATTTTTATAATAGGAATGACTTAAATGAAGCAGAATTGAAAAGTCTAATGTAGAATATCAGATGGAATTTACATTGCTTGAAAGACAGGCAGACCAGATATTTGGGATACCAGAAGTTGTCAGAAGCAGTTTTGTTATGTCCTGAGAATTGAATTCCTAAATCTCTGATAGGATTTATCCGAATAAATTTATCTGCATAAATCTACTGACTTAATGTAATGTTTTCTAGAACTTATAAAGAAAATAATCTTCAATGGAAGAGAAAGTATATACTTACCAAACTTTTCACAAAGAAAATAAGTTTAAATGTATCTAAAAAATTAAAATAAATTTTATTAGTCAGGTCATGCTGCAAAATGCGTTATATATGATCTTCTGTAGTACAGAAAAATAAATGATGAATTGAGTGTCTTGGATATAAATTGTTGCTAGCTAAGAGAGAGCACTGGTGTCAATAAATAGCTGTAGTTCAGATAAAGTGATATTTGCTAAAACAAAACTATTGAACATAAATTAACTATAGGATTGAGTTGTTATCCAGAGTGTATATTATTCCTACTGCTTTCAAAAAATTACTGTCAGTTAAAGTAATATCCCATTTGGAGCTATGTTAACCATAGAGCAAATATTTGGTCAAAAATAAGTAGATCTTAAAAAAGAGGGAATCATTTTATATTTTTAAATTAATAAATCGAGTATCCTAATACAATTTTGTATTTTACAAAGTGCCATTTTTAATGATTCCAAAGAACTTACTCAGAAAATGTTCATAAACTTTAGTCAACCTGAATTCCAAGTGGCATACTGACATATCTATATGAATTTATCAACTCCTCCTGCACTTATTCTGATTTATCTCATCAATTCTTTTCACTACTCAATGAAAGAAACCACAATTTATCTTTTGACATAGTTTAATTATTTGTAATTGTTCATGTTTTAAATTAATGGATTGATTAATTATAAAATTGTTTGACTGATACTTGTTCTTCAAAGACTATATTTTTACATACCTTGGCTTCTTTCCTGAATAAATTTTTTAAAATATAATGTTATAACCATCCTTATACTTTCCTTGAATCTTTCCAAGATACGATACTTAAATAAGATGCTTCCCATGTACATGACTGGTCCAAAAAATCAGAGAGACTCTTAATTATAAAGTAATGGCTTAAAGTCAGTATTTATGTCTCTCTATTATAAAATGATCTACAATAATAAATACATCCAAATTATTTGTTTGTCATATTTTAAGTAAATATAAAATATTTATAGAGATCAGAAGCTACTGTGACAATCTCATAGGATTTGAAGAAACATAAATTTCAGCACAGATAATTATTTATATGACTTCTAGGAAATTAATTTTAGCCATCTGAATCTATATTTTTAGATGAAGTTGTTAGATGGAGATAATGATACTCTTCATATGATTGTAAATAATGCTTAAATGTTTTACTATAGTTCTAGTACATTAAATGCTATAGAGTATGATATACAAATAATAACAGTGAAATCAAATAAAGTGCATGGTAAGAAACAACTAGCATTAGATTAAATCATAAAATAGCATGAGCAATAATCTGTGAATATACTTTAGTGAGTAATATTCTTAAAGGATATCATACAATAAAATAGTGAAATTATATATATAATTATAGAATATATACTTTATATTTTTATTAGTATATTTAGTGAAGGTACTTTTTGAGGACCATGACTGGTCTTGATATGTTCAAATTTTGTACTGTTTCAAGCAGCTTGATGAAGATTAAACACTGAGCAAACTACTTGGGAAGGAAAGGAGCAACTTTGATCCTTAAACTCAAAGGATTGAATCTAATGATAAAGATGCAACTCACTTGATCACTTGAATCCACGTTATTCATCGATTTGCTCGAGCAGGCGCCAGTAACATTTCCATTGGACCCTATCATGTGCCAATGTAGCCCAATGGCATCGGGTTGATTCAGGAATATGAAGAGCCTCAAACCGTTCATTCAGGGTCTTTACAAGGAAGTCTGACCATCTTGTAGGTGGGCGGCCACGTGATCTTTTGACATCCCGTGGGATCCAGTCGGTAATGGCTCTAGTCCAGCGGTTGTCTCCAAATCGCATGACATGTCCAGCCCATCTGATTTTCGATGCCTTGGCAAACAAGACAGCGTCCCTGATTCTGGAATAGCGACGGATGTCAGAACTCTGGATTCCTTCTCTCACTTGAGTGAGGCGTGATATTCCAAGTATAGCTCGTTCAATTCCTCTCTAGGAGATCCGAATAGCATTCTCATCCTGCTTTCTTAAGGCCCAGGTCTCTGAGGCGTATGTTAATGCAGGGAGAACGGTGGAGTCAAAGAGATGTGCCCAGAGCCAGAGGTTCTTTGTCCTTTTAGCTATTTCTTCGATGCCTTTGAAGGCATTCCAAGCCAATCTCTTCCCCCCTGTGCAGCTCAGGTTTTAGGTCTTTCATCATGTTGATTTCTCGACCTAGGTACACATAACTGCTGCATTCAGAGATGTTTGTTCTATTGAGAGTGAATGGGGAAATAGTTCATTCTTCATGAACATTGTTTTCTTTTAGATTCAGCTGTAGACCTATCTTTCCACATTCTCGGTCGAAGTCAGCCAGCATTTGTGCCGCTTGGCTAATGTTTGGTGTTATTAGAACGATGTCATCAGCGAAGCAGAGGTGGTGTAGTTGCCGACCATCTATCTTCACTCCCATTCCTTCCCATTCTAATTGTTGCATGATATTCTCGAGGGTGGCGTTGAAGAGTTCACATTAATGATCACTTCTTTGTAGAATGGTGAGATCCTGGTGGTGAATCCATAATACAGCTCACGAAGGATCTTGATGTATTGGGTTTGAACACCCTGTTTGACTAGGGCTTTGATGACTGCTTCAGTCTCCACAGAATCAAAAGCTTTCTGTAAATCAATGATCGTGAGACAGAGCGGCATCTTGTACTCCCTACAAACCTCAATGAGCTTGGTTACTGTGTGGATATGGCCGATTGTGCTGAATTCTTTCCGGAAGCCTGCTTGCTCGCATGGTTGTCCTTCATCTAGTGTTCTGCTAATCCTGTTCAGGATGACTCCTGTAAACAGCTTGTAGATGATGGAGAGCAAGCAGATGGGGCGATAGTTGCTGATGTCGTGAATGTCTCCCTTCTTGAACAGTAGAACTTTCCTGCTGGTTTTCCTTTGGGAGGGCATCTTGCATTCGGACAGGTAGCTTGTGAAGAGCCGAGCTAGTGTATTGATGAGTAGCGATGGCAGATTCTTCAGGTGTTCGGGTCTGACTTTGTCTGGGCCTGGTGCTGTTCCCTTCTTTACCGACGAAATGGCATGTCAGATTTCAGAAGGGAGAACGTTGGGAATGACATATCCATCCTGTGGAATTTGGTATGTGGGCAGGTGGATGTGGCTATCAAAGAGATTTGAGTAGAAGTCCTGGATAATCTTCTCCATTGCCTTTCTGGAAGATGTGATAGATCCATCAGGCCATCGGACGGCAGTCATCTTGGTCTTATCGTTGGCGAAGGACAAGCGGGCAGTGCGAATGCTTTTCCCGGCTTCTGCTGCATCTTCTAGTATTTCTGCTCTTCTGTCCTTGAGGTCTTCTTTTATCGCTTCTCTGCACCATTTAGCAAGCTTGGACGTTAGCATTTGGTCTCCTGAGGCCCGCGCCTTGACACATTGGCGAATGAGCTCGAGAGTTTCTGAAGACAAGTGTCCTTTTGTGTCTTTCTCTCTTTCAGCATTCTTTGTTCAATCAATAAGGTATGTGTTAAATTTACCATTTTTTCTTTTAGTTAAACAGATTTGGTATCTTGAAATTTTAAAATAAATGACTGCTGCTTTTAAAGTATACACATAGAGATATTTGTATAGATTGTAGGTTTATTAAGCTATAAAGGAGTAAGTGACAGAATTCCATTGCTGTTTTTTCCCTCTCCTCTGAACTAAATGTGTTCCCATTTTATTTCACATTGAACTTTATGTCTTAAAGCAGTGAGAAAGATCTAGTATTTCTAAGAAAGAACATTCTGGCAAGTGCTATTACCTCAGAAGCCAGGGAACCTTTTCAAAGATATTCACAAGAGAGAACATTTTTATACCTTGTAATGGGAATGGTAAGAACACCTTCGCCTCATTCTACAATCCCATGGAAACCATGGACTATGTTTGCAAGTTATCACCAAATTACCAAGTACTGCCTATATTACTTTTATGCTTACAGAAGAAAAGAAGAACAGATATAATGTATAATCTCCCATGTTTGCAATCTTTCTCTTTTATTATTTTTTCCTTTTTGTGTCATGCCTGGCAGTGCTCAGGGGTTACTCCTGTCTCTGCACTCAGTAATTCAACCTGGCCATTCTTGAGGGACCGTATGGGATGCCTGGGATTGAAACCAGGTTACTAGCTGTACTGTCATCCCAGCCCCCATATTTAGAAACGTTCATCCTCTCATCTGGAAGTCATTTCCCATAACAAAAATACTTTGAAACCAAAGTTTATTTAAGTTGAGGAAATATTTATATGACTTTATAAAAAATTTAAATGTAATACCTAAGCAAGGTCAAGTTGTAAGATAAAACGAAATAAACCTTTGTAAGAAATAAAATCACCAGCCATCCTAAATCTGAGCCTTTTAATCATTGCAACAAAGCTAAAACTGCAAAACAATGAGAATAATTCCTTTAATTCAGTCAAAATCTAATGTCAAGAACCTCAAGGGAGTTTCATCACCTCCTAATTGTCTTTTTAAAAGCTAACTGAATATAAATGTTCTAATCTTGTCACTATAGAATGAAGACTATATTTGAAATTGACAGACTGACATGAAAAAGGATGCTTTCAAATCATTCATGTGTAGATTTAACATCCAGCCTAAAGAGGAAAAGAAAGCATGTGCCATGTATTATTTCTTTTGGTTTTCTATACATTACTGGTCCTTGGTAGATTTTAGTGATGTGCCACACAAAGAAAATACCTTGTTTTTGTTCTCTTTCATAAAAAGGAAACTAGATAGGTAAAGAGAGAAAACACTGTCAACTTCTTTATTTTTTATTTATTTATTTTTGACAATTACAAAAATGTTCATGTTTGGGTTTAAAGCCATACAGTGTTCCAGCACCCATCCCTACACTAGTGCCCACCTCCCACCACCAATGTGTACAATACCCTCCCCACTCCCCTAGCCTGCCTCCATGGCAGGTTCTCCATCTCTTTTCTCTCTCTCTCTCTCTCTCTCTCTCTCTTTTTCTCTCTCTTCCCTCTCTTACATGTTGTGGATTGTAATAGACTTTCGACAATTATTGGTCCACTGCTCCTTTCTCCATCTTACCTAACCTCTGCTCCCACACATTTGTGCTAGTTTCGATCTTTGGCAAGACCTCCTGATCCACATTTCGCCTGACCTTGGATATTGGTATCATAATATGTATATATATGTATATATATATATATATTTATGTTATGCAAATAAGTGCAGTCATTCTATATCTGTCTCTCTCCTTCTGGCTTATTTCACTCACCATGATCCTCTCCATGTTCGTTCATTTATAGGCAAATTTCATAACTTCATTTTTCCTAACAATGAGAAAGATTAATAGCAAAGATTTGGGGAGTCAGATATCTAAAGTACAGATTTCCAACATTTTCTTGATTATTATACTCAAAGCTAAAGTTGTAGACATGATTTATAATTCAGAATTAAAATTTTGCTTTCATTTCCTTTCTTTTGATTTTTTTCAACTGAATTAGATGAACTTTGATTTTAAAAAAGTCAAAGATGTAAACAGATGACACAAAGATCAGCTTAGGTTAAAAAATAGAGGGTAAACATAGAAATTTCATAGCATCTTCATCTAGGATTCAAAAAGTCCTAAAATTTCTAATTGCTATGAAAAGGTCTTCCTTGCTTATACTGGTGAATATAAGCAAGAAAGTCTTGGCTGTGATGTTAGAGGGAAGGCTTTCAGTTTTTCACCATTGAGTTTGATGATTGGGATGGGATGTTGTAAGTTGTTTCTGCCTCAAGGATTCAGAAAATTTTATTCAGAAAAAAGCCATTTACACACCTATCACCTGTGTTCGTTGCAGCACAATTTATAATAGCTAAAGTCTGGAAACAACTCAAGTGCCCCAAGGTAGATCAGTAGATAGAGAAGTGTGATACAGGGGGCCCCAGTGCTAGCTCAGCAGGCAGGGTGTGTGCCTTGCACATGGCTTACCCAGGTTCAATCCCTGGCATCCCATATGGTCCACTGAGCACCACCAGGAGTAATTCCTGACTGCAGAACCAGGAGTAACCCCTGAGTATCGTGGGTGTGACCCAAAAAGAAAAAAAATATGATACAGAAGCACAATGTAATATTACTCAGCAACAAGAAAATATTTAATAGGGCAATTTTCTGGTTTGTTGAAGAATCTGAAGGGTATCAGTTTGAGTTAAGTTTTTCAGTAGGATGGCATAACTCTCTCTTATGTATTTTGGATAGAAAGAAATATAGTAGGGTATAATAGAAGCCCAAAGGCAGCAGGAATGGTCCTCAGTAGGAAGCTTACGAGGATGGAGGGTTTTGGGAAAAGGTTCGGGACAATGATACCAGATACTGGATAGTCTGACAAGGTTGTGATGATAGACATATGTATGCATGAAACCCTAATATCAAAAGTAGTATAGACCTTATAAATTAATTTTAAAAATCTTAAGCACCTTAAAAAGATCAAAGTGATATCGAATTCAAATTCAAATACTGACGTTTTATAAAACAGTACCAAGGACCATATGTGACTCACTGCAAAAATGCGAGCCTTGCATGCATGAGAGTTAGAGTCAATCCTAGATACACTGAACAAGAGGGAGGGAAGAGAAAGCTGATGCATATAATTTCCATAGGAGAACCAGGGTTTGGATACCTAGCGCTGCAAGGTCTGTAAGCATATCAGAGCAACTAGCTAGGAGCAGCCCTTGAGCATCACTGAGTATTGCCCCACAATAAAAATAGCTGAGAAGAGGATCTGGTAAAAAACAGGTAGTAAATCAACTATTTCTTATGTAAATGAAATCATTAAATAGAATACTACTACTATTTTGAGTATTCATAATTTGTTTTTAAATATTCATTTTGATTGTTTTACTTTTATTTATTTAATTTATTTATTCATTTTGCTTTTGTGCCATACCCAGTGGTACCCAGGGTTTACTTCTAGTTCTGTTCTCTGGCATCACTCTTGGCAGGGTTTTGTAGACCATATGTGGTGCCACGGATTGAACCTTCATCAACCATGTGCAAGGAAAGCACCCTGCCTGCTTAAATATGTCTCCAGCCCCCAAATAGACTTCATTTTTAAAAATACCATAGTGACAGCTAATTTTCTTCATTCTAAACACACTGAATTTTAAGAAGGAAGATCAATTGTGCCTTTATGGTTCTTTTTTTCTAGTTGAATAAGGAAATCTTCACCTTTTTAAAAGCATTCCAAATGTCCATTCAACTGTGAAATATCCACATCTATGCAAAAGAGAATGCAGAAATTGCTGGACTTTGGCAGAATATGGAGAATCTCCTAAGTATAGCAGCAGGTGGCAAGCAGGGGAAGTTCTACGGCTACAAATGCTCATGACAGGCTGAAAACATGGAGCAGGTTGCGTCCTGATTCAGTAATGGTCTTGGTCCTGATTCAGTAATGGTCAGTATTTGTGCTTTTGTTTGGGTTCAAATGTCTACACATCAACAAAATTGCTTCTTAAGTTCTTGGGTTTTAACAATAATTGACCAATGTAGAGATGTGACAAGCATTTTATCTTTTTCAAAATACCATTATTTAACTTGATTTAATAGGAGGTAGAGTTTCTTTTTATCTTCCTGGAGGAATATTGTAATCTAGGCTTTCTTACTAGGTTTATAACTTCAGAAAAACCCAAATTTGAGCTATTCATATTAGAACAGTATGAACATATTATAACTTAGCAGTTCATCAAAAAATATTATAAATTTAAATTATATCCTAAACCAAACCTGACATTTTTTTTCCCACTGGTTATTGCCATCTATGAAATTAACAGGAATTCTAGTTTAAGGCTTTACACAGACACACACAAACACACATGCGCACAAACACACAGAGTACAAAGTACTTTAATATGATACAGACATTATCAAAGTGAATTTTGTAATGAAAATATCAAGTTGTTATTTTGTTTTTATGACTCCAAATTTTTTGAGAACTGAAATAATAATAATGATATATTAAGTGTTTGAAATTTAACAGTAATGCTAGAAAATAATAACAGGAACCTCAACTGTAATGGCAGAGAAAAACAACAAAGTTTGCTTAGCAGTAGAACCATAAACTACACCAAGTGAATGAACTTGAACATGATAAGGATGAATCCTCCTGAAATATCTTTTATCTTATTAGATTGAGGCAAGAGTAACTCAGGAGCTAAGTAGGAAATCGAGTAGTATCTTCAGAGCAACTTTCCTCTTCTGACATCAGGTTTTTTGACAATCAATACATGATTGCATTGCATTTCTAGAAGATAACATGTTTGCAAATGCATCTCTTGGGTCTTTCTCTTTCCCTAAGTGAAATTCTCTATTAGTATTGAATCCTTTAAATTCTTTTTATTATCTATAAAATAATTTATAGAGTGTTCTTTAAATCATTGAAAGTAATACTAAGTGTTACCTAAATATAAACTGTTACATTTCCTGCATTCCTAAAGGCTATCTTTGAACTTAGGAGGTACATATCCTTACTCAAAGAGACCTGTTATTGTGATCTCCCTTTGTTCACTGTCACTGTATCACTGTCTTCCCGTTCATCATTGATTTGCTCGGCGGGCCCAAGTAACATCTCCATATGTCCTGTCTCATGCTAGTAGAGCCCAAGGGCATCTGCTTGCTCCAGTAACATAAAGAGCCTCAATCCATTCCGGAATGAGGTCTATAATTGTTACTGGTATTTGGCATATATATGAAATACAACACGGGTAGCTTGCCAGGCTCTGCCGTGCAGGTAGCATACTCTTGTAGTCATCTCTAAGTCCTTTGTTATGATTTGCTTAAGTGGTATTTAACAATTATTATTTTGGAGTACAGGTAAAGTCATACAAGGAAATAGAGCTTTGGCATATAGAAGAAAAAAAGTCTTGTTTCTGGGGTATAACTACCTCGGTATGTCTGAGGTAGTTATATCTTGAAGAATAAAATAGATATTTGAAGAATAAAATAGATATTACCGTTAAAGCAACTAGATTGTGATGTCTTTTGGTGGAATTTTGAAAAATAATTTAAACTCTTTGGAACATTACGAAAATAGCGTTTCCACATAGAAACGCTATTTGGTTTATAGAAAAATGGTCTTTATAATGGTCTTTGAAAAAATGATTCAGGAAATAAGAAAGTACTGCATTAAAGATATATGGCAAAGGCCAGAGAGACAATATAGTGGGGAATCATGCCTTGTAGGCTACTGACCCAGGTTGCATCCTTAGCATTATCCTTGGCATAATGTTCCCTGTGGCCTCCAGGAGTGGTTTCTATGTGCAGCGCCAGGACCAGCAGCACTGGCTGTGGTCCTAAACAAAAGCAATCAAAAAAGATTATGTTATTTTTCATGTATTGTTCTATGAATCAGCATAAGTATGCTTTTATATGTTAGGTATATATACACTCTTCCTATGAATATACACCAAGCAGCACATATTCATTTTTCATCAAAATATATTCCACATTTCCCTGACATTGTGAATTCAGAATTATTATAGGTTCTGAGGTTTGCTTTAGCTCTGTGGTTTCTACATTTAGATCACTCTGCTTAAAATTTGTGCGGTATTTATATCAAGTGAAACCATGGCAATGAACCTTCCAGGATGGAAGTTCATGAGGAGCCATGGAACATTCTGAAAAGATCATGAGCTTTGGAATCCAGTAGCTGTAATTTTGAAATTCAGTTCTGTCTGTTTCTTGATGAATCACTTGGGATAAGTAGATTTTAAAAAATATAAGTAGATTTCTTAACCTCTTCTTTCGTTTCCCATGCTTACACATATTTTAGAAATTTTGTAAATGAAATTGCACAACAGAGTATTGGCAGATATATTTATGGAAAACATAGGATAAGTAATATATAGACATGTAATAACTCCTCAATGAAAATTAGCTAATATTTATCATCACCAAGATAGCAATAACAGTTTCTTTGTGCCTTTTCCTCGCATTACACTGAAAATTTTACATTACATGTAAAATTTCTGTAGTTACCGTCTTCTTCAGAGCTTTCATGCATGCTTTCATTTTTGTCTAAAAATGCTACCCTAACACAAACATCAAAACAAACACAAAAACATATTTCTACGTGTTAGAATTTTCATAATTTTTAGCCTAATAGTCAATACTTCAGGGGAAAAATCATCTCAATACCTACACCATCTTTTTAATTCTCCTGAGTTTCATAGCATTTTGGCACTTTGTATACTGGAAATGTATGTGTTTTGGTAATTTTCTAATTTTCCACTACTAGTCCCACAGGACTAAAATTATATATGTCAATGTTGCTTACCACAGTATAACCAATGTCAGTTGAATCCTGCACAGAACAACAACTATTTATTATCCATTGAATTCTAGATAGACACCGATAATGATAACGTTTAGGGCATTATGCATAAGAGGCGAACATACATAAGGAAGATTTAGCAATAGCAATTTGAACATTTGTATATCTCATTTATTTTACTGCTTGTAAATCTAAATGATTAGATGTATTTAAAAACAATTCAAATCAGTCTAATATTTACACAAATGATTTGGGGGGCCATTTTTGCTTGTTTATGGTAATTAACAAAATTGGTGAGAACTTAAACTTGAATAGGTGTCTGAACTGTCTGTTTTATACTTTATCTGTTGATTTCTCAGAGAAAAAATTTCACATTTTCTGATATTAACAAAACTGACTGAATTAGCTCTGATCAGTAGGTGATATTTTAATTAATTCTTTCCTGTAACAACATGACTTATAATTGTTTGTGACTCCTCCTAATTATTGCTTATTGTTAAAACTCTTCATTTTGGATTTACAGGTATGAATATAAGCAAGAGTGAGATAACAAAAGAAACTTCATTAAAGCCTTCTCGGAGATCCTTACCTTGCCTGGCACAGAGTTATGCTTACTCAAAGAGTTTGAGCCAGTCTACCTCACTCTTTCAGTCAACAGAGAGTGAATCTCAGGCTCCGACTTCTGTTACTTCAATTTCTGCTGAAAAAGCAGAACAAGGTGAGCAGCTCTTCCCATTTTCAGGTTCAATTTATGAAGAGTATTTCCCAAACGGTCTTCCTTTATTAAGGCATCTCAGCAGGATTTGTGGAGATCGTTATGATAGAAGCTGTCATAGAACAGTACCCCATTAGACTGTGAATGGTAATATTGGAGATTAGTTTCCCCTTTCTTTCTTACCTTAAAGGCAGCAAGCTCCATGCATACTTTGACCTAATACTTACTTTTGGCAATGGAAAATGATGGCTTACTCAAATAATTGACTCATCACCTATTGGTGAGAACTTATAACCAGTAACTAGGTAGAATATCTCATGAATAATAACCTCAGTTTCTTAACAACCATGGCCAATATTTTAAAAATAATATTAATAACAATATTGTTATTGTTAATATTGAGGGCTGCCTGCCCTTCAAGGTGTTGCAGGTGTGACTGAGGTGCTCAGCTGCGTTAGCAGGTGGTAGACAGGAGACAGGCTTGTCTACATACAGGGCTCTGCCCGTGGGCCCTGTATGGTTGATGGTTTGATATAGAAAAGACTGGGTTGCCTGGGATGAGCCCAGATCCACAGCAGAGCCTGGAGAGCTACCCATGTTGTACTCAATTTGCCAAAAGCAGTAACAATAATGTGCCTCATTCACAAAAAATGGATACGTTACGGGTGCCTGCTTGAGCAAATTGATGAACAATGTCAAGACAAGTGATACAAGTGGTTAACAATATAGTAATGAAGATCTGATTGAAAAACGATGTGATTAACAAGTTAGTAGACAATATTGACACTGAAGAGTTAGGTAATACAATGAACTAAAACAAAGTGCCAGACTGGTCTAGATACAATACCGAGAATTGAGGGCAGTTGTTAAAACCTCCCCTAAATGTTGCCCCTTGACATATTGCACCACACAACCAGACTTGCTTTAGAGTCGAAATACGGTCTTCATCCTGTCTTTCATTGGATGGGGTATGTTTTCATTTTCCCATGCCTAAGAAGAATGCTTTCCCAAGTCTATGATTTCTTAGATTTGCTTCATCCCGTGGAGAACTTGAAAACATCAAATTGGGTCTAGGAAGATAGTGCAGGAGTATTTTTTCTCACTTTATGTGAAGATAACTCTGGTAGGATTCCTGGAACTTCATATCATAGCTGAGCACTGAACTACCAAGTGACCTCTGAGTAAAGAGCCAGGAGTCCTGAGCACTGTCAGCTATATCTCAAAAATCAAAGAAAAGAAAACTATAAAAGCCAAGATTCTCTTTTCAGTATTATTGTGAAACTACTTATAAATAGTGCTTATAAATGAGATTACTTATAAATAGCTTCTATCCATGTACAATATAAAATGCTTAAGGAAATAAAAATTTTTAATGATACAAATCTTTGTGTCCTTACTGAATGACATTTTGATTAACTTTTACTTATTAATTTAAAGTTTGTACATGTTTGACCATCATTTGGACATCATTCATCATAATCTTTATGTTGTTTTTTTTTTTGGGGGCATATATCAAGCTCCGTTTAGGCCTATTCCTAGCTCTATATTCATGTGTCAAGAGTCAGGAATCACTCCTGATGCAGTATGGGAGGGACATATAGGGTTCCAGGCATCCAATGAGGTTTTATTTGTGCAAGCCAAGTTCTTACCCACCATACTAGCTCTCCAGCCAATTATAGGCATTTTTATGTTGTTCTTTTCAATACTACAGAATTCCTTATTTTAATTTATTTATCTTTTTCAGTTAATGCTGAGGAGAGTAAAAAGAATGCGAACTCAAATGTTCTTTTGCTAGCCTCAGTGATTTTTGCTTGGGTAAGTTTATTCCTAATAATTTCTTTTTTTTTTCCTTCCTAAAAGTGTGCTATGTTTTTCAAAAAAGGGCATTATTTTTCAAGAAAAAATCTTGTATGTGTTAGTATAATATACTGTGTAAAATATTAAAATCTCATGAAAGTAATGTTTAGATGTAACTACATTGTTTTCTCATATGTTTATAATAATTATTAGACTTGGATAGAGAAGAAAACTGAATATTTTAATAATAGGAGAGGAGTTAAATTATAAAATTATAAAAAAATATTTTCATGCAAGGATATCACAGTCATTCACAAATATATCATTGAGTATTTACTGGCACATTTGTGAGTGAGGTACATCTAGACCTCTTCTCACTTTTGTTAAAAAATATCTTAGAAAACAACTAGAAGGAACATGCCAATAGACTCATTAATACTGTCTATCTCTGTGTGGTAAGATTATTTGTGGTGCTTTTTCTTCTTACATCTGCATTTTCCCCTTCTTTTTCCTCTAAGCATATGTGCACATATAATGGAAAAATAATTTTAATTTTTTTAAAATTTAATTTAATTAATTTATTTATTTTTTGCTTTTTTGGGTCACACCCAGCGATGCTCAGGGGTTTCTCCTGGCTCTGTACTCAGGAATTACTCCTGGCAGTGCTCGGGGACCATATGGGATGCCAGGGAATCGAACCCAGGCCGGTCGGCCCACGTGCAAGGCAAACGCCCTACCCACTGGGCTATCACTCCGGCCCCAATTTTAATTTTTTTGTTTTGTTTTGGGCTTTATTGACAGCACCTGCTGCTGCTCAGGGGTTACTTTGGTTCTATAGTCAGGAATTACTCCTGGCAGTACTGGGGGTTCATATGAGAGTCAGGTACTCAAACCGAGCCAGGCCTCTTGCTAGATAAATGCTTTACACACTGTAATATTGCTTGGCCCCTTGAATAAGAATTTATTAAGAATAATACCGATGAATTGGGCCCCCATGGGGGCTTATGTGAGACTATAAGGAGAGAGATGTTCGCTTTCTCCTGATGTGCCTCTGCTACTCCTGGGCAGGCTAGGCCTTATACAGACCTTGCACGTTCTGTCTTTGCTTCTCAGAATTTCAGGAGGAGACAACCAGTGAAACAGAACAGATTTTATTTGGAGGTTTTAGGAAGGGGAAGGAGTAGAGAAAGTGAGAGAGTGGATGTCTCAAGAGGGAGACCGGGCCCCACATATGCTCTGGCACATGTGTTCAGCCACGTGGGTACAAGCAGCACATGGGCTCATGCCACATATGTGTGCCCTTCCTTTGTTCATGGTGGCTTTTATAGGATTTTTCTCAAGTTGCCCCCACCCCAATGTTATTCTACCTAAATAAGAGTCCAATGCTATAGTGTTGTCAAGGAGGTAATGTTGGGAGTGGCAGATGATCTTCTTTGATTCCTTCCCTGTCATTTTGTTCCTGTTGGAAACTTCTCTGGACGGAGGGGGTCTAGTCTCCTCAGGGTCTCATGGTGCCAAATGAAGCCTTATTGGGCCTTAGATCCTGTTTCTTTAAAGTGGCTTTGTTAGATCTTAATGTTATTTGGTTTATTTCATCCTAGGAATTTCATTACTATGGACCCTCTCCTATCTTCCCTCATCAGTTCTAACATGAAATACTTTAGTAATAAAGGAAGCACTAATATTTCAGTCAAAGAGAATAGAATTGTACAGTTCTGAAAACTGTATTTTTTGAAACAAGGTGATGATACACACTCTAAAAAAAGTGATTATTTATAATAGTGATATTGATCTGTATTAGCAATATAATTTTTGCTTTTCCAGTAGTAGTGATGATTCATCAACATAGTTCGCCTTTTTCTATAATCATGTAAGATTTGAATTAAAGATTTGCCTTCAAATTCATAACTACTGGGCTTGCTTATGAGAAAACCTTTGGGGAACATGGGATTTTCCTTTTGATAAAGAGAAGTGAAATACAAGTTTTCAAAAAGAGAGACTGATTTTCCCCCTAACACTTATTTCATAAACTCTGAGTCAGTTTATTTCTGTTCTGCAGGAACTACAACTTGGGTTTTCTCTGTAGTGAGCACAGATAATGACCAGGTTGTATTACTCACTTCATAGTCTCAAAATTAGGGCGTTTCCAGGAAGGGAACTTGGGAGCATCTCAACCCTCTGAGTACCAATTCCAGACCATCAGTTCCAGATGGTCAAGAGGGGAAAATTGTTATGTTTCCTCTAACCTATCCCTTAAGTAAATATTAAGTGTAACCAAAGGATTAGCCCTGAGGCTGCTTGCCTTGCACCACCTGGGATTTTAGCCCAAAGTGAGCCATTGTGGATCTCCGACTGGAGATTTTTCCTTCCTTAGAAAAGTCAAGTCAGGTCTGATCTCTGCCCTAGGCTTCCAGGTTTGTAGTCTATTCTCACAGAGAGGGAATTACAGTAGTGTGGGACACTAAATGGGCCCTGGTGGAGGGATGGGTGCTGAACACCATATAAATGAAACCCAAACATCAATATCTTTGTAATTATATACCTCACGGTGGTATAATAAAATATTTTTTTAAGTTTTGGTTAGTATCTGAGGAAAAAAATAATGTGGGACAGAGAAATAGTACTGGAGATAAAATGCTTGCAGATGCCTGACATTGGTTTAATCCACAGCACTCTGTATGGTCCCCTGACACAGTTTGGAGTGATTCCTGAGCAGAGTCAGGAGTAAATCCTGAGTATCATCAGGTGTGACCCCCAAAATAAACAAAAAAGAAAAAAGAAAAAAAAAAAAGAAGGAAATAATAAAGCATTTAAGTGAGAAGACTAATTTCTCCTCACAGAGAGCAGAGCCCAGAGGGATTTTCTTCAAGTTCCCTTGACTTGGAGTTTTTGGTGCAGAGAAGAGTTTTGGCCAGAGGGCAGTCATTTGGGAAGGACTCTGGTAACCATCTGTAACATTCCTATCAAGGCCTTTTGTTCCTGGTCAAGCTTCTATGCTGAGGGGATCCAGTCTCCAACCTTTGGGATGGCTTCCTCCAGGGTCTTATTATCTCATTAGTTCCTACAAAATCACCTCTGTCTGGGGTCAGTCTTCCTGCTCTGGGGTGGGCTAAAGGGCTATAGACTCAGAAAGGACTATAGAGGCAGCCCCTTGCCAGTCACTTCCACACAGTAATTTCTTTTTTTTTAAATTTTAATAAGTATTTTATTATACCACCGTGAGTTATGCAATTACAAAGAAGTTCATATTTGGGTATTGGTCATACAGTGTTCCAGCACCCATCCCTCCACCAGTGCCCATCTCCCACCACCAATGTCCCCGGTTCCCTACCCCTCCCCCAGCCCGCCTCCATGGCAGGTTCTTTATTTCTTTCCCTTTCTCTCTATCTCTTTCTCTTTTCCTTCCCTTCCAGACTATGGATTACAGAACATACATTAAAGGGTTGTCATGTGTATCTTTTTGCCTGTATTTAGTGCTCAGTTCTAGGTTGGTATTAGTACTTTCGACAATTGTTAGCACAGTTCCATTTTCTGTCTTTTTTTTTTAACATTTTATTATACCACCGTGAGATATACAATTACAATGCTGTTCACGCTTGGGGGTTTCGGTCACACAGTGTTCCAGCACCCGCCTCCACCAGTGCCCCCAGCCACCACCCATGTCCCCAATTCCCTCCCCCTCCCACATACTGCCTAAATGGCGGGTTCTTTATCTCCTCTCCTCTCCCTCTCTCTCTCCTCCTTCTCCCATACATTGTGGGTTGCACTACGTACACTTAGAAGCCATCATTTGCATTTTTTTGTCTGTATTTAATGCTCAGTTCTGTTAGCATCAGAACTTTAGACATTTATTCACACATGTTCCCTTCTCTATCTAAACTAACCTCTGACTCCCACACGCTTGTGGTAATTTCCCACTTTCGGTAAGATCACCTAGTGTATTTATGTCATGCAAATAAATGCAGTCATTCTATGTCTCTCTCTTTCCTTCTGACTAATTTCACTCAACATGATTCTTTCCATATCCATCCATTTATAGCAAAATTTCATAACTTAATTTTTTTCTGACAGCTGCATAGTATTCCATTGTGTAGATGTACCAAAGCTTCTTTATCCAGTCATCAGTTCTCGGGCATACTGGTTGTTTCCAGGTTCTGGCTATTGTGAATAGTGCTGCTATGAAAATAAAAGTGCAGATTGTGTTTCCGCTGCCACACAGTAATTTCTTATTTTAGATCATATCTTGGGTGTATTCCCAAAACTTGCTAAGAGCCTTCACATCACCACATGCCCTCCCCCCGCCCCACGCAGCCCTATATCCCTGTCTGTCTGCCTCCTTGCCTCACTGTTCTGTTTATCAAAATGTTGTAGGCTGGCAGACAGGGGGTCCCACATGGCAATGAATTCTTGTTCTAAGTCTGTCCAAAGTCACCTTTTGGAACCAGGAACCAAGACTTGATAAGACCCATTAACCAACAACAAACCCTGAGGGAGCTGGATCAACCTTTTCTCTGCCCAGCCCTTAATCCAGCTACTTTCCAGGACAGAAGATTCAGCAAGAACAGAAGTCAAGAAAAGGATATTTTCAGAGAAGACCACTCCCAAACTCTACTCCCCTTGGCAACAGCCCTAGCAACCTAAGTTGACTCCCCATATGGGAGTACCTTGGGGAGAAATCTATAAAAGCCGTCCTGACCAAAGGACGGTGCGCTATGCTGCATGGACACACATGCTGCCTGAGCCCACGTGGCCGAGCACATGTGGTGCCCAAGCATGCGTGTTGCCTGCATCTCCCCTCTTGAGATGTGTACTCTTTCTCACTTTCCCTCCTCCTTCCCTTTCCTAAAACCTCCTTAATAAAATCTGTAAAACTTCATTGCTCATCAACTCCTGAAAATTCTTCTTCTGTGAGGAAGACAAGAACCCTGAGGAAACCCTGGGTAAGGCCTAGGAGCTGACTTTCCTGCAAAGAGCAATTCCTCACTCCAGCCTGAGTCCGTGGCTCCCCAAGAAATCTTGGGTGGTGGGGATCAACTCCTGTGCCTAGAGATCAACTGGCATCAGGTGTGGCTTGACGGCCACCTCGTGGGCTGGTGGGGCTCAGGCCCACGGCATGCAGGGGCTCATCGCAGACTTTATCAGTCCTAAGCCTGTCTAGCGGGTCCCAGGTGGCAGAGGCAACTGGGGAGAAAGCGACCATCTCTCTCCCCTTCCGGCCTCACATAAGCCACCTGTGAGTTCCACATGCATCAAAAATAGGTAAGTTCACTTGGGTTATCTAAAATTATGTGCAATATATTGCTGACAAAATGTTTTCCCAGCTGTGAGCCTGTGGCATGTTATTAACCTCTCTGAGACTCGTGACCTTCTGTGTTTTTCCAGCTGTGTGACTACGGCACATTATTAACCTCCCTGAGACTCAGTGACCTTATCTGCAATTTATGATCTATGGCAGGCAGAGAAGTGAGTCCGCAAATGAAGTAGGTCTCCTAGGCAGGGTAGCTCCTGAAATATTGCAAGTCCATTTCTCCTGACTGTCTCACCTAAGATGGTGCAGATGACTTAAGCGTGGAGGAAGGAGGTAGTAACCTTGAGATATTTGCATGAAAGTACCATTAGTCTGACCTCTGTCGAGGTTTCCACTTTCCCAAGTTTCTAGACTCATCCCTTGCGGAAAATGAATTTCAGGAAGGAGATGAACAGTGAAGTATGTTAATTTAGAAGATAGGAGAGGAAATAGAGGAACACATTCAGGGATATTCCAGTCTGTTTGCCTGCCAAAATATGACAAGTTTGAACTAAATTAAGAGATTTTTCACAGCTCTTTGCATACTGTAGATATTCATCGAAAAAATTGTCATTGTCTTATTCACTCATTCACTAAGTTCATTTGAACCAGATTCCATTGGATTCAGCAATAACTTTTGAGCTTTCTTTAATTTTTTCTTTACTCTCTCCCCTTTGTTTCTTTACTTTTTGGCCTCCCACTGATGCAGGTGGGCCTCACAGGTGGCTTATGTGAGCCGGGATGGGGAGAGAGAGAGATGGTCGCTTTCTCCCCAGCCACCTCTGTCGCCTGGGACACCGCTGGCCAGGCTTAGGACTGATAAAGTCTGTGATGAGCCCCTGCCCGGCCTGGGCCTGAGGCCCGCCAACCTGACGAGGTGGCCGTGAAGTCACACCTGATGTCTGCTTGGTCTCGGCACGGAGTTGATCCCCACCACCCGAGACATCTTGGCGAGCCACGGACTCAGGCTGGAGTGAGGAATTGCTCTTTGCAGAAATGGAAGTTAGTCCTAGGCCTCCCCAGGGTTTTCTCAGGGTTCTTGTCTTCCTCGCAGAAAAAGAATTTTCAGGAGTAAACAAATAGTGAAGTAAAACAGATTTTATTATAGACTTTTAGGATGGGGAAGGGGAGGGAAGGTGAGAGTAATGTGCTCAAGGGAGAACATGGGCTGCTCCAGAGGCAGAGAGTGAGGTCCGACTGATTTCCAAAGGGGTTTTTTATCTTCTTGGACTGGAGCGCTCTGGAATCTTCTACTGGGCCATGGAAGGTTGATGGTGGGTTAAGGGCTGGATAGAAGAATGTGGATCCAGCTTCCTCAGAGTCTATTGTTGGTTAATGGGTTTTGTCAAGTCTTCAGTCCTGGTTCAAAAGGTGACAGTCTAATGGTGACAGTTCAGTTCACTGCCATGCAAGACCCCCGCCTGTGCACCCCCTACCCACCCTCTGCCTGCCTACATCCAGAATCAGTGGGGCTATCTGAGGTATTCAGGGGCCTCAAGAACTATACTCAGCAATACTCAGCAATACCATAACATACCAGGGATTGATTTAGAGTCAGGAACATGCAATAATCTCTAACCTAGTTCTGATCTCCTTGGCCCCTGAAGCTGTTTCTTTCATCAACAAAGTGTGATTTTTGTCAGGGTAAGTGTTAATTCATTGAACTAACTTCTAGTATATGAATTAATTCTCAAAAATGTTCTTGACTAGGTGCTATTATTACACTATAGATGAGGGTCTGATTTATAGGATTCTTGAATATTATCAATATATGCAATGCAGAGAGGCCAGAGAGATAGTATAGCAAGTAGGGTTTTGACTTTACACAGCTGACCTAGATTCTATACCGCTTATGACCCCTGCTCCAGCTCACCAAACTTCAATGTGGTCCAAAAACAAGACAGACTATGGGGAAATAAGATCCCAATACAAGAAATGCAATCTCTTATCTTCCCATTCAACCATCACAACAGGAAGAGGCCCCTATACTGTGAGAAGTGGTTACGGATGTATATAGAACAGTAACATTGAAGTCTGCTAGTACATATTAGAAAGATAGCATTGCCTGAAAATGTTATATTTTGGGAAATATTCTTTTAAAAAAAGCTAACTGTAGGGTTTGATATTTATTATGGGGCATCAAAAGGGAAGTGAGAGAGAAGTGAGACTAGAGCAGTGGTGGAGGGAAGCATTGAGCACTCTGATGGTCGTGGAGGGGTAGTAATGTACACATATGCATAGACGTAAATAGTACTATAACTTTGTTACCTGAACTATAAATTTCTTAAGAAATATGACGAATGGTTTGCTTCTAGTACCCATTGTATTGGTATCCCTGAGTTTTTAAACCTGCTTTCCAGAGGTCATCTAGCAAACCAATACACCATAGTCCCCTTAGTTCTCTTAGACTGAACACAGTCTCTACCTCTCTCTCATTTTCGTTCTTTCATTCTCTCTCTCCCACACACATACACACATTCTGCAAAGTACTGAATTACAGAACAATGAATTTGAAATATTGATTTGGTAAATAACATTAACCATTCGTTCTGGAAGCTCTTGTACCATCATCTACCTTTTTGTATGCTAGAAAATCATAAGAGCGAAGAAATTTGTATCAACGAATAGCTTATGGTTGATTCTACCCATGTTATTTACCTAAAATCAGGCAATATAAAATAAAATACTGTCGGGGAACGCCGAAGGGTCCGGGGTCCCTGACAGTGTCAGGACAGAGGTTCTCTTCTACCTCCGAGGACGCCGGGAGAACAGATGAAAACTCACGAGTCCGGTGCAGTTCCAAAATGGCTTTTAATAGTACAAAAGCTCTTCCACAGCACTCCAATATAATGAACAAACTCTAGCTCTGGTCTGAACTTAGACCATACAAAAGAGCCTAAGTCTCCCACTAAAGAGAGAGGATCTCACCCGAGCTGAGTCCTACCCAGAAGAAGGAGCAAAAGGCCAAAGAGCAAAAAGCCAAAAGCCAAAAGCCACAAGGCTGAGGAGCCAAAAGCTGAAAGCTAAAAGGCCCAAAAGGCAAAAGGTAAAAGGGGAAGCGTGAAGGGGCCTCAAGTCAGCCCCTTATATACACCAAAGTAATCCAATGGGAGGGTCATGTCAACAAAGAACTCTAAACAGAGTGTAGTGCCACACCCTATTGCAGGTATAAACAAAGGTTATGCCAAGGTCTAATCCTTTCTACCAAGATTATCTCTTATGTGAAACACTGGAGAGAGGGGGCTGGTATAAAGTAATACATCTTAACTTCATGAGCTTCATGTAATCTAGATGGTACCCACAAGGTCCTTATTATTATCTGCACCAGGGTGATTCTGAGTATCTTGTTCTCGTGTACTGAAAGGGTCACACTCGCCTGCTTAGAGCAAACTAGTATGATCCTTCCTATAGTCTTCCTATAGTTTCAGTGTAGCCAGGGTGGTAGTGTCCTGGTAAATTCTAACTGTCCCACGCTGGGTGCAGTGGGTATAAAGAGGAGCTGTGCCCAATGTTGAAAACATAGAAGTCTTAGTAGATGTATAAGTCAGAAGTTATTCAATCAAGGTGACTTCTGTAACTGCCACACCCTCTAGCACTGTTTACATAGAAGAGAGGTCTCATTAGAATGAACCTTGGCTTAAATAAGATTAAGCTGGGAGTGGGCAAAACAACAAAGCTCCCAGGTTAGCTAAACCTGTCCTCCAACAAAATACTAGGCTTATTCACTATCACTATCACTATCACTATCACTATCACTATCACTATCACATCACTATCACTATCTTCCCGTTGATCATCTATTTGCTAGAGCGGGCACCAGTAATATCTCCATATGTCCTGTCTCATGCTAGTAGAACCCAAAGGCATCCGCTTGCTCCAGGAACATAAAGAGCCTCAAGCCATTATATTAGGTCATTCCCATGACCTAATATAAATGTTACTGGTATTTGGCATATCAAATTCGACATGAGCAGCTTGCCAGGCTTGCCGTGCAGGTGGCAAATTCTTGTAGTCACCTCTAAATAAAGCAATTATTGATGAACCACGTGGCCGCTAGCCGCTGGTCTGCTGGGTGTCTGGTCTGCTGGGTGGAGTTGTGATGAGAAATGATATTTCAAAAGTTTTTTAAATAATACTGACATAATGTCCTGTTTTGTTTCTTTTCTTCCTGTGCTGGGGATCAAACCTAGCATGCCAAGCATGACTCCACCATGAGTCACTCCTGGCTCCTGTTTTCTTTAGGTTTACATTATTCACTGCTTTCCCTATTCACTGTACCCATGATTACCTATAAACACATGGTAACCACATTAGATCATATGAAATGTACTTGGATAAATGTTTATTAAGATTTGGTATTTAATTTTCAGACTCGATTCTGATTGTCCACTAATAATAAGCCTTAGACTAGCCTTAGACTAGGCTTAGTAAGACCAATAAAACTTGATTATCATCAACCAAAACAAATATCTATCTTATCTTATAAAATAATTGTCATTTTGTTAATGTCACAAATGGCTCTGTCTGCAAGTGATTTATATTAGAATGTTAACAATTTCCCGCTCTCCATACAAGTCTAATAGTTGAACTTTGTGGAATGTTCATTGACTTTGTTTTAAGTTGAAATCAAGTGAGTACATAGTGATTTTACTTTTAATCTATACTATCAGCATATGAGATAATATTGACAAACTCATCATTTTTAATTATGTTTATCTTAAAGATATATAGAAAAAGAACATACTACTAATGATAACCTATCAAAGGGATTCTCTAAGAGCATTATCCTGAGATAATATGTTACTTTCCAGTTGTGACAAACTTCCAGTTAATGTAAACCATTTACTTGCCTACTAAACATATTCAGTAAGTAGCCTTGGCTTGTTTTGAAAATAGACCCAAAATCTGACTACTTACACCACTTGCACAAGTGCTACACGGAAGTTGGAGCAGTGCTACTGTGACTCAGTAGACCAGTATAATAACTTCCAAAGAGATCTCCCCTAATATAACTCTTATCTCCTTAAAGCCTGTTTTTCACACAACACTTAGAGGCACCTTTAATAATAGGAAAATTAAATACCATCATTGCTGTACTCAGATTTCCCCAGGGCACCCCATTACATTTAACATATACGTTATTTACTGTGGTTTGCAGAAATCTCCCAGGTGGCCAGAGCTTGACATGTCTAAGCCATTACCTAAAAATCCCTTTCACTCATAAGTTGCAGCCAACTCAGTCTTCCTATTTCCTTAATGCGTAATGTATGTTCCAGTCCCAGATTGTATGTATCCTGAAGTTAGCCAGATTCAAAAACAAGTTGCACTTTTGGTCTCATAATTTTGATTTATAGTTACTTATATTGTTATTCTTGTTATTGTCATTTATCAGATTGGCTAACTTGTCAGCTTGATCACCGGGAGTGATCTCTGAGCCAGGAGTTAGCCCTGAGTACCATGCTGTTTCTCAATCTCCCCACCAAACACCAAAGAAAAAAATACTTTACACTTTTGACACTAATGCTGTATGAAATATTTATTGCAAGTAATTTGAGTGTGTCCTCCTTTCTATTTTTATAGACATTGGACACAAATCTTTTGGTACCTAGTGCACTAAAAATAAACTTTGTTATTTATTCTATTTCAATCATATTGCTCAGAGGACCCACCTATTCATAATACGTGCATTAGTGATGATTTAATGAATGGAAGAATTCATGGTGAGTGGATTATAAGCATGTTCACTGGTCATAATAAAAAGTGCTTTATCTGAATATGCCAAGTTGTTGGGTTCACTGTAACTCATTAATACTAAGAACAATTATATTACTAGGGAAGAGCAAGCAACAAAGGATAAATATAATCTCAGTAAATCTGGATCTTAATTACTATCATATCCTAATCACTATCAAAATATATGTGGACTAATAGATGTAATATTCATATATTTAGTGGCATAGGAATTTAAAATAATTAGTAATCAGATGATTCAATTTCTATCCTAACTCTACAGTGACTACAGGGTTTATACAGTGCATTTATAAAATGGAGATAATAGTTTCTTTTAATATATTACTTGAGAAAGTTTAATTTTTGTAAAATGCAAGTATGGGAAAATAGGAAATATATCAAAAAGGAATTATGAAGTAAGAAAATAATTGTAGCCACCATTACATGAAATCTTCAGTCTCAGCTACTCTCAGAACCCTGGAAAGCAAATTGTTAGCATTGACTGGGAAGTGGCACAGTTGCAAATTAGAGAACAACTAATACTCTCATTCTCATCTATTTAATTTGTGGTGTTACCTCATACATTTCAAAATGCTACTGGAGTAATAAAATGATACAGTGAAAATTAATGAAATAAAATGGCATTGTAAGAACAAAACGATTGCACTGGAATAATTCAAATAAATTACATTCCACAAATTGCTCTAATTGTGTTGTAATCATAGAAATTTGCTGTAGTGATTGGTTCCCTTTAACTTTGGATGAATGCCAGCTCACTACAAAAGTTAAGACTTAATGGATGCCTGATTGACTCAACATGTTCTTGTCATAAATCATATTACTGATGATTGGTAAATGGAATTATAGATAAAAGTTTAAATTGTCCATTTGTGCACCCAAAGCAATTTTGTTATTTCCTGTCTGCTATGGCTTTAAATGGAAGAGATGGTCTTTTTTGCAGTGGTTTTTAAATTGCTAAGTATTGGATTATGAATTGAAAGCAAAGCACAGAAAGGGAAGATGTGTTTATTCAATACTGTGATATTAGGATTAGTTTATTTGATCTGTGGAATGAGAAGATTTGGTTTGACTTTTTTTTTAATAGGGCCCACACCCATGCTTAGTGAATTCCAGGGTCACTTCCTACTGTAGTAGGCTGGTAGTGTCAGTTAATGGATCAGTGATCAGGCCTGGCACTGTCATGCTTGTGTCTAAAAATGCTCAGGTGCCACTCATTGATCCATATCCCATGTGGTATTTTTTGATCAGTTGATCACTGGACATCCTGTTATTCGTCGATTTGCTTGAGCGAGCATCAGTAATATTTCCATTTGACCCTATCACGTGCCAGTGTAGCCCAATGGTATCTGGTTGCTTCAGGGATACAAAGCCTCAAACCATTCGTTCAGGGTCTTGACGAAGAAGTCTGACCATCTTGTAGGTGGGCGGCCATGTGATCTTTTGACATCCCATGGGATCCAGTTGGTAATTGTTCTAGTCCAGAGGTTGTCTCCAAATCGCATTACATGTCCAGCCCGTCTGACTTTCGATGCCTTGTCAAACAAGACAGTGTCCCTGACTCTGGAACAGCGATTGGAGTTCCGATTCCTTCTTTCACTTGAGTGAGGCGTGATATTCCAAGCATAGCTCTTTTGATTCCTCTTTGAGAGACCCGAATAGCATTCTCATCGGCGCTTTCGTAGAGGCCCAGGTCTCTGGGGTGTATGTTAATGCAGGGAGAATGGTGGAGTTGAAGAGATGTGCCCGGAGCTGGAGGTTCTTTGTCTTTTTAGCTATTTCTTCAATGCTTTTGAAGGCATTCCATGCTGCTCTCTTCCTTCTGCACAGCTCAGGTTTTGGGTCGTTCATCATGTTGATTTCTCGACCGTGGTACACATAACTGCTGCATTCAGAGATGTCTGTTCCATTGGAGTGAATGGGGCCTCTGGAACTAGTTCATTTTTCACGAACATAGTTCTGCTGAGATTCAGCTGTAGACCTATCTTTCCACATTCTCGGTTGAAGTCAGACAACATTTGTGCCACTTGGCTAATGTTTGGTGTTATTAGAACGATGTCATCAGTGAAGTGGAGGTGGTGTAGTTGCCGACCATCTATCTTCACTCCCATTCCTTCCCATTCTAATTGTCTCATGATGTTCTCGAGGGTGGCGCTGAAGAGTTTTGGTGAAATGGTATCACCCTGTCGAACCCCTCTTTTGACATCAATGATCACTTCCTTGTAGAATGGTAGATCCTGGTGGTGAATCCATAATACAGCTCACGAAGGATCTTTATATATTGGGTTTGAACACCGTGTTTGGCTAGGGCTTCAATGACCACTTCAGTCTCCACAGAATCAAAGGCTTTCTGTAAATCAATGAACGTGAGACAGAGTGGCATCCTGAACTCCCTACAATGTGGTATTGAGAACCAAAATCAGGGCCACACACATGCCAAGCACAAGCACTTGCTTTACCACTTTCAAGAGCACCCAACCCCAGAATGGGGAGAATTTATTACTATAAAATTTCAGAATAATAATTATTAGTCTGAAATTGGGTATGAGAGCTAGCTTAATTCTTAGAGGCCCAGGTTTGACATAAACTGGAACCCAATTTCCAAGCCAGCATCACATGTTCTGATATAGATAAGAGTAGTCTAGAGACCCAGACATTGCTGGATTGGCTGGCACTGATGGTTCCAAATACTTGCAGGCCCCAAGTTGCCTCACACAAAGGGTCCTAGCATCAAACTACCCCAGTTAATTAACTGATTATTGCTTGGAGTGACTTTCATGTCCTCTAAGCAGTGCTTGGAATCTGCCCCACTCAAAAAAAATGGCTTAAAAGAAGCTATAACTGACACTCTTCCATCTAGCTAATAAATGGCATATATGTCGCATAATTGAAAATTACTTTCGACCTAAAAGCTAATATGACCTGGTTAATCTTAGTCCATAGCTTTGGTAAGACATAAAAGAAGAAGCTGCATGATTGGCCATCTGTTATTGAAAATTTTGAGCACTGCTTCAGATAAACTTCAAAAACTGTTATAATTTTTTAGAAATTGTATTATAACACCAAATCAAATGATTAAACTGTTGAAAGCACTATAGATATCAAAATTCTTATTTAATGGGTAATAATGAAGTGAATAAAATAACTGGAAATATTTGCATTTATTTCAAAAGTTTAAATATATAAGTAATAATCTGTCTTTGTAATTATGCCACATGGTCTATACATTTATTTATTTATTTTTATTTTTTATTATACCACCGTGAAATATACACTTACAAAGATGTTCATGTTTGGGTTTCAGTCATACAGTGTTCCAGCACCCATCCCTCCACCACTGTCTATTTCCCACCAGCTGTGTCCCCTGATTCTCTCCCCCATCCCAGCCTGCCTTTAGGGTAGGCACTTTGCCCTTTGCCCCCCCTTCTCTCCCCACTAATCTCCTCTCTCCTCTTATACATTGTGGCTTGCAGTATATATATTTAGCGGTTATCATGTACATCCCTTTGCCTATATTCAATGCTCAGTCTAGATTGGTATCATTTCGAACAATTATTAGCACATTGTTTCCTTCACTTGTATACAATTTTTAAAGTGTGTCAATAGTTCTTATTTGTTCCTACAGACATCACAAATATTTCTAATTTTATATGCTTGTATAGTGATCATATTTGTTTATTATTCATATATATTCTTATTTATAAGTGATGCTCATATCTGTTAACTTTTCTTCTATTTCTTAAGTTTCTAAAAATAAATTGACTTTTAAATTCTATGATAGCAGCTTCCAAATCAATTTTTATTTAAGTAAAATTAATACTCAGGATATCTTTGAATTATTATTTTTCTTTTGCTTCACTGTAGGGTGGGACTCTGACAAGTCCCACTCAGCAATACTCAGGGATTACTTTTGGCTCTGCTGTCAGGAATCAATCCTGGCCATGCTGGGGAACCATTTGGGATGACAGGGATATAATCCAGTTTTGCCACATGCAAGGCAAACGCCCTCCCTGCTGTACTACTGCTCCAGCCCCTACTCTTGAATTCTTACAAGTAAATATGTCTCAAGTATAAAAAAATACGATGTATGTTCAGTAGAATTTGTGAATTTAATTTCTTTGATTTTTTAAATTGTGTTTTTGGCACTATGGTTTAAAAATACTGTTAATTATTAGGGTTTCATGCAAAAACATTCCCATACTTTACCCTTCAACATGATGTTTCTGTCCCTCCACCATGGATACAGGATTTGTCCACCCTCCTCATTTCCCATCCCCAAAGTCCCCACTTGCATGCCCCTCCAGTCAATGCAGTACTAAAGACCTGTTCTTAGTTTCTGTTGCCATTGGGTACTTATTATTAATTTTAAAATGTGTCAAAATTATAATTTTATTTTAAAATACTTTAGTACATTTTAAGAATATATAATTTTTAATAAAGGATACTATAGTGTCTTCATTAATACAATACATGAATATTTTGAAATATTTTCTTTGCTAATTGATTTAACATATGGTTCATTCTGGCTTTCCCTGTGCTCAGCTGATCATGAGGCACCCGGCTGATATGAGGCACCTGGGAGGGAAGGTGGGGTCCAGCCCTGACCCGCCATCCCAGTGAAGCCTCGCAAGAATCCAGGGGAGCCCCCACACCATGAGGGCAGTCATTTTTTAAGATCCGGACTCTACAGCTCATCAGAGCTCCACCCAGGAGAGTAGCTGATCTTGGGTCCTGCTTGTAAGAGTCCCACCTTACAGTGAAGCCTATTTCAAGCCCAAGTATGCATGATCCGGAGACTCAGAAACATGGGGGCAGAGCTGCTACTGGCTCTCCCTGTGCTCAACTGATCATGAGGCTCCCAGGAGGAAAGACAGATTCTAGCTCTGGCTCACCATCCCAGTGGAGCCTTACAAGAAACCAGGGGAGCTCCCACACCAAGGAGGCAGTCATTTTCAACATCCGGACTCCACAGCTTATCAGAGCTCCACCCAAGAGAAAAGCCAATCTCTCCCCATTGTGGTTCATAAGTAAATTCATGAGATGAGAGCCTTCTAGTGAGGGTATACCACCACATGGCAGAGCATGGCAAGCTACCTGACATGCCAAAAAACAGTAACAACTATAGACCTCATTCTCATGACCTGAACAAATGGTTTGAGGCTCTTTGTGTTCCTTGAGCTAGCAGATGCCCTTGTGCTACACTAGCACGTGGCAGGACGTATGCAGATGTTGCCTATGCCCGCTTGAGCAAATCGATGAACTATGTGAAGACAAGTGATACAAGTGATGGTTCATATAAAAATTATAATCAGTTAACAATTAGGGAAACATGACAGAATAAAAAGTAGTATAGTTAGAGAGAGAAAAAGTAGAAATAAAAAATGATCTAATATTCTCTTTCTTTTTTAGCCCTAGGGAAAGATAAGGATTATATGGATGAATCAGAACATGCTAATTATGACCGATCTCGACTCATCAAAGACATTGCTCCTAAAGATAATTCTGAATCCAAGACAAGATTGTCTAAGGTAACACAGACTACATTTCTATCTAGAAATAAGCCAGTTGTATATAGAACCTCTTAAAACTTTCAGTTATTTTTAATATTGTTCTATATTATAATATAGAACAATATTAAAAAATAACTGAAAGTTTTATAGGATATCAGAAGTCAAATCGGTTAGTATACCAAATGAAGTACTAAAAGTATCAACCGTAATGTATATATGTGTGGACAATATATTTAGTTATATTCTCAAAGTTTTTATAATCTGGGTCATCAAGTTATTCAGCAGTATTTTATTTCTCCAGTATAAATGTGTTTTGATATGTAGTATGGCTTAATATTTTTTTTTAGTATAAAATGAAGCAGATTCAGATTCAGATTCATTTCTTACTAGTATGATAGCTTGGACATAAACTCACTATAAGTTGTAAGTCATATTGTTAACTTAACAAACTTATTTGGTGACTATACAGAATATTTATATGAATGTATCTAGTAATGAAATTAAACAGTGATTAAACCTTCAGCCTTCTATTACAGAACTTATTTCTAAGCAGTTAGGGAGAATGAAGACAAGACCACTGGTAATATATGAATAGTGGTAGAGGCCATGGACACTTTTGGGTTAGTGGATTATAGTAACTTTGTATATCTATACAATAAACTTTAACATTATTGTTACCATATTGTCAAAACTATACTATTTTGTTTGTTTGGTTTTTGGGCCACATCCAGTGATGCTCAGGACTTAACCCCTGGCTCTTGGCTCAAGGATCACTCCTGAAGGACTTAGGGGATCATAGAGATTCTTGGGTTAAACCCGGGTTGGCTGCACGCAAGACAAGCATCCTACCATTTCTCTGACCATCATTATGGCCCCCAAACTATATTATTTAAAAAATTTTTAAAAGCACTCAATAAAAAAGACACAAACTACCACTTATAAAATAAATAAACAATGGGTATATAAAGTACACATTGGTAATTATAGGTAACTGTCGGGAACGCCGCCGGGTCCCTGACAGTGTCGGAAGCGAAGTTCCCTTCTACCTCCGCGCCGGCGGGAATGGATGAAGACTCAGGAATCCGATGCAGTTTTAAAAAGGGCTTTACTATCACAGGATCCAATATACAATCCAAGAGCAGGGAAAACCTCCAGACTCTGGGTTCCCAGCTATGCCCCAGCCAGGTGTAGGCCAAGATGGCTGCCACCTCGTGTTGAGGCCCAAAAGAGAATGGAGAGGACGGAGAAGCAAAGCACTAAGGGAAGCCGAAATGGCAAAAGGGGGAAAAAAGGAGAGCTTCTTTCTTCTTGCAGCTTATTTTATAGCTAGAAATCCCCCCAAACTCACCAGCACAGCCCATTCTGGGCTGGACTATCTAGAGATGAAAACAAGAAAATAGCTCTATAGAGTGCAGCAACTTCAGGAAACCATCTGGTTGTCTACAAGGACCCAGAGCTAATTCAAAGCCTCCTAGCAGAGCTGGGAGAAGCTATAAGCTAAATGTAACTTCCCCTGGCAGGAAGGATCAAACGCCCTCAGGTAATTTCTTCCAGCACCTCACCTAATATCTTGAGCCAAGATCTGCCTGGAATTGCCTTTATAGGGTAGAGAAGGGGTTTCTGAGATGGCATATCTCTGTACCAAAGACTAATACTAATGCCAGTTAAATATTTCTCCAAGCCTTCACAAGAGTCTCATCTACTTCACGGTAGTTTTGTATTTTAGTTGCCTTTGAGTTATCAGGGAGCCATGCTTGCTTGCTTGGAGGCAAACAGCATTTCTCTCTGGTCTAATTACTTAGAGATCCAACGTGGCCAGGCAAATATGCTGGTAAGATCTAGCCAGTCCCACGATGATTGTGGTAGCATGAGAGAATATTTATACCAGCCAGTACAGAATACATGGACAGATAAGACTGCCACATTCAGACTACCCCCTATCTATGAAGTGACCTGTAGGAGGCAATCCTGGGCAGATGCAGAGGCCTAGGCTTTTAGGTGTCCTGCAACAGGTAACATCACTACATTGAATTGAATTGGTGTCAACTACATGCAAGGCACCTTACTCACTATTCTGTCCTTCCAGCTAAAGTGAGAATGATTTTGTGTAAAAAGTAAAAGAGTATGGGGGATTAAAAAAAAAGGATAATATCTACAATGTAACTCCAAGAATAACTGTGTTCATTACTCCTTGTATAGCTAGAAATCACACTTTAATATATTACTGTGATACTTTATTTGGTTTGGATTTGATTAACTGAATATTTAGTTTTGATCGCCACCAGTATATTAAGGGATAAAAGCAGACCATTTTAAATGTTACACCAAGGGCCAGAGAAACAATACAGAAGGTATGGCACTTATCTTGCATATAGCTGGCTGTGTTCAGTCCGTCCCTGGCACCACATATGGTCTTCTTAGCCCCACTAGGAGTGATCAGTGAGTTCAGAGCCTAGAGTGATCCCTAAGGGCTCGTAAAGCAAACTACATTGTAAACAATTACAAGTATTGGATTATGCAAAGCAAATGGAACATTCTGATAAAGTCTGTCCTGAACAGTATGAGTTCTGAGTCACTGTCCTTTGGTGACTAGGGCCCCTTGGTATGTCCCACCAGGAGCTTCTGATGGACAAAAGAATAGGGCCACAGACTGGTAACCAATAGCATTTTATTCAAATCTATCAACATTATTATAGAGAAATCACAAGGTTGAGGGTAACCATTACATCGTAGGTGTTAATGTTCACGTAGGTTGAAACATTAACATAAACAGTGAACATATGTAAGGACTCCTCCTTCAGGGGACAATCTTCTAGGAGATTCACCCAAGGACTAATCCTATTTTGAGGCTTCAGTACTCTTGATTCCTTTTCGGAGATCCATCCAAGAGAAGAATAATTTAATCTAGGAGCATAGTGCTTTCTCCTTTTCATTGCTGGCAATCTATTTAAGCAATCATATTAAACATACTTCATAATATTTCCAGACATTTTGTATAAAATTTATAGGATATACTATCTATATGCTATATATTTTCTATGTCTTAAGCTTAAGTATTCTCTCTGGACTCATGGCAAAGGGTGGCTTTTCCTGGGGACATATCGTTATATTTCCTGGACTATGGTCCTTGGGTCAACTTAGTTTTTTTCTAACCTCAACAGGGTCCTTATTCTGTTACCTTTTTTTGAGTCATGTTCGAATTTTTTCCATGGCCATGGCTTAACTTATTATTTCTTATGGCACTTATACTGTGCCCTGTTGAAATAGGGTAGCTTACAGCTTGCCCTGGGTCAATCCAAGTCCCTTGATGAGACCCACTTTTTGGGATGTAAGGAACTAAAGTCAATTTAAGGACAACTGAGGCTTAAATTGAGTAAATATGTCTGATGCCCAAGAGTAAATTGTATTCAGAGTCAATTAACTCCCATATTACAAAAGCATAGCCTTAATTGTCTTCCTGTGTCTATACATAAAGAACATTGCTCTAAAATAATAATATGCAAAGGACATAGAGGAAAGAGAAAAAACAATATTTCGCTTACATATACAAAATTTAAAGCCTTCAGAAGGTTTGACTTTACAAGTTATGATTTGGAGATATTTGTGACTAACAGATAGGGAAGAACACAGAGAGGTTAAAGATAGAGGAAGGAACTACGTGTCTCAGAAGCACTTTTATGGGGCGGTGTAATTCAGTTAAGCTAAGCTCACTGAAGAATAAGAAAAGGACAGCCTTCTGTTAAAACTAAAATGCTGGGCCGGAGTGATACTCCAGCGGGTAGGGCATTTGCCTTGCATGCGGCCAGCCTGTGCCGGCCCGGTTCGATCCCTGGCGTCCCATATGGTCCCTCGAGCATCACCAGGAGTAATTCCTGAGTGCAGAGTCAGGAATAACCCCTGAGCATCACCGGATGTGACCTAAAAATAAATAAAATAAAACTAAAATGCTTGGAACTATAATTCAACAATTAACTATAAACTAAATAAAAAAGAATAACTAAAAGTCTTTCAAGGTAGTGCCTTAAGGTCCCTGGAGTGAAAGTACAGAGGGTAGGGCATTTGCTTTGCACATGACTGACCTGGGTTCAGTCCCAGTGATCCCACATGGTCCCCCAAGCACTTACAGGTATAATTCCTGAGTGCAGAGCTAGGAGTATCCCCTGAGCATTGTCTGGTGTGACCCAAAAAATGCAAACAAACAAAAAAAAAAGATTGTTGCAGAGATAATGGAATGGCAGTACTGGGTCCAACATTGGATCAAACGTTCTTTCTCTTGGGTGCTAGAAAGATGGTATTGCAAGTAGGCCATATCCAGTGGTACTTAGGAATTACTCCTGCATCTGCACTCTGGGATCACTCGTGGTGGGCTGCAGAACCATATGGGATGATTGGAAATGAACCCAGATTAGCCACATGCAAGGTCAGCACCTTACATACTGTGCTATCACTTAACCAAACCATTCTTGATACCCCATATCATCCTCTGAGTACCACTGGGAATGATCCCTGAGCACAAAGCTGGGAGTAAGCTCTGAGCATCATTGAATATGACCAAAAACAGTTCTCTTTCTGGGGACTCACCTACCCTTTTTTCGAATAAGTTGGAGTTAGACTGTGGGCGAATGAGACTATGACAGATAGGGTTGTTTTATAAACCCTATTATCCCTACAGCAATGTTTGAAAAATCTAGTGGCAAAGTATAGAAAGTATATCATCTATAAGAAAATATAGATGAGAGAAGAATAAATAGTTGAGTATAGCCTATCCACAGAATCATGTGGTAAGTAGATATTGAGACTGAATTTCTCAGTAATAGATGATGAAGACAGCCATAAATATTAAAGGATAGATAGTATGTTGGCTGATACCAGTGATTGTTAGTATAAAGTAAATTCATCTTCAAGATTTGCACAATGACCAAATGTCTGTAGCACACTTATATTATCTATTTATATTCAACAGAACATGGGTATAAATTCTATTACCTAAATCTTAGCTCTAGGAAAATTGTGTAAAATTTTATAAAATTTTGTTTCCCTTTTTATTTAAAATATTATGAACTTCGAATAACATTAAATCAGGATAGAATCTCCAAATAACCTTCAATTGAACTCTGGTTATAATCACAGCAGACTCAGGTACCCATTACAATCGTGAAAAACTAATTCTGAAAGAAAGTTTATTGTCTCTTTCATTGGACAAAATGTGTCTCTAACACTTGAAAGGACAAGAAATTTCAGGAAGCAAGTACAGCACAAGGAAAGGAATTATTCCACAGACAATAGCCTTAGGATTACTAGAGAGTTTTAGAATAAATGTAACTTATTGCTTTTAAAATAGTTCTAGGAAGTGTGCTAACAGTTGTCGAAAGTTCTAATACCAACCTAGAACTGAGCATTAAATACAGGCAAAAGGGATACACATGACAACCTTTTAATGTGTGTGTACTGTAATCCACAATCTGGAAGGGAAGGAAAAGAGAAAGAGATAGAGAGAAAGGGAAAGAAATAAAGAACTTGCCATGGAGGCAGGCTAGGGGAGAGGGAGGGAATTGGGGACGTTGGTGGTGGGAAATGGGCACTGGTGGAGAGATGGGTGCTGGAACACTGTATGACTGAAACCCAAATATGAACATCTTTGTAATTGCATATCTCAAGGTGGTGTAATAAAATACTTAAAATAATAAATAAATAAAATAGTTCTGGGAAATAATACTGTTTATTATGATAATTTTTAGTATCATTGGGAAATAATACTTATGTACTACATAGGGCAATGTGAATGCAGGTGATGGTACGTTCCTATAGACACATGGATGACCTTTTGAAGAAACGTTTCCTTCTTCCTTAAGAGGCCTTGGCCTATATTCCAGCTGAGACCTCTACATAAACAGAATTTATGGAGAACAGTTTACTTAGAAAGTAAATTTAATGAGAAAGTAGAGTTTTTCTGGATTACAAAGAGCTAGCCAGTGAGGTAGAATCTGTGGCTTCTGTGGTGGTACTAATGAGTTTATTTTTTGCTATTGCACTTGGTATGCCCAAAATAATGACAGATGTTGCTAGCGATGAGTCTGGGAATACGATAAATGTTCCAAATTTTCCTAAAGCATTTTTGGACATCAAACCATGCAGAAAAATAAGTTATGGAGTAGAAAACTCTTGTTATGAATATTTTATCAGTTCATTAAATTTAGATCACAAGACCATTCAATTTGATTGTGTCAACTGACATTGGCAGATGGTGTTCATATTTAACTCAACTGGCAAGAGGAATAATTTCTATTAAGACAGAAACATCGATCATAAGATAAGGATGAGAGGAAAATATCTACATAATCTTCTATAATGCAGTTCCTTCCACATAGCATCAATAAATATTTTACTTGTCTACACATCATGTACAGGAATTAATCTTCTGAACCTACCTATTGTCCACTCAGCAATTGTGAAATTTTCACTTAAACTCTAAAATAAGTGACTAAACAAGATATCATGTCTCTATCATAGATTGGAATGTGAAAGAAATTAAATGCGGATTAATAGTATAAATTAAGATAATTAGTTTCTAAAAAATGCTAATATTCTCCAGTTTGGGGCCCCCCAAACTGTCATTTTCATATTTAATCTTTCCATTGTGTAAATAATAACCTAAATATTTAATTTTCATATGAAATATGACTAATAGAGAAAGTAATCTGAGATTACGAACCTTTTTTGATTAGTTTTTTAAATGTATCTTCTTCTAGTATTAAGATTGCCTTTTCTAAGTTCAATTATGCCTGATATCTGCAATCAGTCTTTAACTGGTACTAAATAAGAAATTATTTCATGTGAAAACATGAAAAACATCATTTTCTTTACAACTGTTATTGAATGACTAATGACCTTGCTGCTTAGAAACCTTCCATAGTAAACAATGAAGATTTTGTCTACACTAGCTATTTAGTAAAGAATTTTTAAAATAAGATTTATTATATGTTTCCCAGATACCTGGACATTATTGATAAATTGCTTAAACGAAAACAAATTGCTGCAAAAGAAAAAGTAGCATTTCTTAGCTGAGTAATATTTTATTTTGTGACTAATATAGTTGGTTGTTGCATATTTGGGTTTCAAATTTGGAATAATTCTGAGTTGCAAAAATGTTATACAATTTTTTTTAAATAAGCATTTTTTATATTCAAATATTTTCAGAATTGCTGTTCATTTTGGGGAGATTAAATACTTTTTAAATATCTCATATGTCATGCCATAATAAATTATTAGAGTAACAAATTCAAAATAAAAATGTCAAACTAAAATGTGCATTAATTTTTAACACCAGAGCAGAAAAATAACATATAGCCTTTCGAAACCAACAATAGCAGTTCTATTCAAAAGTTAACAGATTTAACAAAATAATATCAAATATTATGATAAAGTTAAAAAAAGTTAAAAAAATAGGGGTAAGAATGAACTGACATGATGGAATAAATATATTTAACAAATAATGGCCAATATTCATAATATTCTTGATCTACTAAAATATATCAATTTAACCGATAAAGAAAAGAAATTCTTTTGAAATTTGAAAATTTGAAAGTGCCATTGGATTTTGTGCCATCTTTCTATTTGTGTTTGTTGTGCTTATGGGTTTGGTCGCATTACAGTAGTCCCTTCAGTCCTTCTTTTAAAGTTGGTTTTGAGTCCATGAAGTTCCTGAGTTGTTGCTTATTCATGAAGTTGTGTATCTTTCCTTCATATCTGAATGTGAGCCTGGCCGGATAAAGAATTCTTGGTGAAGCCTGCAGTTCATTGAGCCTTTCGCAATATCCCACCATTGTTTTCGGGCTTGGAGCGTTTCATCAGAGAAGTCTACTGTAAATCTTAGAGATGTTCCTTTGTAACAAAAATACTAGCAAACAGAATGCAAAGAATCATCAAGAAGATTATACATCATGACCAAGTAGGATTCATCCCGGGAATGCAAGGATGGTTCAACATTCGCAAGTCAATCAACATAATACATCATATCAATAAAAGAAAAAAATAAAAACCATATGATCCTTTCAATAGACGCAGAAAAAGCATTTGACAAGATCCAGCACCCGTTCATGATTAAAACGCTCCAGAAAATGGGAATTGAAGGGACTTTCCTCAAGATAGTTAAAGCCATCTACCAAAAGCCCACAGCAAGCATCATTCTAAATGGGGGAAAAGTTGAAAGCCTTCCCCTGAGATCAGGGACAAGACAAGGTTGCCCACTCTCACCTCTTTTATTCAATATAGTACTGGAAGTACTTGCCATAGCAATCAGAGAAGAAAAGGACATCAAGGGCATCCAGGTAGGCAAGGAAGAAGTCAAGCTATCATTATTTGCAGATGACATGATATTATACCTAGAGAACCCTAAACTCTCTACCAAAAACTCCTAGAAACAATAGACGCATATAGTAGAGTGGCAGGATACAAAATCAACACCCAAAAGTCAGTGGCTTTCCTATATACAAATAACGAAAGAGAAGAAAGGGATATTAAGAAATCGATTCCATTCACAATTGTACCACAGAAAATCAAATACCTAGGAATCAGCTTAGCCAAGTGTGTAAAGGACCTATACAAGGAGAACTACAAGACACTGCTTCAAGAAATAAAGGAGGACATGAGGAAATGGAAACACATTCCCTGCTCATGGATGGGGAGAATTAACATTGTCAAGATGGTAATAGTCCCTAGAGCTTTGTACAGATTCAATGCAGTCCCTATAAGGATACCCATGACATTCTTTAAAGAAATTGACTAAACACTCCTGAAATTCTGAAATTCGTATGAAATAATAAACCCCCATGGATAGCTAAAGCAATCCTTGGGAAAAAGAAGATGGGAGGCATCACCTTTCCCAACCTCAAACTGTACTACAAAGCAGCAGTAATTAAAACAGCGTGGTACTGGAATAAAAACAGACCTGTGGATTTATGGAATAGAGTTGAGTATCCTGACACCCACCCTCAAAGACATGATCAGTTAATCTTTGATAAAGGTGCAAAGAGTCCAAACTCGGAGTAAGGAAAGCCTCTTCAACAAGTGGTGCTGGGAAAACTGGGCAGCTACATATAAAAAAATGAATTTGGACCTGTGTCTAACACCTTGCACAAAAATCAGATCAAAATGGATTAAAGATCTCAATATCAGACCTGATTCCATAAAGTACATTGAAGAAAATATAGGAAAAACCCTCCACGACATTGAAGCTAAAGACATCTTCAAAGGTGAAACACCATTAACAAAGCAACTAAAAGACCAAAGACTAGAAATTATGGGACTCCTTTGAAACGAAGAGCCCTCCAAAGACTAGAAATTAAGCTGACCAAGATTGAAAGACAGTCCACAGAACTGGGAATATATACCCTGGGAAGCCAAAAACACACAGCGGAAACACAATCCGCACTTTTTATTCTCATAGCAGCACTGTTCACAATAGCCAGAACCTGGAAAAAAACAGTATGCCCGAGAACTGATGACTGGATAAAGAAACTGTGGTACATCAACACAATGGAATACTATGCAGCTGTTAGGAAAATGAAACGAAATTTGCCTATAAATGGAAGGACATGGAAAGCATCATGTTGAGTGAAATTAGTCAGAAGGAAAGAGAGAGATATAGAATGACTGCATTTATTTGCATGACATAAATATATCAGGTGATCTTATTAAAGTGGAAATTACTGCAAATATGTGGGAGTCAGAGGTTAGGTAAGACAGAGAAGGGAACATGTGTGAATCAAGGTCAAAAGGGTTAATACCAACCTAGAACTGAACATTAAATATAGGCAAAAAAAAATCACATGATGGTTTCTAAGTGTTTGTAGTGCAACCTACAATGAATAAGAGAAGAAAAAAGAGAGAGAGGGAGAGATAAACAAGATAAAGAACCTGCCATTTAGGTTGGCTATGGGAGGGGGGAGGGAACTGGGGGGCATTGGTGGTGGGAAATGGGCACTGGTGGAGGGGTGGGGTGCTGGAACACTATGTGACTGAAACCTCTAAACATGAGCAACAATGTCATCTCATGGTGGTATAATAAAGTGTTTAATAAAAGTAAAAATATTTTTAAAAACAAGTGGAATTTACCACAAATGGGTGGGAGTTGAGGTTAGGTAGGACAGAAAAGGGAACAGTGTGATAATAATTGTTGAAAGGGATAATACCAGCCTAGAACTGAACATTGACTACAGGCAGAAAGATACATATGATTTTCTCTAAATGTATATATTGCAATCCACATTGTGTGAGAGAAGGGAGAGAAAGGGAGAGAGAGAGAGAAAGAGAAAGAGAGAAAAGAGTTAAAGAACCTGCCATAGGGGCAGGTGGGGGACAGGGGGGAGGGAATTGGGGGAAATTGGTGGTGGGAAATGGGCACTGGTGGAGGGATGGGTACTGGAACACTTTATGACCGAAACCCAAACATGAACATCTTTGTAATTGTATATCTCACAGTGATAAATAAAATATTAGAAACAAGATAAAAAATAAAAATAAAATCCTAAATTTGAAACAAAACAAAAAAAGAATACATGGTCAGATGAGCTGCCACATTCAAACTGTCCTCCTCCTATCTACAAAGTGACCTGCAGGAGGCAACTCCAGGCCAGATGCAGAGGCTCTGGGCAGCAGTGTACTATAAGAAACACTAGGCTTTTTTTTTTTTTTTTTTTTTGGGTGACACCAGGAGATGCTCAGGTGTTATTTCCTGACAGTGTTCAGGGGACCATATGGGATGCCGTGGATCGAACCTTGTCGACCCTCCCCCACTGTACTATCGTTCCAGCCCCTGAAACATTATCCCTTGTGCCAAATTTTTCATTTTAATCATTGTGCTGTTCATAATATCTCTGGATTGATTTCCTCTTATATTAAGCAAGAAATAAAAGTAACAGTAGTTTGTCACTAACTTAATATTATTAAACCTCAGTAAAGTAGTCAAAGTAGGGAGAAAGAGTCCTATTTGAAAATAAGTGGAAAAAATATTTTCAGATGTGTCCACTGTTGGTGTGTGAACTTCCTTCTCCAATCGAGGAGGTAAAAAAAATGTGTCCTTCTCCACAAAGGACTTCATTGCTTCTGACAGTTGTCACTGTGTCTAGGATGGAAAACAGACTAGGAAATCAAGCCAAGGATTTGCTTTGTTTGCTTTTTCATTTGTTTTCTTTAAATTCAATTTTGTTTGTTTACAATGCAATTAATAATGGTTTCTCGTGGACATAATTCCAAACGTAATGCTCATCAATAGTGTTCCCATCTCCCTTTCTGGAAAGACCACACCTCCTCTCCCTCTCAGACCCCTTACCTTTAGTTATGAGAGTAGGTGTAGGTTGGATATGAATTTATTGTGTAATATGTCTAGTTTTCTCAAAAATGTAAGAAAAAGAGTGCTTATCTATTTGAAAAATGTGCTTATTGATTAAAACTAAAAAAAGGAACAAACTCAGTTGTTTTCACTTTTGTAGAAATGTCTTGTTTATAGAATTACTGTACTCATTTGTGGAATATAAAAAATAATATGATACTAATAGCCAAAGACTGTGGAAACAAGATTCAGGAGGACTGGTCCATGGTTGGAAGCTTGCCATAAGGGGAGGAGTGGGAGGACAATTAGGTTAGAGAAGGAATCACAATGACAATGAGAGTTGGAAATTATCACTCTGGACAAGAACTGAGTGCTGAAAGTATAAAATAGGTTATATATTATAACCTTCCAATACCTGCATTGCAAATCATAGTGCCGAAAAGGGAAAGGGGAAAAGAGACAGGGAGAGACAGAGACACAGAGAGAAAGAGAGAGAAAGAGAGGAGAGAGAGAGAGAGAGAGAGAGAAGAGAGAGAGAGAGAGAGAGAGAGAGAGAGAGAGAGAGAAGTGCCTACTATAGAGGCAGGCTGGAATGGGGATGTTGGTGTGAGGAAACCTGGGGACATTGTTGGTGGGAAATGTGCACTGATGAAAGGACGGATGTTAAAACATTATATGACTGAAACCCAATCATGAACTGCTTTATAACTGTGTGTCTTATAGTAATTTTTTTCAATAAAAAATTAGTTGATGTATCAGATATCTGGAATTACTTTTTTTTCCCCCCATGAGTGCTTATCATCATCGGGGACTCTTTCCTAAACTTTCTTGAAGGAATTTTTGACCTAAAACTAGAGCGGGAATAACTAGTCTACTAAATTAATTATAATTTTATGGAATTAACAAATCAGTAATTATGGGCATTCAGTTATGTGGTGCTAATAATTGTCTGCTTGTTATTTATTTGTTTGATCAATTATAAACTCACATCCTGCCGGCGAGCCTGGCAAGCTACCGTGTTGTATTTGATATGCCAAATACCAGTAAAATTATAGACCTCATTCCAGAATGGTTGGGGCTCTTTATGTTCCTGGAGCAAGCAGATGCCTTGGGCTCTACTACATGAGACAGGACATATGGAGATGTTACTGGGGCCCGCCGAGCAAATCGATGATGAACGGGAAGACAGTGATACAGACAGTGAACTCACAGCTCATTTGTCTATGCAGAATAATGTTTAATAAAACTAATGCTATTTGAGCACATTAAAAATCAACTAGGGCCATAGATTACATAGTGTGTAAGACATATGCCTTGTATGTGGCTGATCCTACTTCAGTATTCAGCTTTATAGACTCTTCCCCCAATCAATTACTAAATTGATCCTTTAGCACAGAGTCAGAAGTAAGCCTTGAACACAGTCAGATGTGGTCACGAAATAAAACAAACAAAAATAAATTTTAAAAAGTCCCTTTTTCAGGATCTCTAGATTATATGTATAACAGAAAGATTCTGAATTATAAGTCATAACATTAATAATGATTATATTATTATTTATGGCTACTACTATTTATTAAAACGCTTTCAGGATTTTTCAGTGATCTGTTTCCTTTTATATATTAAACCACTTTAAAAACAAGGTTTGGGAGACTGGAGTGATAGCATAGCGGGTAGGGCATTTGCCTTGCAGCGGCTGACCTGGGTTCGATCCCCGACATCCTACATGGTCCCCTGAGCACCACCAGGAGTAATTTCTGAGTGAAGAGCCAGGAGTAACCTCTGAGTGTTGCTGGGTGTGACCCAAAAAGCAAAAAAAAAAATTTTTTTAAAATGAAAGTAAGGTTTGGAGGGTGTGGAAAGTGAGTACAGTGGGTAGGTAAGTGCTTGCATACTACCAAGTTGGTTTGATCCCAGGCATATCTTATGATTCCCTGGTCATCACCAGAAGTGATTCCTGAGTGCAGAGCTAGAAGTAAGCCCTGAGCACCACTGTGTGAAACCCCTCCCCACCACCATCCAAAAAAATAGTATCCTGAAGCAAGAATAAGTACACAGAGTAAGGTTCTTTCTTTGCACATAGCCAGCATGTGTCTAATACCAAGAACCACATTTTGTCCTCACAGCACTTTTAGGAGTGATTCCAGAGTGCAGATCCAGGATTATGACCAGGATAACCATGATTGGGAATGCCTTCCTCCCTACCCCCTCTCAACATCCCCCACCACCATCCCCCAAAAGAAAGAAAAAATAAAACAAAGTAAGTTCTAGACTAGAGGCATAGTACACAGGAACTAAGGAAATGCTTTGCAGACAACTGACATTAACTATACTGCCCACCCAACACTCCACGCCCCACCCCACACCACATGGTTCTCCAAGCACCTCAAGGAGTCCCCAAGGTTAGATCTGGGGGGGTAGACTCTGGGCACCACCAGTAAAGTTCAATCTATATTACCCGCCACTCTGCTCCCCCACCCTCACCCTTTTATAGAATAAGCAACGGAGGCTAAATGACTCCTTATTGTGATCAATCTGGGTAAACAGAAGGAACCATAAAGAGGAGCATACATGTAGCACTGCACTTTGCTATATGTAAGAGAGGCATGTACCAGGGACTATTGAAATCATAGGACAGGACCATCAGATAACTCAAGATTAAGTTCTGGGCACTGGAGAATTACCAAGGACTGGGAGACTATAACTAGTAATTTGCTAAGAAACTGTGATATATCATTGCTTTCCCATTATGTTCATGTCTTCACACATGTTTTCTTCCTCCATTCACACTGACTTGCTGCTTCTTTATTTCACCTATGAATCTGTTGAAATACAAATATTTGGAGTGGCTCTTGGTGTTCTCAATGGAACTGTCAACATAGATTATGCACTTTTGGGTTCATTGAATCATTACTGATATTTCTAGATTTTTTTATTGTTCTTTTATTGTTGATTCCGTTGTAAGAAAAAACAATCAGGACTCCATAAGTCAGGAAGAACAATATGGTTTATTAATCTTTTGATGAAATACACATTTTAACCACAATTACTACAAATTATCATTCAAGATTAAGAGTTTCTATTTTATGAAGCTGCCAGAAGACTAACTTTCAAGCATGCCGATTAACTCAAAGCTCTACCAGTTGAATGATTGCTTCTTAGTTCAGTTACTTGTCAGTCAGTCCCAATTACAAGCTGTCCTGTGGAGACTTTTTTTAATTGAAATAAATGTAATCCTCTCTTGCATCTCATCATGTGAATAAGTTAACACCATGGGGGTGCAAACTCGTTCAATTTCATTTGTTTAATTTTTTTCAGATAATAGTTCTACGCTTCCAGATTATGATCACTTTATTATATCTTCCAGAATCAATATAACACAATGCCACATTTAAGAGATGAGGAGCTTTTCAGAAACCACAAAGGTGTTACTGTACCTTTTAAAATGTCAAGAGAAGGAAGCTGTTTCCTTGAAAAGGAGAAAAACTATATCTGAATTCTAGTGAACTTCGCTAAGCTATGCAAAATATTTCCAAGCTCACAAAATAAAAAGTTAGTTTTTTTTCAGACCACTATTATTAAGAGTGAAACATACCTCCCACCTATTATGCTAATTTACTCATTTGGATAACATAAAAATGTGCAGTGGATTATTAAAAAATTGACAATAAAGTAAGCTCATCAAAATGTCACTAGAATTATATGACTAAATCATACTTAAGTGAGTCATACTGAGACACTATTAAACCAGTGACACTCAAAGTCAGCCTATAACCACCCCCTAGCCTCCCTACTAAAATTTAATGAATAAAAAACAATAGAGAATCTCTTATCAAGAGATGAGCCTTATTTAAATATCATTATTCAGTTTCAGTCATTTAAGGAGTTGTCTAAAACCCTCCAGTCAAATGCTTTGTGCAGCATTCAATATGTAACACTCCTGCTAATGGAAAAAAAAGCAGGCAGTGGAAGAACTTTGTGTTGTCGTGCTGAAGAGTGCTTTAAAGAAGATTGTCATTTGAGACTCTCTTGTCAGCAATGAAGGATTCCAAATGCAGCTGAACCCAGAATTCTGACTGTGGTATGTTTAAAAGTACATCAGTCTAGGAATTCTATATGAATTTTGTGTTTTTTTAATAGGTAGAAAAAATTAAGAATAACTGATATGTATTTAAAATTTAAAGAGGAATATATCTGTTATTTCAAAATATTAGAAATGTATGTAACATAGGTAATGTAAAGTCTGAGGAGCTGGTAAGCATCACTGTTTTTCTTTCATGTTAACTGCTTTCAAATTTTAGCTTTTATAATGGGTTTATTGAAAGTTCCAGTTATTTCACTTATTATAGCTGATCATATAATACGTATTCTTATAGTTACTTTTATGTTAAATTTAGAATTTGATTAAATATGAAAAAAAGTATATAATTACTTTTAGAAGTACATTTTAATTGTAATTTTTATATAGTTGTTTTAATAAATGTCAGTAAAAGCAGAAAATATAACGAAAATGATTTCAAGAAAATATCATAGTAAAAAATGTTAAAATGTGTGCTACAACTATGAAATGTAATTTTATTTAAATCAATGGTCATGTTTTTAACATTCAGTCTGTATATCTATAAAGGTGGTACTAAAATAGTTCTAAACCCAGTCTAAACAATTATATTAAAATGTCAAGTGCTCTTAGAGACCAAAAAGTTAAATTACAAAATCTACATTTAAGGTTAAATCACTAATATGGAAATAAGTTATTTTTCTTAAGCAAAATGATTATGTAAGAGAAAAATCCTCCATATCATATTTAAAATAAGTAAAAAGGGGAAATAGTCTCAACTGCTTTGTCTCTGAATTACTTCCACTAAGGATATTTAAGGCTTGCATATTAAAATAGAAACTTTGTTGAAAAGCAAGTAGAAAATTATTCTATTCCTCAACATAGGCCCCTTCCACTTAAGAAAACTTAACTTTTCTTGTTATTAGATATTCCAGAGAACAACATGCTTTGTGGTAGATACAAATGGGTGAAGAGAAAATAAAAGGCAGTTTAAAAAAACAGTACTTCACCATACAATGCCTGTGGAAATTCAATATGCCTGGTATTTTGTTGATTTTTTCTTTATTTCCTTTGAACATTTTAAAAAAGGTATTTATGCTCACTTCACCATATTTATGTATTTCATGTTTATACATTTTATTGCGTACAGATTATTCAGGCTCATGCTTTCTCCAGCTCTGCAGCCAGATAACCCAGCTGTTTTGGATCCAATCTGGAAGTCTCAGCTTCAGTGATTAAGTTTCTAGTTCATTGTAAACCCATTGATACCACGTTGCTCAGTAAAGTAGTTTTATTTCATAGGCCATTCAGAATGGACTAGAAATGACTAAATCATTCAGATCAATTTGTTGAACTGCCTTGGGAGAAGTAGGAAATTTAATTTTTATAGTCATGCCTAATTTTAACAGAATTAACCATACTGAATTAATGTTTGACCATTAGTTTGAAAGCAGTTTACAAATAATGACTTTTTCAGAGTTGACTATAAATTACATAAATTATACCTAATTCTTGAATGGAATATATATGTTTTGCTGTATTGGAAGCAAATTTCTAAGTAGATTTTTGACAATGGTTTGAATAAAATCTATGAAAAGTATGATAATCAGTAAAATAAAATTGTGATTTTTAATACTTAAAATTGAAATTACACAATCTTAAAAACGGTCAATGGAAACTACAAATACCTAACTGTAATATGAAAGGGTAGAGTTTTTTAAAATCCCCTTTTTTTGTACAATGTGAAGGGTGGTGGTACCTGGCTGTGCTCAAGGCTCACCTCTGGCTGTGTCAGCACTTGTGATGTCAAATGTGGTGCTAGGGAGCCAAAGAGAGAGAGCCTTGTGCCAGGCAAAAAAGTCTTAAGCCCAGTGCTCTTTCCTGGTGCCTTAGAAAGGGTGTTTTGAAATTAGAATGACCTGTAGGACTTGTTGAAGAAAAGCAAATGAATGTGGTATGGCCTATAGCTGGTGAGGGTGTGATGATGTATACCTGAAATATATGCCAAGCTGTACCAATGCAACTTCAATTTTTAAAAAATGATGAAAGTTATTTTAAAACAAACATGCAAACAAATTTTGCTAATTCACAGAAAACAAGTGGCATGTTTTATTGCCCACATAATTTGGTAACAATGTTACTTCATGTAGGTCTGATAATTCACATTTTTACCAAGTTCTCAGATAGTTTTTCAATGAAGTTAGTGGTACTGTATTTGAGGACCACTGTCTTATCTCCCTTTAGCATATCCAGTTTCCTGTGCATTTTTATGATCTATTATGGTCTCAGACTATGCAATTAGCTATACATTGCTGATAAAAATGCCTTCTCTTGAACAGCTAGTTGTCCTGGAGGACGGTTATAAATTAGTAAACTCACACACAAATAGTATTTCTAATTCCATTAGTAGACAGATTAGTGGAAGACATGTTGCTGTGGGTGATTAGTGAAGTAAATGCTCATGATACATTAAAGGCGTGGACTGGATGATAAATCAATTTTGGGAAGAGTAGGAATAAGGCATTCCTGGCAGAGAAGCTCCCTGTTTTTGTGGCCTTGTGGAGGAAAGATCTTGGTGTGTTTTAGAAGTTGCTGTTGGCCTGTGTGAAAGGACACAGACTGAACACGGGATGGCTGAAACGAGAAGAGAGAATGAGGTGAGAAGCATGGTCCTGCAGCGGGTCTGCCTGCGATGTGAGGCTGGGTTTTATGTTAAGGTTTTGAACATTTCACTATTTTCATAAGTTTTTCTTAGAGAGTGGTGGAAATGGTAGGAACCAAGAACGGAACTCCAGCAGTCCAGCTGACATATAGCGGTCGTTTGACCAGAATTAGTTGAGGCTGAACAGGACAGGTCAGCCTATTTCTAGTACCAAAATGTGGAAACACTTAGATATGGAAGCCACAGTGGTGTCGTTTATTAAATTATGAGAATGGAGTTGATAGTGACATTACAAGAGAGTAAAAGAAAAGTTAGGCTAGAAATTAAAATTATGCCAGTGTGTCTATGTATGTGTGAAACCAATCATAGCATAATAGTCTTATTTTAGATTATTTTTATGAAATAAAAATGAAAATGTTAATGAAATTCTAAATTCAAATATTTTATTAAAAAGAAAACCTGGTGACTTTGAGAATACAAAAATCAAGTTGAATAATTATTATCCCTTGGGGTGTGTTTGTGGTTGTGTGTATAAGTGAGCAAGTGTGTGCATACATACTCCATGCATTATGGAAACTTTAGTAGATACAATATAAATAAAAATAGTTCCTGCCCTCAAAATTCTTCAGTTTTCAGGGGCAAGATATTAACAAGAGTTATAAGAGCAGTGTATCTCAGATGTTAGCATGTGTAAGATTAATATCTTCTAATGCTTCACAGTCCTTTTCATAACCAACAGCATAATAGAACTTATATACATATACTCCATTATCTATTTACTGTGCATTTGCATGTTTATTTTCCTCTACTTTAAGATACATCTTTCTGATCACTGTTCACCAATGAAATACATTACCTTCAAGACCATGGTTTGAGAGTCATTTTTAAGTTTAAAAAAAAATTGAAAGAGAAATTTAGAGATTTTCCATGTCTTCCCAACTCCACAAGGTTTCTCCATTAGCAACATTGTTCCCTGGAAAAATCTTTCTTCCAAAGATTTATATATCACTAGGTAATTGCCTGCATAGTCACCTAAAATCCATAGTTTATGTTAGGATTTGCTCTTGGTGCTGTATGTTCTATACTTTGAACATCTATATAATGAAGTATATTCATTATTATAAGTCATCTTCACTAAAAATCTTGTACTCTTCTGATTCATCTTTCCTTTCTTCCCACTCAATTTTTTCTATAATTATCCATTGTTTAATTAGCATTCTCATTCATTCTTTATTTAATCCATAGTTTCTGGATTATCACATAGCTAGGAGATTTACAGTATACGGTGATCTTGCTTTGACTTCTTTCACTGAGTTTTTATCTGTAAGCTTTCCTCTGTGTATTTTTCTAGTTTCAGAGCTCATTTCTTTTTAATAGTGAGTAATCTTACATTTTATGTATTGAATAATTTATATTTTTCCACGGTACACCAAAATATATTTTGGTTACTTTTAGTTTGGGTAATTATTAGTAAAATTTCTAAAAAGTTTTTGTGTATGTTTTTGTGTGGACATAGATTTTCAACTCCTGTAGGTAAATATAAAGACTCACCATAACTAAATCTTGTAGTAATAATATGTGTGTTGGGCCGGGTGATAGCCCAGCAGGTAGGGTGTTTGCCTTGCATGCGGCTGGCCTCTGACGGCCTGGGTTCGATCCCCAGCATCCCATATGGTCCCCTGAGCACCGCCAGGAGTGATTCCTGAGTGCAGAGCCAGGAGTAGCCACTGAGCATTGCCGGGTGTGACCACAAAAAGCAAAAAAAAAAAAAAGAATATGTGTGTTTTACTAAGCCCACAAAGTACTTTATTTCAGTTACCATTTACCATTCTCACTAGCCATGTGTTGCTGTTTACCCATATTGCCACCAGCATGTATTGGTATTCACATTATGTATTTGGTCATTACAACAGGTACATAGTGAAGTTGTATTATTTTTAATGCATTTTTAATGGTTCTGGTAACATTTAATGTGGCAGTTTCTATGCTTATTTTTCATCATTCTGTCTTCTTTGGTAATTTAAAGGATAAGGATTTTGTTTCATTTTTAAAAAATTGGTTGTTTGGTTTTGTTTTTTGGACCACACCCCACAATGTTCTGGGGTTACTGCTGGCTCTACACTCAAGAATTACTCCTGGTGGTGCTCAGTGGAGCATCTGGGGTGCTGGGATCAAACCTGGGTTGGCAATGTGCAATGCAAGTACCCACTGTACTATCTTCTGATCTGGTTATTAATTTTTAGTCCTTTTATATTATTATATATAAATTTCTGATAAGTTCTGCCTTTTTGCAAATATTTTTGCTCAAACTGTTACTTGTCTTCTATTCCTCTTGACTTCATCTTTCCCAGAAAAGAATTGTAATAAAGTACAGCTTGTGAAGTATTTCTTTCATGGGTCATGTCTTTGACATTGTGTATTAATAAAGGGCATCACCAGGTACTAGAACCATAGTACTGCAGTTAGGGTGCTTGCTTAGCTTCTTGTAGCTGAACCAGGTTGGATACCCAGCACCTTATATGGTCCCCTTGTGTGGCACCAAAACGAAAAGAAAAAATGGGGGCTCCGGAGCAATAGCACAGCAGGTAGGGCATTTGCCTTTGCATGCGGCTGACCTGGGTTCAATACCCGGCATCCCATATGGTCCCCTGAGTGCCATCAGGAGTAATTCCTGAGTACAGAGCCAGGAGTAACACCTGAGCATTGCCGAGTGTGACCCAAAAAGCAAAAAAAAAAGTGGGGGGCATCAAAAAATCCAAGATCATCTTGGTTTTCTCTTGTAAGAGTTTTATAGTTTCATTTTGCATTTGAATCTATGTTCTATGTCAGACTAATGGTTGTGAAAATTGTAAAGTCTTTGCCAGATTCTTTGTTTTTCTCTTCCAATTTGGATGTCCAATTGTCGTTGTCATTTGTCAAAAGGGATTTACACTTCAGAGTAAAGACCTTCCACTTCCTTTAAACAGTCTTTCTAACTCTGCTCTTAGAAAAATTGCACTTATATTCCTATAGCACAGATCACTTTAAATTTTAATTGCTTGGTCTCAGATCTGCCTAAGAACATGCTCTCTTTAGAAATGGGGACTACAGGCTGTTTTTCTTCATAATTGCATCATCAACTTGCACAGACTCTGATTCACAGTAGGACCTCATTGATAAGCCTAACTCAAATGAATGAACATGAGAGAGGACTAGAAAGGATATTAAAAAAAAAATTTCAACTTCATGTAGAATGATTACTAGTGTGATCTTCAAGATTTATAGGTTTATAAGGTTTATAGGGAAGGGGGAAACCAATGTTTCTGTAAAAAGAATAAATGCTTTGAGTAGTTATGTCTCCAGGAATTTGAATAAATAAGATAACTAGTGGAGGCAATACAGAGTACAGCAGGTAGGTAGGACTCTTGCCCTACGGAACTGGCCCAGGTTCAGTTCCAGGAAGCTCATGTGGTATCCCGACCCTGACAGAAACGATCCATGACTTTACAACCAAGAATAAACACTGAAATCCACTGGATGTGGTCTCCCCAAAAAGTTTTTTAAATTCAAAAATAACCAGGTATTTTCACTGAGATAAATGAAGTAGAATATTCATTGCATTAGATTTATGAATCATTGTAAAATAAAAGATTATTAGCAAAGCATGCATAAACATCCTACTATAAAAATTAAATAACAATTGATATAACCATAAAAATTAGTCACATTCTGGCTTGCTTTTTAGCCACTGTTCCCCCCTAGAACACAAATCGTACCTGCTTATCTCTGTGTCTCTTTATGTTTTTTACTCCTGGGAAGCCCATGTTCTCTCTTCAACATATAATTCTTCTCTTTATCTCCCATCACATATCCCTAAGCTAGTTTTGTTTAATAAAAACTTTCTTGGTTCTCTAAAAAAGAAAATCATGCATAGTTTCATTTTTTTAAGGCAAAACAATAGCCAGCCTATACCACTTAAATGAACTAACAGCATAACAATAGCTCAGGAAGATATGAATGTGTAGATCTAAACCAGTGCTAGCTCCCATCTTTTCTGGATTTTGCTGAGCTTGGTGGATCACTCCACATGAGCTGCCGAGACCACCACACTTCAGACATTCCTCTGTAAAAGCTTGAATATGTTTAAGGAACCCCAGAATCAGGTAACATGTATATTATTAGTATTCTCCACCCCCCAAAAAAAAGGATGAAACTAATTAATCACTTTTTTTCAGAATCAGTCTTTATTTTATTTTAACTCCAAATAAATCTCTAAGTGTTGATTTCAAGATGAAACAGATTCTTTTCTACTGCTTTATCCATTTATAACTTCCTTTGTGGTTAAGGAAGAAGCCGGCCTTTTTTCCTCTGTCCTAAACTAACTGTCATAATTTCCCATCTGCTGTCTTTAATGGAAATATAGTATAGACAAAATACCCAAGATGAATTTTTTCTCTGAACTATTTTCACAACTATAAGAAAAAAGTAATCTCTCTCTTCAGCTTTTGGAAGAAAGCTACTTACATTGAAAGAGTAAGACAAATAGAAAAAGAAAAAATCCTCAACAAACAAGTCATGATTAAGGATGGGGAGAGAGGGCATATAATAGCAGTTGATGAGAATTCAGACAACTGCATTTTGATCTCTAGAACCAGCTTTCTTTTAAACTAATCACTCCGACTCCTAGTCGTTTTAGAGCTTTTCTGTGTGACAAGAAAACCTTTGTTAGAGGAAGTATGTTTTCTTGATGTATTATATGTTTGTCATTAGAACCTTAAGAATTCTAATTAAAATGGATATCCTGGGGCAGGGAGGTAGTAGAGCGAGTTACAGCATCTAATTCCAATTCAGCCCCTGACACCACATGGTCTCCTGAGCACTAATAGGATGATCTTGGTGATTTTCAACACTACAGGGCCCTGTAGCCCCCACACTCTCAGGCCTAGCACTGAGCCTTGACTTCATTGTCAAATATAAGACTAAGCTGGGACCAGAGCAATAGTACAGCACGTAGGACATTTGCCTTTCACACGGCTGATCCAGGCTCAGTCTCCAGCAGCCCTTACGATCTCCTGAGCATCGCCAATACCACATAATTCCTGAGTGCAGAGATAGGAGTAACCACTGAACATTGCCAGATGTGGCCCAAACAAACAGAAAAAATGTATATATATATATATATATATATATATGAATATGAATGCATGTATATGTGTATCTATTTATATATACACACATTATACATAGTATATATGACTAGGAGTGGGGGCTTCTCCTTCTGAGCACTGCTTAAGATGGTCCTAAAATAAAATAGAAAAAAATAAAATATATATTCATGAGTAAGACCAGATTTTATAATAGAATGATAAAATTCTGTGTGAATTTATATTGTGCTTTGCATTTATATATAATGTATATGCATGCACATAGTTACATCTATATTTGGGGAAGAGATAAGACCAAGTAAGTAAAGGAGAACTGAGCTTATAATTTCAGTCGTCTCTGATCTGTTACTTCTTCCAATCCTTTCACTTATATTTTGTTATATCAGTAATCTGTAACTGAAAAGAAACCAGAAGCATAGTCAAAAAAGCTGTACATGCTGTACATGGAAGATGAAATGCACCTTGGCAGAGAAGCAGGAAAAGAATTGAGAACATTGGAGGAGCAGTAAGTACAAAAGTGGAGTCTATGATCTATGCACAGGTGCTGAGTCAAGAAGCACATCTGACTACAGCACAGAGCGTAGGCTTTGGAATGACTCTGGTTTGGAGGACAGAGTTCATTTATATGTGTCATTGGAACTAGAGCTATACAAGTAAACTATTGTGACATGATGTGGACTCAGCCAACTAGAAACTGCTGTGGCGACCAGAGCATCTTTAAACAAATTGAAGTTTGTGGCCATTTAAGCAAGTATGAATATATAGTCCATATTGTCGAGTAAGAGAGGTAATTTATTTGTGCACTAATAAATTCCTAAGTTTGACTCAGGAAAAATATGGTATATAAAAATGTTTTTTATGAAGTTCAAAATCTTAGATGCTAACCAACCTATAGTTTCTCAATAGAGAACTAAAGAAAATTAAGACAATAACTATAAAATTGACAATAATAATTATCCAAACTTTTGTATATGTGAAGGATGTATGATTTTTAAGTCATTTTGTAGATGTGATTCTTTCTGCTTGGTTTTGGTGTTTGGGGGTACATTTGGTGATACTCAGGGGGTATTCTTGGCTCTGCACTCAAGGATTATTCCTGCTGCTTCTTGGGATACTGTATGGATGCTGGGGATTAAACTCAGATCAACCTATGTACTGCAAAGTGCCCTACATGCTGTACTATCTCTCTAGCCCCGGATGTCATTCTTTCTTTTCTTTTATTTAAATCTTTGGTCCACTTCTGGCAATGCCCATGGTTTAATACTGTATCAGTGCTTTGAATTGCTTTTGGAAGTCCTTGGGATACCATATGGAATGCCTGGTGATTGAACCCCGGCAGGCCACTTGCTTTGTTACCTTTCCAGTCCTTCCAATATCATTCTTTGTACATGGAATGATGACAAGAAATAAATTGGCCTTGGACTTAAGACACATGGATTTTGATACATATGGATTTTGTTGTTTGAAAAAAAATTATTTCAATCCTGTATAATTTGGTTTCCCTTATACAAGATACTGTGTGTGAGAGAGAGAGAGAGAAGAGAGAGAGAATGCATATGTGTGTGCATATAGGGACATATTGAAATAATACCTACATATAGGGTTTTTCTGAGGAATGAATTTATAATCTCTTTATAAATCTAGTCTTTGTATATCAGAATTAAAATTTTCATTTTCAAATATTAGGCTAGCTTCAAAACTTAGTAAGGTCTCATAATGGGAAATATTTGCATCTATAATAGGGTTAATAGATGTGTTACTAGTCATGCAGTGACAATAGTTGTAAACTTGGATTAGTCCCTAGTGAACTGAATCTGGGTTGAAGACTTGGAGCAAGATGGGTATTAGGGAAAAAAATCTAGCATGAGGAGACAAGTACTTAGAACTATTCCTGAAATGTAGAAAGAAAATAAATAAGGAAAAGTGATATGGAAGACGATAGTTGTTTAGGGTAATGTGATATATAAAAACACCTCTCACTTACCTCTGCTCTGTAGATGAATCATTCTTTGTTTGCTAATGCCTCCACTAACTGAGTTTGAGAAGTGAGTAGAGAAGAAAAATAAAGACAAAAATTAGTGAAGTTCATAAAAGCTATGTGTTTATAAAATGACAAAAGCAACCTAGAATGTTAAAAACTAGAAATCTGGTATGCCCTTGTCCTCTGAACAAATGAAAAAGAATTAGAGATAGGTAGAAAATAAAATGAAACAGCTGTTAAAAATAGTTTCTATTAACTAAAAACACAAAACAAGAGAATTTTTTTTTTCTTTTTGGGTCACACCCAGCAATGTTCAGGAGTTACTGCTGACTCTGCACTCAGGAATCACTCCTGGCGGTGCTGGTGGGGACCATATGGGATGCTGGGGGACAGAAACCGGGTTAGCTGCGTTCAAGACAAGCACCCCCTTACCCGCTGTGCTATCACTCCAGCCCCAAAAGAGAAAAAAAGTTTTGTAAACAAAATAGGAACCTGATTTTTGCAAAACTTTGAAAGTCAAATAAAAAATAGTTAATCTACATTATAAAAACCATTAGTTACTCTCCTTACCAGTTTAAAACATGTTTATTTTACAATATGCTGCTATATGCTTCTTAGTCCTGAAAGCTTTATTTCTGTGATTTGCAACAGATTTTTTGCAGACTCATTACAAATACAGTTTTAATTCCCAAATTAGTTACTACTGTGTATAAATAAGTTGAATAAAGCTATTTTATAGATGTAGCTAACAAAACCACATTCTTAGAAATGTTGACTTCAAATATTTTCTTTATCTCTATAAGGAAATTTCTAATATGCACATATACACATTCATATCCATAATTTTATATAGTCAAAGCATGCTTAATGTTGTATTTAAGCATTAATGCACTCTTTTAAAAAGTGTGCATACCTCAAAAAAGAAATAGTGACTAAGATACAAAAGCAGTCCACAGAATGGGAAAGAATATTCACCCAATACTCATCTGATAAGGGGTTAATATCCAGGATATATCAGGCACTGGTAGAACTTTACAAGAAGAAAACAAACAACCCCATCAAAAAATGGGGAGAAGAAATGAACAGAAACTTCAGCAAGGAAGAAATTCGAATGGCCAAAAAACATATGAAAAAATGCTCATCATCACTAATCATCAGAGAGATGCAAATCAAAACAACAATGAGATACCATTTTCACACCACAAGAGACTGGCACATATTCAAAAGAACAAGAACAACAAGTGCTGGCGTGGGTGTGGGGAAAAGGGGACACTCATCCATTGTTGGTGGGAATGCCGGCTGGTACAGCCTTTCTGGAAAACAATATGGACATTCCTCCAAAGACTAGAAATTGAACTCCCATTTGACCCAGCCATACCACTCCTGGGAATCTACTCTGGGAAACCAAAAATACAGCAGGAAACACCATCCCTACTTTTATGTTCATAGCAGCATTATTCACAATAGCCAGAATCTGGAAGCAACCCGAGTGCCCGAAAATAGATGACTGGATAAAAAAGCTTTGGTACATCTACACAATGGAATACTATGCAGCTGTTAGGAAAAATGAAGTTATAAAATTTGCCTACAAATGGATGGACATGGAGAAGATTATGTTGAGCGAAATTAGCCAGAAGGAGAGAGACAGTTACAGAATGACTGCATTTATCTGCATAACATAAATATATAGGTACATATTATGATACCAATATACAAGGTCAAGTGAAACATACATCAGGAGGTTCTGTCAAAGGTGGAAATTATCACAAACGTGGGAGTCAGAGGCTAGGTAAGACAGAAAATGGAACAGTGTGCTAACAATTGTGAGGGTACTAATGCCAACCTAGAACTGAGCATTAAATAGGAGGCAAAAGGGGATACACATGACAACCCTTTAATGTATGTTTTGTAATCCATAGTCTGGAGGGAAGGAAAAGAGAAAGATAGAGAAATGGAAAGAAATAAAGAACCTGCCAAGTGGAGGAGGGCTGGGGGGAGGGGAGGGAACCGGGGACGTTGGTGGTGGGAGATGGGCACTGGTGGCGGGATGGGTGCTGCTACACTGTACGACCAAAAACCCAAATATGAACTTTTTAATTGTATATCTTTGTAATTGTAAAAATAAAAAAATAATAAAAAAAATTAAAAAAACAT